>CM060678.1:144617136-144722136 GCA_030686995.1 Artemisia argyi | reverse complement strand
GAAGGTAAACCTTAGTGATCCCTTTTTCGATAGCTTACCTTTCATTCGCATACGTTGTCTTTCATTTTTTAAGTAACATTCTGTTTACAATTTTCGGACGAATCGCCTGTGTACGAGGATTTAGGAGACTGTAATGAGCGATGTCGTTATTGCAATGCTGCATTTTGGCATGAAGAGCGGCTAAAAGGTCATCGCGAGGCTACGTATCATTTATGCTGCGGAGGTGGTAAAATCCATATGGAATCTGATCCAGACCCGCCAGCCTATATCAAGCAACTTATTTCAAACGCTACTTTTATGCAGCATATAAGAGCTTACAATCAAATGTTTGCAATGACTTCATTCGGCGCAAACATTGACAACACAATCAACCAGAGAAGAGGCCTATATGTCTTTAAAGTTTCAGGACAGATCTATCATCAGATTGGATCACTTTGTCCTACCGGTGATGACAAGCCATGTTTCTTACAATTGTACATCTACGACACACAAAATGAAGTCCAGAACAGAATGAGTCACTTTACGAATTCTGACATGAATCCATTAGATCCAGAAGTCGTGCAAGGTCTCATACAATTTTTAGACACCCATAACGAGCTGGTGCAAGTATTCAGAACAGCACGTGATAAGTGTGCAGAAAATGATGTACCTGAATTTAAGGTGAGGTTTTATAATGGTAATGGTGCACGTGGTTACGAGTTACCTACATCACAAGCTATTGGAGCTATAGTATTTGATAGTGGTCCAACAACCAAGACAGATTATGATATTGTTATCGAATATAGAGATGGACCAGCAAAGAGAATCAACAAACTTCATCAGTCATACATGTCGCTGCAATTTCCACTCATCTTCATTTATGGACAACCAGGATACCATATAAAGTTAATGACACGATCGTCAGATCCAAATGAAAGGATGCAACGAGTTTCGATGAACGCATTTTACACATATCAATTGCACCCAAGGCATGATAGCTACAACTTGCTTTTCCGAAAAGGCCGTCTTTTCCAGCAATACGTTGTTGGTGTCTATTGCTGTATAGAGCAGAACAAGATGGATTTCTATAAGACACATCAGGATGACATTCGTGGTGGATATTTATCAGGCCTATATGATGCAGTCTCAAGAGGCGATCATAATGGGTCTGAGGTTGGGTCAAGAATTATTTTGCCTTCTTCGTTCACTGGTGGTCCAAGATACATGTATAGCCACTATTTGGATGCATTGGCGATTTGTCGTGAGCTTGGTAACCCACAATACTTCTAAACTTTTACATGTAATGCAAACTGGCCTGCAATCCGGCGATACATGGCAGACTTTCCCCAATTAACCACATCCAACAGGGCAGATGTGATATGCCGAGTGTTTGAGCAAAAGCTAAAAGCCTTCGTCAAATTTCTTAAGCAAAAAAAACCCTTTAGGAGTGTGACCGGAGGTATCTACCTTTTACAATTTTGTCAATTTAAACTTTCATTACAATTTATAAACTCCATAGCTCAATTGTGTGATGTATGTGTATTAAATTTTATCCCTAACTTTTTTGCCTTTCATGTTTTTTTCTGTCCAGTTTTGTACACTATTGAGTTCCAGAAACAGGGGTTACCGCATTGTCACACACTACTGTGGGTATCTTCATCAAACAAAGTACAAGATGCTAAAGATGTTGACCAATATATATCTGCAGACTTGCCTAATCCAGTTGCCGATCCGCGTGCCTATAAAATTGTTTCCGAGATGATGATGCATGGACCCTGTGGAAAAGCCAACTTGAACGCACCGTGTATGGAAGGTGACAAGTGCACAAAAAAAATTCCCAAAGAAGTACAACAATGAGACTTTCTTTGACGACAAAGGTCATGTACATTATCGTAGGAGACAAACAAACATTTTTGCAACCAAAAACTGCATGAAGCTTGACAACACCTATGTTGTACCATATAACCGATCTTTATGCTTAAAGTTTGAAGCGCATATCAATGTAGAGTATTGTGGATGGAGCATGCTTATTAAATAGTTATTTAAGTATATATCCAAGGGAACAGACCGAATATTCGCACAAGTAACGAGGTCTATTGGTGATGCACCTACTTCAACAATACGGTGAAAACCACACATTGATGAAATCCAAAATTTTGTTGACGGTCGTTTCATATGTCCTCCTGAAGCATGTTGGAGGATCCTAAAATTTCAGAGACATAGCCGGGAACCAGCAGTGGAGATACTTCAAGTCCACCTCGAAAACATGCAGCATATAACTTTTCGAGATGGGAAGAATTTGGAAGCAATTGTAAATCGCCAAGATAAGAATATGACAACAATGACAGAATGGTTTATATACAACATTGAAAACACAGATGGACATCATTTGACTTGCCTGAAGTTTCCGTCATAGTTTGTTTGGCACGAAGATAACAAGGCCTGGACAAGAAGAAAAAATAACTGCCATTCCATTGGTCGCCTAGCATATGTACACCCTACTTCAGGTGAGCTTTTCTACTTCAGAATGTTGCTCTGCCATCAAAAAGGATGTAAAGGGTTTAAAGATGTGCGAAAAGTTAACCAAACCCTCTATCCTACATATCGAGCTGCATGCCAGGCTCTAGGCCTTCTTGGCGATGACAAAGAATGGGATACAGCCCTTCAAGAAGCATGTATATCAGCATCCTCGCCAAAACTCAGATTTCTTTTCGCTCAGCTTCTCACTCATTGTGAAGTATGGGACCCTATACAGTTATGGAATAAATTTTGGAGGGAAATGGGCCACGATATTCCAGGCATTATTTCAGAGCAAGTACGGATTCCAAATTACTATGTCAATGATGCTGAATTACAAGGATACATATTATATGAGTTGGAAATATTGTTGACCAGTTGTGGTAAATCAGTCGAAAATTATGGCCTGCAACTACCCCCGAAGAATCTACTAGATGAGCTGAACAATCGCCTACTCATGGAAGAAAAAAACTACAACAGGCCACTGCTAGCACAAGAAAGAGATGATTCAGTGCCTAAACTCAATGCTGCACAAAAAAGGATTTATGATCTGATCATAAATGCATACACATCAAATAGACAAGAATTGATATTCGTCTATGGCCATGGAGGTACGGGCGAAACTTTCCTGTGGAAAACTGTTATTAGTGCTCTGCGCTCAGAAGGTAAGATCGTTCTTGCGGTTGCTTCATCAGGCATCGCTTCTTCCATCAGGGCGTACTGCACATTCAAGATTCAAATTGCCCCTGGAGCTCTCAGACGAGTCGTTATGCAGAGTTAAAAAGAACACTCTTATAGGAAATCTGCTGGCAGAAACACATCTCATTATTTGGGACGAAGCACCTATAAATGATCGTTGGTGCTTCGAAGCCTTAGACAGAACCCTTAGAGACATACTCGAATCACCAGATGTTCTCTTCGGTGGGAAAACAATCATTTTAGGAGGAGATTTTAGGCAAACATTGCCGGTGAAGAAAGGTGCACCGAAAATGGAGATAATAGCATCATCAATTGCAAGATCACACCTTTGGCCACATTTTAGTCTGATGACACTAAAAGAAAACATGAGGTTGTTTCGGTCAGATCTGACCTTAGAAGAACAAAGCTCTGCACAGTCCTTTGCTTCATGGCTTTTGGATATTAGTGATGGGAAAATAGGCCAACCTGATGAAGAAGATAGTAGAAATGCATCATGGGTTGAAATTCCGGAAAAGTATTGCATAGAAGATGATGAGGAAGGTCTCTCTAAACTTATAGATTTCATCTATGACAAAAGCACTCTACAAACACCTTCAACAATCACTCTCCAACAAAAAGCGATCGTCTGTCCAAAAAATCAAACTGCTGGCATTATTAACTCGCATGTTCTGTCAATTATTGAAGGAGAAACTACAACTTATGCAAGCCATGATGTTGCTATACCACTTGCTCACAGTGGCGCTGACACAGAGATGTTGTACCCTGATGACTATCTCAACACCTTTAAGTTGCCAGGCTTCCCACCACATTTGCTCGAACTTAAAATCGGACCACCAGTAATGCTTCTAAGAAATGTTGCTCTCGCAGGTGGCTTATGCAATGGGACACGCATGATTGTCGCACAACTAATGTCAAAACTTATAGAAGTTCAAATCATCATAGGGACAGGAGTCGGCGAAAAAGTTTTTATATATAGGATTCATTTAATCCATACAGACCCAAATCTTCCGTTCCTTTTTAAACGCCAACAATTCCCAATTAAACTTTGTTATGCCATGACTATCAACAAAAGTCAAGGACAATCCCTCAACAAAATTGGTGTTTACCTTCCGGATCCAGTTTTTGGTAATGGACAGCTGTATGTAGCTCTTTCTAGAGCCACATCTCCTCATGGTTTAAAAGTTCTCATAAAGCAGTAGCAAAATCGGAGACCAAATGAGACGAAAAACATCGTTTATAGAGATTTCTTGGCAAAAATAAATGATACAAAATTTTACTAACACCATGAGTGCATGTTTTAGTATTTATCGCACTCTAAATTCCTGTTTCCTTCTTTTTTTTATGGTTTTTTTATGTTTTTTTTTTCTTAATTTTAGCCCACTTTAGTTTCCTTTTGTCATGCTCAATATATACTGAACTTTTTGTGGATCTTCATCTGCATTCTCTAAACACCAACGGTATTTGACATCTAATGTTCTATCGTTAGTAAATGATTTTGTATGCGACACTTTAGTTTAACACTTTCTGTTTGTAACATACTCTTATATGTTATATCTTGCTAGTAAAATGGACAAAGCTGTGGCTACTCCAATTTTAGAAGCATCTCAAGGCAAAATGGTGGAAACTTCCGATAGTGCAGTCAATGAAGTAACCCATCCATCTGAAAAAGCGATCGTTGAAAGCAACAATGTGCCAGACATTATAGCAGTTGCTAAGTTACGACCAACCTCTTATAACAAAATAATTGAAGAAAGAGTATACAGGAAATGGATTTCAGTTACTTACGGCAAAAAAAAAGGAAAGCGGGTTCTCTAAAAAAAAAAGAAAACGCTTACTGCTGTATCTTAATAGACAAAGAGGTATGATAAAACTCAATACATATAAAAATTAAATGTTACATGTTTAAATTTATCTTACAACAAACGCACATTGATAGGGCAATGCAATACAAGGCAACATGAATGTTAAAGAAATCAACTACTTTGACCCAAAAATCAAACTTGGCTCGGTCTACAGGATTTCAGACTTCATGTGTGAACCCACAGACCCTTACCAAAAAACAATCGACAACAAAACAAGCCTTAGATTTGGAAGAATCACCAAGTTTGATCCTATAACGGCACCAGACATCCCCCACCACTACTTTAAATTCGTTTCATACAACCAGATTTAATCAAAAATACCAAAAGACGATGGAACAAGAAAAATACAGTACCCAGTTCTAACAGGTCATGTTTTTAACATCAACTTTTTACAAAAAAAAAAAAAAAAAAAAAAAACAAAAACAAAAGGTGCAGATGCTAATACTTATTTAGTTGCAGATTTCATGGGTCATCTGAGATCAGTCGGCCAAGCGATCCGTAAACCAAAAAACAATCAAAAAGAGACTATCTATAGAAAAGTTGACATTGAGAGTTTAAAGTATGCAACCTTTCAATCCTAAATTTCTGCAAAATACATTTTAATAATAATTAGTACACTTTTCAATTCCTCTAATGTGTTGCTTATGTGAACAGTGGTAGGATAGTTGAATTCACAATGTGGGATCAAATGGCAGAGAATTTCGAAAATCACAGACTTGAGACAATGGAACAACCTGTTATAATCACTGTCAGCTCTTGCCGTGTCGAAAGATTCAGAGGTATTTGATCAAAAATCTGACAAAACATTATATCTAAACAACAAAACATTAACATATTTTTGAATGATGTTATTGTAGATAGCTATCAACTGATAGCAACCTCAGCAACAGAGTGTTACCTAAACCCGAAAATACCAGAGATTGATGAAGCAAGAGCACAGTAAGATTTTTCAAAACCAAAGATCAAAATAACTTCGTCTTTACAATAAAACTTGATAAACTATCTTTATTCCAACTTTTTGAAATCAAACAGATACACACAGAGGTACAAAACAACTCCTCAACTACGCATTTGCAAAATCCCATATGAAGATGTTGACAAAGAAAAGTTCCGCAACAGATTTCCTCTTCAAACCCTTCTAAAAGTAGAACCCAAAACTTACAAGGTACTTTCCTTAGAACATAAAATAAACTTTCAGCCAAAATTCTCCCAATATCTTAACATTTACATAAACCTCTGTAGGGCGTACAATTCACCACTGAGGCAATAATAGCCGGCATCAACAACAAAAGGAATTGGTTCTACATATCTTGCAACGAATGCATTGGAAAAGTAGTCGAGCAAAATGGAGCATACCACTGCTTGAATCATGGAATCCAAGATAAACCCTTTTATAGGTGAATCTATTCAATATTACAGCTTTAAAAAGCCTACAGACCCAAAAAAAAAGAAAAAAGGGGGGGGGGGGGTTAAAAAAAATAAAATATTTAACACCATTGTTGATATCCAGGTATTGTTTGAAAGGTTTCATCAAAGATCAATCTGCAACAGTTCCTATCACTTTCTTTACTCCCGGAGCAGATGATGTCGTGGGGTATACATGTTCGGAGCTCATTACAATGCATAAAGCAGAAGACCAACAAGAGATACCATCACAGATCTTTGATACTTAAGGACAAACATATATTTTGTAGAACCGTAGAGGGGGGGGGGGGGTGAATACGGTTTCTTCGGATTTTTAGATGTTAAAAAACTTTAGGCCAAAAAGAAAACCGAGTGGTTGTACAAACAATCCAACAACCACTACTACAACCAAAGTATATAAAGCAAGTAAAGAACACAACGATATATACTGGTTCGGGATGGGGGGTTTATACCATCCGTATGTCCAGTTGTGAATCCGCGACTCCGATACTATTCACTAGTATAATCCTTTCGGTGGAATATAAACCGTTACAATTCACTCTACCGATATTCACCAATATCGCTGCTCACGAAGAAGGAGTTACTCATCAACGGTATTCCGCCCTCGGAAACCACCCAAAGGAATCTCACGATTCGACTTTACCTAAGGATCACAAAGATCTCTACCAAGACTTCCACCCGGAAGTATCAAACCCCAACTAGATCCCCAATGATCTAGGCTTGGTCACCAAGACACAAGACTTCCCTTACAAACAAATGAATGAATGAATATATGTTTGTTCAACCAAGTCCTAACCTAACCTAGAGACTCGATTGTAATAGAAAGGGTATAAGAAAGAAGACCTTTGACACAATCACAAGAGTGGATTAGGTTCTTGTGATTCTTCCCTTGCAAATAGATGTGTTCTTCCAAAGATGTTAGTGTGATAAACAAGAACACAAGATTAGATTTAGAGAGATTGAGTGATTTGAGAGTATTTAGAGAGAAAGAATCTAGAGAGAAAGAATAATGGCAAGGGGTGAGGAATATAAGAGGCAAGGGTGGTATTTATAGGCCAAGAACCCAAACTTGGGAATATTTTACCGAGGTCGGCGCGTCACCCGCGCGTCAGCGCGCCAGTCTTCTGTAAACTTTCCCAAGTGTTGGGTGTTTGGATCTTACAAATACCTATCCTTGCTAAACCCCCAATTGTACTTCACACTAAACCTTAACATTAATCATTCTAAGGTTTACCAACTCAAATAGCCAATTTGGAAAATCATTTGTGAAGTGTTTAAAGAGAAACCAAATTACCAAGGGTTTAAAGTGTAGATAGGGTAATTTTGAAGGGGTAGAAGTGTATCTCCTCACATGGCATAGAAAAGAGAGAAAGAATATGCCAAGGAATATTCCAATGCTTGGTGGGAAGAATGTGATGGAGGGTTGATATGAAATGGTTTGAATTGGATGGCTAGGATCAAAGGGAGCCTCCCTTGGTTTTCAAACAATTTGGCATGTGGAGAAATGTGGATGGATGAGATGATCTCATTAGAGATGGATGGCTAAGATCACACTTGCCTAGGTTAGGGTTAAGAAAGGATATTCCAAGGAATATGCTTTGCTTGGGGGGAAAGGAGAAATGAAGGGTTGAGATGGTTTCATTTGAATTGGATGGATGAGATCAAAGGGAGCCTCTTTTGCTTGGGGGGAAAGGTTAGATCAATGGTTGGGATTGTTTTGGTTTGAATTAAATGGCTATGATCAAACACATGTGGTGGTATAGGGAAGAGAGATTGGATGGATGGTTGATATGTGTTTGATTTGAATTCAATGGTTGAGATCAAGACCATGTTGTGATATAGAGGTGTGGGTTTGGATGGATGGTTGTGATGTGTTGTAATTTGAAATCAATGGCTAGGATGAGAGGAGCCATATTAGGGTTTCCAACAACTGGCATTTGTTGAAAATGAAGGGTTAGGATGTGTTGTAAGGGAATGGATGGTTATGATGTTGTGTGTAAGGGAATATGTAAGGGTGTAAGAGATTGTGTAAGAGAATATTTGATTTAGATATGATTGGATATGATTGGTTTTGTCTTATGCATAAATGAGATTAAGAGAGGATTAAGACATAATCTAATTGTCATTAAGAAGAAAAAGTTTAGACAATTAAGATTATAAGTTGAGAAAATCATAGGTTGCTTATAAGTTCAAGTAACAAAATGTCGAGAATCCATAGTTTTATATCTCGTGACTTTCCACGACTCGACGTTCTTAACTAATACCTTGGTTCAAACAAGTTAAGTGCTTTGCCTTGAGGTAAAGCATAACCCAAGTGGGAAAGGATGCATTTACACAAAGTGACCTTTGACTTAGTTTGACCAATAAGGGAGTAAACCCGTTACGTAATTAGAGAAGACGTAAGCATGGGATATGAGGATATGGATGCTTCAACACGATGTTACATGAAATATACAAGCTCCCTAAGTTTAGAAAAGCCTTGGATAGAGGCGGTAGTTATAAAACATGAGTTAGCGTTTTTCCCGTAAATGGGTGTTCTAAATATAGGATATCTCAAATCTCAAAACTTGTTTCGAGTGTTCTCAATTAAGCACATAACATATTCATACCTATTTTGAAAGATCCACATTTGTCGGGTAAGGGGAAAGCTGACTTTCAAAATTCGCCCGAAACCATACAGACTCCTGGCGCGTCACCCGCGCGTTGACGCGCGGGCAGCGCGCCAGGAGCAGACATTGGCTCCGACGATTTTGAGCTAACGTTTGTTATTTTATGTGTTTCGATGATTTATTTGTCATCATTAAAACATAAAGAGATCTTGTTCATATTGCCTCAACAATCTCCCCCTTTTTGATGATGACAAACAAAAACCAAAAGCAAATAAAATTACCAAACTTGACGAAGACAAAACGCGCCTTTGGTGTAGCTTGCGTCTTGACCCATGCCTTGTAATTTAGTGAAGCCTTTAACATTACTTGAGTGGTCTTCACGCATCTTGCTTTCTTTCTCCCCCTTTTGTCGAATCAAAAAGGCGGGACTTCCATTTGAAATGGGAAAGTAGCTTGTTTCCGTGCTCCCCCTTGAACATAGCTCCCCCTAGATCATTGCTCCCCCTTGTTATAAGGCGGGGATCCATGGGTCAAGAGCCTCACCTTTTGTGGTGGCCTAGCGACACATAGAAATCACAACATGCACCCAACAAGAAATCCTCACATGTGAAAGTCCAAGATGGGTTAGGTTACCATTTTGATACTCGCAACATGGGTTAGTCCACATTATAACAATAAGTATATTTGTGTCAAAGATGACTCCATAATCCAAATGTTAAGCATAATATAACAATGGTGGTGAACTAAACATGATTTTCACATATAACACATAATACATTTTATATCACATAGAGGAGCATAAAGCATATAACAAAGACAATTCCTAATACAAGCTAGAGACACATTCTACAATCACCTTATTCAAACACAATATTATATGGTGACTAACTATATTACACATAACCTACAACAAAAGTTGCCCAAGTGGCCTTATTTCTTGCGCTTTTGAGCCGCAACTTTTGCAAGACCTTTCACGACATTTGTTAAAATCATGAAATTGTTCTTGTTGGCAAGATGCAACTCCCTCATCTCCTCTTGAAGATCCTTAACATCATTCTCAATCTTGATTGTTTTCTCACAACATTTACACCTACGTACATGGTCATGAGATGAAGCATCAAGTTTGGGAGGGAGAGGGTACCCCGTTTTGTACCATATGGGATCACTCCACAAACATTTCATCACATAATTCCTAAGTATTTGATTATCCATACATGATGGATTTTCCCATTCATCATTTGGTTCTTCATCAATCACAATGGACTTACCCTTGTATTCATTGCTTGAAGCATAACTCATTTTAGAGAGGAGAGTTTTCAAGGTGATTTAAGTTTTGAAAGAAGAATAAGAAGTATGTGATGATGCAAGAAGTAATGTGATTTATATAGGATGGAAGAAGGGTGGTAGGTATGAGTAAAGAGACTAGTCATTCATGATCATGATGAGTTCAACTACAAAGATGCTTGAGGAGATGGCTAAGACATCTAAATCATGTAATATTGTTTCATTAAGCATTTGATGGTGTAAGGAATAAAAGAGGATGATAGTACAAATAGTTTTATCATGCATGCATTTAATCATATGCATTTAAGATCGTATTATTCAATTTTAGTTAAAGCATGCAACATGTAGTTAATCACATAAGAAGAACAAGATGAATTGGATACAAGTTCTTGAACACAAGTGTGGGTTGTGAAGAAACATCATATCTAAGGCAAAATTTTCAAGATGAATCAAGATAATTTTGTGTCAAGTTATCTTGTTCAAGCACATAGTATAGACATGTAGAATCTTGGATACTTATCAATCATAGTTTGAATAATGAATTGATGCATATCTTTCCTCTTGGAAGACATTTGTTAGATCTTCCATCCATGCCTCCACATAAACCTTAATCACATAAGCTCAAATAGCACCTAAAGATTGTTTTCCTAAGATGCATGTTTTAGCATCAAAACCTATCCTAAAGCAATTTGGACTTTTGAAAAATTTCATGCCAAAAACTTAGACTTGTTTGTTTTATGACCTAAGAGTCCTTTTATTCAAGTCACCAATGACTTGTTGTATAGGATGACCCCTCGCTTCTCTCAGTTCCTTAGGATTGCCTTCATCCGAATCATTAACTTGTAATGTTGGCGACCTTTCTTGATCTTGAACTAAAGGTTCGTTGATCACATCATCCTCTACCGAAGGAGATGATTTAGGCTCGGGCATGCTCTCATCAAAGGTTACATTGAAAGATTCCTCAATCCTCATTGTTTCCTTGTTAAGCACTATGTATGCTTTACTAGTTTGAGAGTATCCTAGGAACACACCTTCATACGACTTTGGGTCGAATTTGGTGAGAAATTCTTTGGTGTTAAGTATAAATACTTTGCAACCAAATACTCTAAAATACTCTTGGGATGGTTTTCTATTCCTAAGTATTTCATAAAGTGTTTTATTAATTACCTTTCTTATGTAGACTCTATTAAAAATGTAACAAGCGATATCTAGGGCATGACACCAAAACTTTTATGGAATGGATTGCTCGTCAAGCATTGCACGTGTAAAACCCGGAAATTTTGAACATGTGAAATACCCAAATTGCCCTCAAATTTTAAGCTTCTGAAAAGACGTTGAATTATCCAAGACATTTCGTTCCGATTATAACCTAAGTATTTAATGCGTTAATATTCGAACACATAAACATTTTACGTATAACGAAGGCATGATAAATAAATTATACACATTTGATATCTTAATACGTTTTATTTGACAAAAAGATAAGACCATATATTGCTAACAAAATAAAAGATACATGTTGTCCTAGCTTTCACACGTTTTCTACTTTAGGTAAGGATCTGACCTTATCAACATTAGCCTACACATAGTACATACACGCTTCTATCCCTCCAAAAATAGATTTAATACATCCCATATTAATCATGGAACATACAGCTCATATATGCTTGTACCAAATCAAAATTATTCACCTTCCGTTTCCTCTCGATTACTCAGTTAAGCCATGGAACCGATTTATGCATGCCATACTCACATTCTTACCAAGGATATCTAAATAGTCCATGTTCTTTAACCCTTGGTTACTGCAATCACATTCTGAAAACCCTAAACCTAAAAACAACATAGAAAGGCTGTTACATTTCCTTGTTCCATTTTCCGTTCGAATCGAGGCGTACAAAAGGAGGTCCGTTTGGTGTGATCGTGGCTCAGCACTGTTCGAAGATGGGTTCGTTTGCGATTTTCTATGTGGTGCTAGACATGACTCGTGGATGGCTCGAAGGAAACTTGGAGTCGTGGTGTATTCCGCTTGGCAAGAGAGTGCTATCGTGAAACGTTGTTCCTGGTTCGAGTGTTGCTGAGTCATGGGTCTTATTGGGGCTCGTGATCATTTCTTGCTTGCTCCCTGTCTCGCCACAAGGTATCTAATGCCCAACCTTGTTCGATAAATCCTTATTGTTATTTTCTTTCTTGTCTCGATCGTACGCATGACATATGATGGCTGAGAGTGACATGGTTGTTTTGAAATAAAAGACACATGAAATCGTATTAACAATGCACATAAAATTATACGTATCGACACACAATAGTAACGAATTCAAGACATGTATATAAACGGCTAAGTTCATGTGTAATCGACCTTTAATCATATATGTTCATATCTTGTTTATCTCGTTTGTTTGGACTGATCTTTGGCTGGATTTATTAAACCTAGTTAACCTAGATACAAGTCGAATTAGAAAGATGAATGCTAAAACATGTGGTGTTTGGAATTCTAATATATACATGTTTTGATCTATATGATTCTCGACCTAAATCTGTTTGAAATTAATCCTTTCTGAACTAAAAGAAATGAATACATGCATGTGCGTTGGTGTTATTTTCGAATCGAGATAAAATAAAATAAAAGAGAATGCATGCATGGGTATTACAGGAATAAAAGCCTTCAAGTATGTGTGAGATGATATTTTCAGTACTCATTTAATATGGTGGGGTGATAGTAACAAGTGAAACCTGTATACGTAATAGACATGTGAGTTTAATCTATTTTGTTTTGCTAAAAGTTTAAGAGTATATAGTTGCATGAAACGGTGTCGAATGCGAAGTCATATGTCGTGTGTATATATGTGTGAACGTGAAACGGTGTCGAGTTTATAATGAGTCATGTATGATTTATTAGTCTTTTGGGTCATCGCGGCATAAATATTAAGATCGTGAGTACGTTAATAAATTATAATGACTGGGTCCAAAATTATTATCTTAATATTAATTTATTAAAATAAACTTTATTTGACTTTTAATATTTAATTTTGATAATTTACATTTTGACCTTAAACCTTACTAAATTAACACATTTAACTCTAAACTATTATATTAGGCATTTTTAACTCTTAAATACATTTAATTGTCAATTATAATGTTAAAGTATTAAATTACTATTTCGAGAGACGTACTAAATATGGAAACTTGCTAATTCAGTAAACTCGCTAAAAGTGAAAAGTTACTAAAAATAGAAAGAAATCTAAAATGAGTAATTTGATTTGAAATGGTTCTTAAATAATAAAGACGATCATTAATTCGTGTAGATTCGCTGAAGGAGGAGTGACTTCCTTTTCTTGTGTATGATATGTAAGGCTGTAAATGAACTGAACGTTCAGTAAACATTTCATTAACCGTTCGGTAAAAAGTTCGTTTATGTTTGTTCGTTTATTTAATGAACGAACATGAACAATATTTAACGTTCGTTTAGTTAAACGAACGAACATGAACAAAAGTCTCGTCCGTTCATTTATGCTCGTGAACGTCCGATTATGCGTTTGTTAACGTTCGTTTATGTTTATTTATCTATTTATGTTCATATATCATATCTATTAATTTTATAATTTTAAAAATTGGTTTTGTTTAAATAAAACAATATATTGCGAAGAATTTAATAAAGTTTATGTTTATTTGTCAATTTTTGTTTATGTTCAATCATTTATGTTCGTTTAGCTTTCGTTTAGTATCTTAATGAACGAACATGAACAACTCATTTTCTTAATAAACGAACATGAACAAGAAAATTCGTCCGTTTAAGCGTTCGTGTCCGTTTATTTGTTCGGTTAAAATTAAATGAACGAACATGAACAAGGCTCCGTTCGTGTTCGTCCGGTTCGTTTACAGCCCTAATGATACGGTTTCGTTGGCGGTTTATGGTACATATATTCCGCCTTTTTAGTAAAGGCCATCTTTCTCTCTTTTGTTTAATATTTCGATTATGATCCCTTCAGTTAAGCCATTGCTATGTTCCCTTTGTTTGATTCATGTTTGTTGACACTTGATATTGATATGAGCTTGATATTCGTTTGCATTCTATATTTCTTTTCTATAGCATTCTTGATTCTATGCCCATTATGTGTTACTTGTATATGATTTGATTAATTTGTAGCCAGTCATGGGGAGTCCATGGCCTTGCCACTGATGCACTAGTGATATTGACACTATCTGTGGAGGTGGGTTTTAGTCCACATCGTTCCCTTTAAGCTAGCTATTCAGGCCTATATTTATTATTGTATATGTTTACTTAGCCTAGAGCTTTGTGCATATATATTTGTTTTGCAGGGGGCATATGGATGCATCCTAGGTACTTTGTTTAGTATTATTTGGTGAATGTTTTGGTGTGTGTGCAATACACCCCTTTCACATTTGGTACAATGGAGGTCATGACTCCTATGTACATTTAGTATATATATTGTTGGGCATTCCTATTTGTTCTACTTCTTTATGATTCTTATTATCTTGTCATCTCTACTGTGATTAACTTATGTCTGCTTTATTTCTTTTGCTTACACTTATGACTTCTTTCATTTCGTTGATTGTTTGATATCCATTATCCGTATTTCCTTTGATCATATTCCATGTTTCCATATTCTTAATTTCTATCTCAGCAGGTTCGCTTGGACTCATATCGTATTCACCTTCATTTTCCTTTTGTTATTAGTTTTCATTTATTTATATCTGTTCACTGGGCTTTTTAAGCTCAGCCACATTTCTTTTCCTGCGGCAGGTTTTAGAAGGAAGCTGGGTTGAGTGAAGAGTGCTTAGGAGCTCTTTGTGGACTACATTATTGATACCCTTCAATGGATTAGAGTTCTGACTTAGAGTTTTTCCTTTTGGTTCTTAGCTTGTTATTAGTTTTGGAAGTTGTAATGTTTAGAATTAGTCCTTTAGCTTTTCATTGGAACTGCATTGTAACCCTATTATTAATAATGTATTCCCGTTTACTTGTGTTCTGATTTGACTCCAAAATGTTACACTTAGCCCTTTTCGGGTTGGGGTGTTACAATTTTGGTATCAGAGACAGGTTTGATCGACGGATTCAAAACCCGTAGAGCTTAGGCTATGACCTGTGAGTATTAGACCCGCTAAGTTTTGCACCACAGGAGTATTGAAACAACCTTTGAGAACTTGCGTTAGGATTTCCACTCTGAAACTTAAGTTATGAGTCATAGTGCGCCTTGAGCCTTTCAGAACACTGGTTATGACCGGTGAGGATTGGGTAGACTATAGGGAATTTGTTTAGGTATCGTTGCTTCCGCATCACTCTGATTCGTGCCTTACTTCTAGTTGAGCCTTTTGAGATTTCTCCTTCTGGAGATTTGAAGCCTATTAATTTGCATAACATGAGTTTAGTGACCAAGTTTAGAATGTGTTGAGAATTTTGCGGTAATGTTTGACATTACATAAGCTTTATCTTCTTTGATTTCAACCTCTGATTCATTTGTTAACCCTTTAGATGCCTCTACAGGCACTCTGAGAATTTCCATGATCATGACGTGTTTGATACGTTTTGTGAAATCTCTTGCTTTTGATAAGCATGTTTAAGTTTTCCCTACACCATTAGATTTCGCCTTATCCAGTTGTATTCCTAAGAGAAATCTTGTGGTGATCAACCATGAGAATTGGAATGTCTCCCTCATTTATGAATGATAGTATTCGCTATGTTGATCTATCTTTCCTTCGAAAGTTAACTTCGATGATATTCTGGTATAGATTAGTTGACTGGGCATCAAGATGCTAACTACTGTCATACTACGTCTCACCTTTGGCAGTTGAACCACTATGATTTATTTTTACCATGATTCCCGATTGTTAAACTTTTGTTATCCTTACCACCCTGGAAACTCATGCGTTACTTTCGCGGTTGTGAAGTTTTCCTAGCATCTATTCTTGTTTCCATGGGATGAATCTCACTTGAGAGTCAATTGGCAATTTGAATTTTTTTGATGTAATCCCTAAATGAACCACCAAGATTTACACCAGGTTGTGAATTTGCTTTGACCTAGCACTGAGAGATTGTTTAGTCACGACTTAAGGTTGAATATGATTTCCATAAAGGCATGTTTATATGATGCAAGTATTATGACGCCTGGTCAACGTAATAATAATTACATCATATAACTTGAACTTATGGGGATCATGGGATATCTTAGAGAAGTGCCTGAGAACAGTAAAAGTTTTATGAGACAAAACCCTATCCGTATAAGAACGATGTTTTGCCCGATTTTGAAACTCCATATTGAACAGCACCAGCCAAATTGAGAGAACTGGAGGAGTGGCCACTAAAAGCTATGAAATGGTTTGTTTGTCTTAGTGTATCTCTTTGGAGTGCTTCAATTTCATTCGCAATGAAAACGGATGAGAGTAGGAGACTCGTATTAACTTCTGAAAGCTGGACCATATTTCTATTAGAAACCATTATTCCCTACCTTGAATCGACGATGTATCTGATCAATTTTAGTACTTGGATTTTTCCTTTAGATGGATCTATGGATTGAAGTATTCTTAGAATTTCCTTTCGTATTCGTAATGGCCTCTATGATTATTAATGATGCTAATAATATTAGCTGATGCTTTGACTATTTTATGGACGTGATGAATCATGTTTTCGTGAGTACTTAAGCAAAGTTGTCATAGTATGACATCTTAGTACATTTAGAGACGAAGAAGAAAAATGAGAATCATTTTCATATTATGTGGAATATGAGGATCATTTGTATATTCTGGAAGCATGATATTGGTTGGAAGATGTTCATGACTTGCGTTACAGTTGATGAATTTTATGAGTCAAGAAGAGAAGCTTAGTTTGGAAGAGAATAGAGTTTTGAAAAATCTGAAATAGAAATTTGCTTCAACTTCCATACTTTCAGGTAGTACCAATTTTGGGACGTTTCAAGAAGAGACTTGGTTATGCCATTATGCAGCACGGGAAGGTTATTGCTTACGCATCAAGACAATTTGAACAGTTTGAGGAGAATTATTCAATGCAGGATTTGGAATTGGCGGCAGTGTGGTTGCTCTTAAGATTGGAAGACATATCTTACAAGTTAAATTTGGTGGCAAATGCATTTAGGAAGAAATTTGAAGTTTTGGTTTGCCTTGGAGATTAAGCTTAAGATAATTGAGACTTAGAACTAAAGGAAGTTGAGTCGTGGTGAACATAAAGGTTGAATCCAATTAAAAATTTTAGAAGCTTAGGAGCAAGATGGCGAACTATGATCTTTGTTAGAAGACTGGAAAGAAGTTGTTATGATTGAGGCACAGTTTTACTTTCTCTATCCCTCTTAATTGTACTAAGATGTATAAGGGATCTAAGCAGAATTTTCAGATGGAATGGTATAAAACTGGTTGTGATCACATTAGTGACGATGTGCTTAGTATGTTAACAAGTCAAGATTGAACTTCAGCATGCAAGGGAGTTCCTTTAACTTATGGACTTTCTGACTTAGAAGTAGGATTATACTTTTCATGAACCTTGTAACGAAACCTCCTCGCACATTTGAGAAGAATGATATAATTTGAGTGGTGATGGATCGTTTGATTTAGTCAGCTCATTTTGCCTCTTAAAATGTGTATTCAGTTAGCAAGTGGGCGTAAATACTTCGACTGAAGTTTATTCAATTACATGGTGCACATGCAGTGATCGTGTCAGAGATTCGTGTTTTACTTCACATTCCTAGGAAGGACTACTGAAGGCTTGAGGGACCAGACTTAAGTATAGTAATTCTATTCACCCATAGATAGATGGATACGCAGAACAACTATTCAAACTTGGAAGAAGGGTTGAGCAGGAAGTTTGACCAGTGGTTGGTATGGTTGTGTTTGCTCATGAAGATTCATATCATGCAAGTGACAAGGGTTTTCCCTTCAGATTTTGTATGAACAGGGATGTAGAACACCTTCTGGTTGAATTAGGCCGGGAAGCTGCTTATTGAATGTTCGGAGTCGATTACAATGAATAATGGATTAGCTATCATTGTGTAAGAGAAATTCTGAAACTTTAAACCAGGAATTTGTGTGTCCGGTATGATGTTCCGTGTAGAAGAGTTATGACATTTTGGCATATATGTAAGATTTGGTTCGTGATACGTTAATCCTTAGATTCATTCTTATACGTGCGGTTATCCTATCTATCCCATTTTACATTCCGATATGATTCGATACTCCGATTTATGCTTAGTTAATCATCAGTATGAATAGGTTACCAACCTTTTTAGGAAACTCTCGATATGTCTGATAATTCGATATATGCTTATCTAGTTGTTAGCAAGGTTCTTAGTTCGTTCAGAACCTGATTGGACTTGTGAAATTTCTACCATATAGTACCACTTTCATATTTATACTATATTCATCTAATGTTCATGTATCTCTCTGTGAGATTTCAACTATCATCTGTTTCAAGTTCAATTCGTACTCATTGGATCAAATTTGTTATAATTTGTCTTCTGTGGAGAACCCAAGGCTCTCCTATTTGTTTGGATCGGGTCATCAGAAACAAACACTTCTGTTCGTTAAAATCCGTTGGAAGGACCTCTCCGAGCATGAGGTTAACTGTCGTCATTTATCTTCGTGATTTGATACGTATCCTTCTAACTTTGCGACTTCAATTTTCGAGGTCGAAAATTTTCTTTTAGAGGGGAAGAATTGTAAAACCCGGAAATTTTGAACATGTGAAATACCCAAATTGCCCTCAAATTTTAAGCTTCTGAAAAGACGTTGAATTATCCAAGACATTTTGTTCCGATTATAACCTAAGTATTTAACGCGTTAATATTCGAACACATAAACATTTTACGTATAACGAAGGCATGATAAATAAATTATACACATTTGATATCTTAATACGTTTTATTTGACAAAAAGATAAGACCATATATTGCTAACAAAATAAAAGATACATGTTGTCCTAGCTTTCACACGTTTTCTACTTTAGGTAAGGACGTGACCTTATCAACATTAGCCTACACATAGTACATACACGCTTCTATCCCTCCAAAAATAGATTTAATAAATCCCATATTAATCGTGGAACATACAGCTCATATATGCTTGTACCAAATAAAAATTATTCACTTTCCGTTTCCTCTCGATTACTCAGTTAAGCCATGGAACCGATTTATGCATGCCATACTCACATTCTTACCAAAGATATCTAAACAGTCCATGTTCTTTAACCCTTGGTTACTGCAATCACATTCTGAAAACCCTAAACCTAAAAACAACATACAAAGGCTGTTACATTTCCTTGTTCCATTTTCCGTTCGAATCGAGGCGTACAAAAGGAGGTCCGTTTGGTGTGATCGTGGCTCAGCACTGTTCGAAGATGGATTCGTTTGCGATTTTCTGTGTGGTGCTAGACGTGACTCGTGGATGGCTCGAAGGAAACTTGGAGTCATGGTGTATTCCGCTCGGCAAGAGAGTGCAATCGTGAAATGTTGTTCCTGGTTTGAGTGTTGCTGAGTCATGGGTTTTATTTGTTAGGTCACCATTTAGTAAACACAAGCATAGAAATGATAGAAATGAGATGAGAGAAGAGATTGGGTGATTATATGATAAAGAGAAATATAAGAGCAATAGTTTCCTTAAGAAATCAAATAACCAACCAAGTTTACAAGTGGCCTAAGACTAGTATTTATAGGAAAGGAGCTAGGGCGACACTCCTACTCCTTCCCTTCACATGATTCGTATGGGCTTAAGGCCCATGGACTTCATTCTCAAGCCTAGTAAACTTAATACAAAATGTAAATGATAGTAAATAATAACTAAGCAACCTAGCATCATTACAAATGACCGAGACTTCATAAAATAGTAAAACTATGATCCCAACAATCTCCCCCTAAGGGTCGGTCATCACGGTTGCTTGACGTCTTCTTCTTTGTCTTTGACTTGTGACATGTAAAACTCTAGACGTCTTCAAAAATGATATGAATGATAATTGTTGACATAAATTAATGCCTAAAAACATTATTAACATGTTATCAATATCTCTATGTTTTGATTATCACAAAATATAAACTCATAGAACTAAAACTTGTGACATAAACAAGTATTTAGTGATTAATATTTCTCTTTACATCCAAATCACTTAAGGTATGAATAAACAAAGTGTTTAGTGCAATTTATGATCAAAGGGGTATTTAATTAACTAATGCAAAGTTTATTTAATTATATAAACATATTATATATTTTTGAAAAACACTTTTGGTAATAAAGAAAAATGTTTTATTCATACTAAATATATGAATTCAAATTTTTAACCAAAAACAGTTAGTTTTTCACCAAATAAACTTTCCCCACTAAAAGACAAAGAATCTGGCCGTTTCAGCTGGGCGGCCCCCTTAATTATAAAGGGCGGTCCCCTTAATTTTAAGGGGGCCGGCCATGAATTAAGGGGACCGGCCACGCTCCTCTGTCAGATTCTTTTGCCTATAAATACCACCTTAAACCTGGATTTTTTTCTCACCTTTTGCACCCCAAAACTTTCTGTTCTAGATCTCATTTCTATTCTCCAAATCCTTTGATCATAAATACATTATCCTTTGTTTCAAAGTGATTCTTACATCATCCTCTCAAGTGCAAGAGAAGAATACTTCTATCCTCCAAGACAAGAAGTATTACAACTTGTTGTGACCTCCACATCCAAGTTGTTGGTGCATCATCAAGAATATCTACATATATCTTTGTGTAGTGTGTTGTGAATATTTGATTGTAGATAGTTGTGATTAGGAATATAGATAGTGTGATTGGCTAGTAGATTGTAGTGAAGATTATTGGTGTGTAGAAGATAGGCGTGAACTAGATTGTAGTGAAGACTATTGGTGTGTTGAAGATAGGTGTGTAGTTAGTTGGTGTGAAGTAGTTGTGAAGAAGGTGTGATTTCGTTGTGACGAAGCTTTGGTGTGTAAGTGGTGTGTATATTGGTGTGTAAGGTTTCTCCGCCATAAGGAGCTTGTTGACATAGTGAAGAAAACTCTCGAGTAGGTGACTCGAGGAGTGGAGTAGGGCAAGGAAGGTGTCCTTATAGCCGAACCACTATAAATCCTTTGTCTCGCGGTTAGATCTTTCCATATCTTACTTATTATCTTGCTTATATCGTTATTACATTTGTAGACGTAGACGTATATATATAGTTGCTCATATAGTGCTAGTATTGATTTTACTTAAAGATCAAACGAAAGTTTCATTCACAAAACAAAGTTTTTAAAATCAAACTAAAAAGGCTACATACATATAATTGATCATTTCGATCAAGTATAGTTTTCATACAAAATATAACTAAGGATTATAAGATAAACGATTACGTACTTATCTCTTGTATATAGCTAGAATTGTTTATATTATGCATGTGTTGATTTCACATACTTAGCTTACATTATTATTATTGTTCATACTTAGATATACTTGTTCATATTGTTCAAGATTTGAGTTCACATAAGATTGAATCAAAGTTTTAAAAGCAAACAAGGTTTTAAAACTAAACCAAGTTTTCATAATAAAATTAAAAAGACGTAAAACTATTCAACCCCCCCTTCTAGTTTTCCACAATTGGTATCAGAGCCACGTCTAGCAAGATTTTTAAAATATATTGTATTTTAAAACTTGTAACGATCTATGGAATCTGAAAAATATTTAGAAGGGCAATCTATGCAAAGACCACCACTATTTGAAAGTGATGGATTTTTATATTGGAAAAATCGATTCGAAACTTATGTGAAATCAAAGGATCTAGATCTTTGGCATGTTATTACCTTTGGTGATTTTCCTCCTATTCAATATAATTTTGAAACTAAAATGGATGAAATTGTATCTTTTGAAAAACAAAATGATGATTTGAAAAAGAAACTAGCAAAAAATAATGAGGCTAAAATGGTTATTTATAATGCGTTACCACGCAAAGAATATGAAAGAATTTTTATGTGTAAAACCGCAAAAGAAATTTGGGATTCTTTACTAATCACTCACCAAGGTAATAGTCAAGTTAAAGATAACAAAATAGATCTTCTTGTTCAACAATATGAACAATTTACGATTCCCGAGGAGGAATCAATAGATAATGCTTTTGCTAGGTTTAACACTATCATCACAAGTTTAAAAGCACTTGATGAGAATTTTTCTAGTAAGAATTTTGTTAGGAAATTTCTTAGGGCTCTTCATCCAAAATGGCGAGCTAAAGTTACGGCGATTGAAGAATCAAAGAACTTGTCAACTCTTCAACTTGATGAGTTGATCGGCAACCTGAAAGTCTACGAAGCAATAATAAAGAAAGACTCCGAGATGGTCAATGGAAAAAGAGAGCAAAGCAAGTCAATTGCGTTGAAAGCTAGGAAGGAATCTAGTAACGAGTATAGCTCAACCTCCGAAAGTGATGACGAAGAATATGCGATGGCCGTAAGAGACTTCAAGAAATTCTTCAAAAGGCGAGGAAGATTCGTTAGACAATCGCATGATGAAAGGAAAGCAAACCAAAGAAATAAAGATGACAAAAATGGCAAAAGTGATAGGAAGTGCGTCAAATGTGGTGATCCAAATCATCTCATCGGAAAATGCCCAATGATGTCAAGAAATCAAAATCAATAGGCGTTTGTTGGAGGAGCTTGGAGTGATAGCGATGACGATGAGAAAGAAATCACAAATGAGGAGAAATGTCTTATGGCTAAGACATCAAGCGAGGTACGTTCCGAAACCAAATACTTTAGTGACGAAAATTTATCATTAGACGAAAAACACCTAGATAGTGAATATAATACGTTATGCAAATTAGGTCAAAAAGTTATAGCTAAAAATAAGTTACTAAAACATATCAATAATCTATTAGAAAATGAAGTACTCGAATTAAAAATTAGACTACAACATTTGGAAAAAGGAAAAGAAGTTTTTATAGAATGTAAAACATGCATAGAGATTAAAAATGAAAACGAAAAACTTAAAGATGAAATTTTCAAACTCGACAAGTTTAAAAATAGTAGTAACTCACTTAAGAAAATAATAAGTGTTCAAGAAACTTCGAGAGATAGAACCGGTCTAGGATTAACCTCAACTAATGTTTCAACTAGTGAAAATAAAAGTATAAAGTTTGAATGTGAATCTAGTAAACAAAAATCATTAGAATCAAAACCTAAGTATATACTTACAAAAGATAGAAAAATACCCATTGCGAATGATGAAAAAGTAAAAACTTTTTATAAACCATCCTTAAAGACCGAAGTAGGATCCTCTAAATCTAAATTAAGATCTAAAACTCCACCACCGAGAAAACCAAATAATCTTCATACTCGATCTAAAACACCTCAACCTAGAAGAAACCAAAATAGACAAAACTACAATAATACTAGTCATCAAATATGGAATTATCAACCAAGTTACAATCCTTGGGGAATACTACCACCATACATGCATCCTAGCCAAATGTTGAATATGTTTGGACCAAACAACTTTGGACCAACGAGACAATGGGGACCAAGTGGCTAAGCTGGCAATCTTGGAAGAAGTTCGAATATCATCTACAAATGACTTCTATTAGTCAACATGATCACTTGAAGTGCTTGAAGATATTCCATTGAAGACTAAAAGGTACACGTTTCTTTTAAGTTCATCGCTATAATTTGCATGCTTAGACATATGATTAGTTAGATTAATGCTTAGCTATACATATATATTGTTTGTGACTCTTATACATATATATGTACATAAAAGCTTATACTCTTATTACCTAGAAACATTATTGGTTGACCTTTCTAGGTATAAGATGAAATTGTTCATTGTTGAACAAAATAGAAAATGGAAATCTTCTATATCCACTATTAGCAAACTCATGGTGATGAAGTGAAATGAGTTAAGTGGATTAATCGTTAATATAGAAGTAGGATTAGATCCCTCGCGTAAGAAAACTATGGATGAAACAAGCTCTCATAGACTATGGCATTAAGTTAGATAAGCGTGCAAAAACAAAGGAACTATAGATGTTAGGTTATACCCCATTCAACCCTCTCGCATCTAACATATATATTTTAGTCATCACTTCCTTTAGGATCATAGGATTTGTAGAAACGATAGCATGAGATAATAGTAGGCTTAACCAATCCTCTTGAGCATGAGATCTTTAATAAACATCTTTTAAAATATATGATTAATGATATTTGTTGTCCAAAATCTAATATCGTTAAAAATATGCAAAAACCTCATATTTTAGAAAATAGTTTTTCAAATAACTATCCCACTTTTAAATAAGATGTTTTCACTATATATATCCACAACAAAGATTTAGAAAATTTTCTTTACCTTTCATTAACACATTTTGAAGTAAAACCGAATCTATTTTATTCAATTAACTCTCATATCTACATGAAAACCTACTTTCAAACAATGGGATGAATCGATTCTCTTGAAGTATATCTTTCACCTGAAATTTCTTGATTATCAAAATCAATACATCATATTTAAAAGGTTCTCTCTTTTAGTTAAAACCCTTCGAATATCTATTTTATGCTTTTTCGAACAACATGCTTAATCATAAGCTATCATAACATTATTTTGATCTTTATCAAGATAGAAACATTTTTCTTTTTGAAACAAAACAAAATTTGTTTTGTTAGGATACAAACTTGAATGTATTTCAAAACATTAAGCCAAGTATTAGTGAATCAAGAAAACTTCATATTTGGTAATCTTCGATAGGTAAATTTAGGAACTCGATTTCTTCTAAAAGGAGAATGACTACTGGAGAATCTATTGACTAGAAATTCAATTTAACCTAACGGTTGAATTGCTTCTATGTGAGAAGTTGGGTGTGTGTAACCCGTAAAAACGGTCGTGTTTAGCCTGAATTGAGCACCACTAGTAATAGTCTCATACTCATTCTCCAACTTGATTAAATTGCACTTCCTATATATACCTAACGCTAGTTTACTTTTATGAACCTTGCTTCTCATTAGATTCTTTCGTTCCCAGATTTATGGCATTAAGTGAAAACTTACTTTCAAACATTGTTGAATAATGCTAAAAACGTCTCTTTAAATCATGCATGGTGATCTCATATTTGTCATCTATATTTATATAAATGACACTTATAAGTGAACTAAATCAAATCAAGAGGACCATGGTTTGTCTATTAAGACTTTGTTTGTAACAAGTCTAGAAACCCATGCTATCATAATACATATTAGGTTTAATCCTCCTAGTTATGTAGGTATGAAATACTTGATGTTGCTTATTGTTTCCTAGCTCTTATATTTTGCTTGCTAGATGAGTATGTTTGCATGATAGATGAAATTGCTTGATTTCTTAATCTCCTTGGTTAACATGCTTTAGCTACAAAATTGCCTACATAATTAGTCTATGTTTAATTGCCTCAAAGAGTTGGACTTGTTTGAAACCAAAAACACAACCTTTCTGCAATTCACTACCAAAAACCCTTTTCTGGCAATCTGGGAATCACCAGATGGGCGGCCCCCTTAAATCATAAGGCGGCCCCCTTAATTATTAAGGGGACCGGCCTCCAATTAAGGGGACCGGCCATCTGATGATCGAAGGTGTTGTTTCCCTTTTCTTCTTTTTAGCCCATTTCATCATACACTTCCCAAAATTCACAAACCTATTCTTTCCTAAACCTTCCATCAAAGTTTATCCATACTTGATCCCACCAATCCTACATTATAAACACTCTCATTCCTCACAATCTCCAATCATCTCATCATTTCCTCTCCCATTAAACCAAAACCACCAAGAAACCTGTTTGGAGAAGAAAGCCTAACTTCATTTCAAATTCCGTCAAACCAAATGATGTTGTCAAACATCCAACACCAAATTCCTCCTATGTTTTCAAACTTTACTTACCTAACACCTTACTCTCCTTCTCACCAACATTACATATCAAAAACCTTTACTCACCCATATCCTTATACATTACACTCAAACCTCATAATCTTTTCACAACTCAAGCGATGTTGTTCATAATCAACCAAAACCTAAACCTCACTCTCACACAAATGATCCATTTAACAACAAATCATCCACTCGTGCTTTCACTAATGCTCCTTCTTATGATGAGCATGCACAATCCCAAAACAATAATTCCAACCTCACTACCAATACTTTACATGTTGCTCATTCAACAAAAACACCATCCACTCATGAAGCATCTCTTCCACACATATCATGATTTCATGATTACCCAAGCTCAAACATGTCTCCACCACCAAGAGTATCACCACCACATCCTACAACTTCACATGCCATTCCTATGTTGCATGTTCAAACCCTCACCCAAGACAACTATCATGCTCCACCACCATCACCTTCCTCCGAACACTTGAAGTTCGTTGAGGCGCTAAAAGAAGCCCATGAGCTTAGTGCTCTTTTAGCCTTACATCTTGCTCAACGCAATTTGGATCCACCTTCATCTAGATCACCCTCATCACCACACAACATAAATCAACTTGAGAAGCATGTCAACAATTAACCTTGTTGCATCTTTCTCCTAAAAATGATTGCATTCAATGAACACTTCACTTGGATTGAATATCTTCTCACTAGATCACATCCAATACCCTCACTTGAACAACATCCAAAACCTCAATCAACCTCTTCCGCTACAAACTCTCCACCACCAAATTATCCAACATTCATGACCCGAACATATACCTCCATTAATCCAACAACCTCCATTAATCCAACAACCTCCATTAATCCAACAACCTTACCCTAACTCAACCATCCTCATTCCAAACACTCCATCATCAACCATCTAAGCATACCATATGCTTATGATTTTCACTTTCAAATACGAATCAACTAACCTTTGGTTGCAAGCAAGTCCAAGTGCTCTCTTAGGCAATATAGGACTATGTCTTTTCTTTTGTGTTATTTTTTCAAGCATATTGAATGTTGTAATGCTTTTCATTTCTATAATGCTTGAATGAATCTTTGTTTAGTTGCATAATTGTTGCCTTGCATATATGTGTATCTTGCTCTCTTAAAATATTTTTGTAGCAAAGATCTCCATAGCTCGTTCCCTTGGTGTTCTCAAATGAGGGGGAGCATACATCAAGGGGGAGCATTCTACCCGTTTAAACTTCCCTCGCGAAGCTTACTCGGATTAACCTTTTTGATTTTACAAAAAGGGGGAGAAGAGAAATGTAAACTCTATAATACTTGTCTAAAAACAAGTTTTAGATATATTGAGTTTAAGGTTTTGTAATAATCAAAAAGGGGGAGATTGTTGACATAAATTAATGCCTAAAAACATTATTAACATGTTATCAATATCTCTATGTTTTGATTATCACAAAATATAAACTCATAGAACTAAAACTTGTGACATAAACAAGTATTTAGTGATTAGTATTTCTCTTTACATCCAAATCACTTAAGGTATGAATAAACAAAGTGTTTAGTGCAATTTATGATCAAAGGGGTATTTAATTAACTAATACAAAGTTTATTTAATTATATAAACATATTATATATTTTTGAAAAACACTTTTGGTAATAAAGAAAAATGTTTTATTCATACTAAATATATGAATTCAAATTTTTAACCAAAAATAGTTAGTTTTTCACCAAATAAACTTTCCCCACTAAAAGACAAAGAATCTGGCCGTTTCAGCTGGGTGGCCCCCTTAATTATAAAGGGCGGTCCCCTTAATTTTAAGGGGGCCGGCCATGAATTAAGGGGACCGGCCACGCTCCTCTGTCAGATTCTTTTGCCTATAAATACCACCTTAAACCTGGATTTTTTTCTCACCTTTTGCACCCCAAAACTTTCTGTTCTAGATCTCATTTCTATTCTCCAAATCCTTTGATCATAAATACATTATCCTTTGTTTCAAAGTGATTCTTACATCATCCTCTCAAGTGCAAGAGAAGAATACTTCTATCCTCCAAGACAAGAAGTATTACAACTTGTTGTGACCTCCACATCCAAGTTGTTGGTGCATCATCAAGAATATCTACATATATCTTTGTGTAGTGTGTTGTGAATATTTGATTGTAGATAGTTGTGATTAGGAATATAGATAGTGTGATTGGCTAGTAGATTGTAGTGAAGATTATTGGTGTGTAGAAGATAGGCGTGAACTAGATTGTAGTGAAGACTATTGGTGTGTTGAAGATAGGTGTGTAGTTAGTTGGTGTGAAGTAGTTGTGAAGAAGGTGTGATTTCGTTGTGACGAAGCTTTGGTGTGTAAGTGGTGTGTATATTGGTGTGTAAGGTTTCTCCGCCATAAGGAGCTTGTTGACATAGTGAAGAAAACTCTCGAGTAGGTGACTCGAGGAGTGGAGTAGGGCAAGGAAGGTGTCCTTGTAGCCGAACCACTATAAATCCTTTGTCTCGCGGTTAGATCTTTCCATATCTTACTTATTATCTTGCTTATATCGTTATTACATTTGTAGACGTAGACGTATATATATATAGTTGCTCATATAGTGCTAGTATTGATTTTACTTAAAGATCAAACGAAAGTTTCATTCACAAAACAAAGTTTTTAAAATCAAACTAAAAAGGTTACATACATATAATTGATCATTTCGATCAAGTATAGTTTTCATACAAAATATAACTAAGGATTATAAGATAAACGATTACGTACTTATCTCTTGTATATAGCTAGAATTGTTTATATTATGCATGTGTTGATTTCACATACTTAGCTTACATTATTATTATTGTTCATACTTAGATATACTTGTTCATATTGTTCAAGATTTGAGTTCACATAAGATTGAATCAAAGTTTTAAAAGCAAACAAGGTTTTAAAACTAAACCAAGTTTTCATAATAAAATTAAAAAGACGTAAAACTATTCAACCCCCCCTTCTAGTTTTCCACAATAATGAATGTACTTTGCTCTTTGTCTTTGTTCTTTGGTGATGATGTAGTGATTGTGTTATGAAGTATTCTGCCGTTCGTCACTCCTGCGTCAGTGGTGGTTGTCCGCCCTTCCAACATACTCATACATCTTTGAATTCTGACTTATACATGCACGTTGTCCCTTTCTTTCACTTAAGATCTTTAGTCTTTAAACTTTGTAGATTCTTCCTTTTGGCGAAGAATCTTTCTTTGAACTTTGTGTTGCTTTGATCTTTGAGGGAGCTTTTGATGACTTCAAGATGCATGTATGAGCATGTGGAATCTGTCATCATGGAAGTGAGGTACCTGCGAGTAAACAGTTAGCAATAAAACATCCGGTACTTACAGATAAGGAATTAGAGCTCATCAACAGCATATTGTGAAGACTCCTTCTAATCCTTATCCAGGCCGTTCCCATATCAGATACTCCCGAAGGAGCTTATGAGACCTACTAAGTAGCTCAATGACTGGGTGAGTCGCTGGGGATCACTCCACGACTGTAGACCGTAATGGAACCACCGCAAACACTAAGCGTAACCCTTGTGAGGTTACCGAAGTGACCTGCTGTCAGGGCTGTTTGATGTTGACCCTGGCAGGATTTCCGTTCAATCATTGAGAAATACATACGTAATCCTCTCATAAACGTTCTCGGCAGATTGCTAAGATCTGCGAAGGACTCGATAATTTACAACTGATGTCCATTGATGTAGAACACCAGTTGTAGAAATACTAAGTGTTCCTAAGAGATCTTTGATGTATCTCAAGGCTCTAGACTCTATAAGTGCACACCTAGGTTTCTTATGCGGAGACTAGGGAGGGGTCTCCTTCTTCAATATCAACCGTCTCTAAGAGATAGGTCGATAGGTTACGTGGGTTCCCCGTGAGAATGAAACAAGTCCTTTTAAGAGAACTTGAGTGGTTAAGAAGGTTTAGTGCATTGCGTCACTGGGTCCATGACGACTTTGTCTTCAATACCGGTGTTGTCTTTTGCAACAACCAGTAGCATACGTATTGAACCGGTGTCTGCCCTAAGGTTGAATCATATGGAGGGCTATTTCTTTTCACCCTTTGCTTTACATTTCTTTTTAATTCTTCAACTCCTTCTTTCCCTTTCATTCTTTTCTCCTTTTTTCGTATCATACCTAAGGACTTCTAATTCTAACTATGGGAGATGTCCTTGGGTAGATCCCTCCGGCTCTGGCGGATCATAGGACGGATATTCCTATCTTAATCACCTTATAACTCCGACAGTAGCCAAGAAACCTTTTGATTGAAAATCTCTCAAAGTGTTTATGTTAATCAAATATTTTGTTTAACACTTTGAGAGTTTTGTGTACACTTTTGAAGGGCTCCCCCTGCACATGTGCTCATAAGTATTTAATAAATTTGCACATGTGGGAGGAGCAAGCACTTTTGAATTGATCCACTTTTCGTGAACAAGACCGATTCGAGACACGCTTACATCACTAGTTATACTAGCTTGAAGTTATTACCCGGCCTGATCAAGTTCACAGAAAGTTTCTCGAGACGGTACATTTCTACTAGGACATATCCTTTTCGAGACACGCTTACGTGGCTAGTTAAAGAGATACATTGTCAGCTTTTAGGTGACAACTAGCTCTAATAACTAACTTGATGTTATTACCCGTCGAGGATAAGTCCTTTCGATATTACTGACTTATGTTGTCTCGTCAATTCCTGGGTTAATACTGAGTCTAGCTCGCACATGATACACCTTTTGAGCTTTTACTTCGTATATTTTAATCACTTTATCATTTTCTCCCCCTCAAAAATAGCATATAAAATGATGTTTTTGACAAACTTTTAGATTAAAATATGCCTTTGGAGTCTTATGGGGAGATTCACCAAGAACTTTTGATTTAGAGCAAAGTATTTTGGTTTTGACAAGTGCTCCCCCTCAACAAGTGATTAGGTCTTATTGAGGTGAAATACTTGTCCTTTTGAGCAGAATTATGAAAAATCATAAATGTTTGATTAATTCTACTCAAAAGTAAGAAGCCTTCGCTCCTTAAATTAGGATTAAGGCACTGAAGCGTACCTCAGGGTCCTTTCTTTACAAGTTCGGGTTGTGCACTGTAATGCGTGCACAAGCCAATGTGAAATTCAATCAAATGAAACATATGATATTAACAAGAATAACCAAATGTACCAAGTTAATCTTCGTCAGGAAGTGGAGCATCAAAGTCAGTGAACTTGGGTTCTGGTCTTTCGAAGTTTCTGACAGGAAACGATGGTCTGGCACCGATATAGCTTTCCAGTCGTCTGATCTGTTCCCGTCGAAATAACCTTTCTTCAATCTTTAAGACAAAGTTACGAACTTGTCTTCTTATGCTGGATTTCCATCTAGGTTGTTCCCCCTTAGCTATCTTTTGGCGATCATCATTCAACCGTTTGACAAGCCCATCACGAACAGATTTTAGTGTAACATCACAGAATTTGTGTACCTCATCGAACCTCATGAAACTTTGTAGCTTTTTGCTGTTGATGTAGGTGAAGCCAAAAGGTTCTTGGTTGAGAGTAAACTGTGGTGTTTGATAGATACCATCAAAGTAGAATTGTGGCTTTGTCAAATTGATCTTCTGTTGGTAACTTTCCACTCCAAGCTGAAGATCTTCCACTCATTCTTGAACAATCAATCGTCGGATGTGAAGAAGTAGTGATGCCATGAAGTTGTACTGTACATCTCTATCGAATCCACGCATTCTGTTTTGAACCTTTTCGAGATACATGTCTTCGATGTCATTGAGATTAAGGTCAGGAAAGTCTGCTTCAGAGAACTTGTACTTCTTTTCATCTTGTCGTTTAACAACAATTTCACGCATGAATAAGTAGTTAAACCGTTTCAACTGTTGAATCTCCAAGATAGCGATGATCTTTGATTTCTGCTTCACATTTTCCAATGATTTCTCTCCTAATCTGCTTGTATAACCGAGACGACGACGTTCAGGCCAATGTTGAATTCCGTGTAGAGCATCTCTGTCGTAAGCTACGATGGAGTTGCTGAAAACACGAGTAGTTTCTTCAATAGCAGGAATTTCATATCGTGCGGCTGGTACTGAGATTGTGAGTGAGGAAGCATATTTCGTCTTGGATGTTTCCTGAGTGAGCTGGATGTTACGAAGATCTTTGTTGAAGAAGAAGCTGTAAGGTATCTTGGGTTTGTCTGGAAATCCTTTCAAAGGTAATGGTTTGGTCCAGTCAGTGAAGTAAGGTTTTTCATGATTCTTGGAACTGAGATCGATATTCACTTCTGGATTTAGCCAGTCAAAGTCGGCAGACATTGCACTAGCTATATTCTGCATATGATACTCGTATTCGACTTTGTTTCCAGATCTTTTCTTGAGGAATTCTTGTGCATCCCTATTGATTCTTCTGAGCTCTACCTTTGTGAGTTTGTCGATCTGAAGATCCTTCATAATGACTTGGGTAAACTGTAGAGTGTTACCAGGAAGTGGTTCTTCTTCTTCGAGAGGAGGTTGAGCTTGAACCATTTCTGTCAGCCAATCATTCTGAGGAGTGTCATCATTGTCGAGCCATGAATGACGTCTTTTCTTCTTTGATTTCTTTGTCTTAGATGTAGCATCTTTGTCTTTAGCCTTGGATGGTGACGATGGTCCAGCATGAGAATCAGGAATAGGTGGAGCACGATAATCGGTGTCAGGTTGACCCTGGTAGTCATCTGTAGGTTCCATGAATGTTTCCTCTTTGTCAGTTTAACCTTGACCCGTAGCTGAGGTGTGTTGTTGATTTCCAGGAGTGGTGGAGTCCTTTTGTGGTTGTAGAGAGGATGAAGGACCTGTTCCAGACTTAGGTTTCTTGCCTTTAGAGTTTGGGTCAGGATCATCATCTTTTCTTGTCCTTTTCCGGGTTCCAGCTGCATCTTTGCATGACTCTTTGGATATGTATGCCACCATAGCATCATAAAGTGCCTTTTCTTCAGCAGTTTGTGTGGGTTTGGAGGCAATGTTGTCAAAGAGTTTGGCAAGCATGTCATTGAAGGACAGTTCAGGGACGGTTGGAGCCACAGTAGAAGGTTTTGCGGTGTGAAGCGTGAATGGTGTAGTAGACAACATTTTTCTTGTGACACTTCTGATTCTGTGATCCAAGTTGTCATTGATTGGTTCAAGAAGTTTTGCTACTTCAGGAGTGATCATCTCAACAAGATTATCAGAGAGAAAATCATGTGTTGCCGTCCTGATAAATCCTGTGTAGTCAGAGTGCAAGAACTTATCGATCAGCTGCTTTGACTCCTGGAAGTCCTCAACTTGTCTGGTGAGACTTGTAACCATGTCGGTGAGTTTGTTGACTTGCTCCTGAAGATCAACTGGTGGTTTCGGTTCATTGATTGAATGCTGTTTTGATGCGGTTTCAGAAGGTGTGGGAGATGAATGCTCAGGTGATGATTCGGACGATGACTCGTTGTGAGAGTCTGAAGAAGAAGCAGGAGGAGTCAGATCCTTTGGTGGAGAGTCTTGAGGAGGTGGAGGTTGTGCTGAGGAAGTCTGCTGAGAAGATGACTTAAGAAATATGTTAGTGTCGAACGCGTTCTTCTCTTCGTTTTCCTTTCTACGACGTTCCTCTGCTTCTCGTGCAAGAAACTCTGGAGTAATGAGGTATTCATGTTCCTGATCCGTAGCTATGTTCTCTTGTCCACCAACATTCTCCTCTATATTTGCAGTCTCTGTCATATTGACATCTCCTGTTTTGTCTGTATCTTTAACGGTGTCATCAGGCTGTGGAGCTGATTCTAACGTAGTGGACACAGTGGGAGGAATCATGCTGCTTGTAGCTCCTACATGTTCAGACTGATCAATAGGTGGTGGTGTTGGAGGTTGAGACATAAGTCGGCTTTCGAGACTAGCTTTCCTTTGTTCTTTACGAAGTCGCTTTTCTTCATCTCGTGTGTCGACAACAATACTTTTAAGTTTGTGTTTATCGACCAATGGTTCAACGATTGGTTCGTCTTCATAATCATTAGGCTCATTAATAGTGACTCATTTTCTTTTCCTTGTCTCTTCTTCATAAGTTTCAAGACTTTGTTGTATGGCAATCTCAGTTGCAGGGAATCTTTCTTCAGGTGCTCTTACCCTCAGTTCATAATCTGGTTCTTCTTCTTCTGATTCTGTATCGAACTCGGATTCGGTGTCAGAAGGTGGAGGTGTAGGTTCATCCCGAATAAAGTACTCAGGAGTTGCCTTCTTCTTTGGCTTGGTGACAGGTTTAGATGTGGGTTTAGGCTTGGCAGAAGACTTAGGTTTAACAGATGGTTTAGTCTTGGGAGCAGCCTTAGATCTAGCCTGATGTGAGCCTGTGGTGCTTGTAGTACTTCCAGACTTTACACCTCCTTTACTTCGAGTCTGTATAGTGGCTTCTTCCTGTACCCCTTTGTAAGCGTTATCATACAACTTGTAGTTTAGACTTTTCTTGATTTTGTCATCAAGAAGGTATTCGGGAAGTCTCATTCCTTTGATCTTGGTTGAGGAAGTGGTCCTCTTGATGAATGAGGTGGTGAAGTCGTCCTCGAAGAGGTGCTTCGGCTCATTAGGATCAGCCATCCTCTTGATGAATTCTGGAGAATCTTTGCAGAGATGTTCTATGAGAATCTTGGTGAATCTTGTGAATGGTATCATAGTCTTCACACGTTCGGTTTGAATGCTGTGAACGATATCATTCATGATAGGAACTGCAAAGTCAATAGGTGTCAGAGTCACCATTCCCCAGAACGTTTGCAAATGTTCAAGCCTAGGATGTTCATGACCACTTTTTCTTCCTGATATTGATCTTACAACCAACAGACAGAATGTTCTCCAAGGCTGAGGGATATTCTTGGCATTAAATCGGGAGAGCTTGACTAGCGGTACGTCATCATCAACCTCATATCCTAACTCAATGAAGAAGTCAAGAAGATCCAGTTCAAGTAGTATGGGAGCAAATTCGTTGTCAGTTTGAGGCAGGAGAAGGGCTGTACGAAGAACGTCATGATCTACAGTGTAGTCTTGGCGATCCAATGTAACAGTGAAAGACTCATCATCCAAGTTAGCCTTAGCAGTAAGCCAGAACTGATGAAGGTAGAATAGAGGAACTGAAGTAGAACAGATGAGCAGATGTTTGCAAGGATGTGCAAGTAGAATATCTTTCACAATCATGCACGAGTTCTCTTTAATATTCAATTTGTCGAAATCAACTCGGGGATTGTTATTGCCAATCGTGACATCGTAGTTTTCGGGAGTGATGTCCTCCATGGTGAGTAGTGGAAGACTTTGTTCAGTGACGTTCTCATTGTGTTCAGCCGTGTTAATCTGAAAAGCATCACCATAAACCAAACATACAAATTCGTTACGTGTAAGCACAGTTTTGAGTTTGGTTATTGATATCTACTTAAGACAATTAAGCACGAATGTTTCATAATGTAACATGCATACATGAGAAATCATTGATCATTTAGAATCACGAAATCAATTATACAACACAATGGCTTACATATAAGCACAATTGATATACACAATTCATAGTTACTTGACATTACACAACAACAATGAATCACAACAAAGTTACATGTATACAACATGACAAGGCCTAAATGAGATTTCGAGAAAATCTAAAATCCTTTTATCGCAAACTTGTGTTGAGAAAAGATTTCGAAAAAAATGTTACTAAGAATTTTATCGAGAAACTTAATTATCGAGAAAATCCTTATCAGTAAATTTATCGAGATCTTTTCTTTATCCAAGAATTGCGAAAGTTTTCAAGTTATCGAAAAACATCAATTTACGATAAAACTTTTCGCGAAGCTAGTGATTTCGAAATTTGTTGTTCAAAGAGTTATTTCGAAAAAATAATAATTTCGAAAAAATAATAATTTCGAAAAAAATAATAATTTCGAAAAACTGATTTTGAACAAAATTATCGAAATCATGAGTTTCTCGATAAGTTTTACATAGATTGCGAAAAATCTTGATTTTCTCGAAAAAATTCTTATACAAGAATCATTCGATTTTGACGTCAAACGTACGTTTGTTTTGCGAATATCTTATCCAATGATTCAGGCCTGTCACAAAGATTTGATAAACACCAATTAGATACAATCATGTTCACGTTAAACTAAGATCTCGATAAATGTCAAGAACAATTTCTCGAAAAGTATATCTCTTTTGAGTCTAATGAGCATGAATGGTTCTAGCATATCACAACCATATGTATGAGACACGTTATAACAGCATACAACACATTGGACTCAGTTAGTTCGAAATTATCAAAGAACGAGGCATACTAGCTTATCGAGAACCAAGCATCAATGGTGTAGATCAATAACATCAATACTAACATGCATACTTGTGACCCTAGAAACATATCCCACCAATAAAACAGAGCAAACAAACACAGAATCTAACAATCACAAATCGACCCAATACCTAGATTTCTAAATCGAAACAAACATGATGGAATGCGTGATGAAATGATGAGGATATGTTAGAAACATGTTTTGTAACAAAACCCTATCAAGAATCAAACACCTAAAAATGTTTATAGCATTTTTCAAAATCATAAACCCTAGTTCTCGAAATCAAAAAATCATGAGATCGAGCCGTTGGATTATCAATTAAACAAGATCCTATGTTTGTAATACCCTAGTGATTACTTTGGAACTTACAAATTGATGATCACAAGCTTGGATGACTCGTTTGAATTAGGGCCGTAGGTTTCAAAAGAGGTTTCAGGGGTTTTGAATAAAGTAAGGTTTGTGAGATACGGTTTGTTTGTTTTGTTATTTTTTTTTTAAATTTTAAGTTTAGTCACTTTTGGTCCCTTAACTTTTAGATATACTTACTTGAATCCTAAAGTTAAATGGCAAACATGTGTAGCATCAAGATATACATCCGTTAATCTAACTTATGAAGACATTACTATGGGATGAGACAAAGGGATGTATAAAGAACGTCCACACACTCCTAAATACCGTATTATATGAAAAACATGCAAGTATACCATTTGAAATTGGTAAAAAATTTAAGCGTGACCCCCCCTCAACACTTGTAAAATTTTAACAAAGTGTTGAAGTGAAGCGATATACTTGCATTTTTTTATATATATTTTGTTTTTGAAAAAATATTTACAAAGATAGTTTTGATGTTTGACGATCAATTGTGTTTTAAAAACTTTTCCAGATCCTCTGGAGTCAAACATCTCATACCAATTTGGTGAACTAAACTAGCAAACCTTGATGGTGCTAAAGATTTGGTAAGTAAGTCCGCCAATTGGTACTCAGTCCCAACAAAATAAAGTTCAACGGTACCCTTTTCCACATGCTCTTTGATGAAGTGATATCGGAGATCGATGTGTTTTGATTTGCAATGATGTACTGTGTTGCAGGAGATAGCAATTGCACTCTTAGAATCACAGTAGATGGGAATCTTGTTGAATAGGTAGCCATAATCCTTAATTTGTGATCTCATCTAAATGACTTGAGCACAACAAGCGGACATGGCTACATATTCAGATTCTGTTGACGACAGTGATGTGCAGTCCTGCTTCTTTGATTGCCATGACACAAGTTTGTCTCCGAGAAATTGTAATCCACCAGATGTACTTTTGCGTGTGTCTAAACATCCTGCATGGTCAGCATCTGAAAAAGCAATTAGTTCAAAACCAGAATCCTTCGGATACCAGATTCCCAAATTAATGGTTCCCTTTATGTATCGAAGGATTCTTTTGACCTCGCTGAGGTGTTTTTCAGTTGGTTTGGACTGATAGCGAGAGCACATGTAGACAGCAAATACTATATCAGGTCTACTAGCTGTGAGATACATGAGGGACCCAATCATACTTCGGTATTTGGTAGGGTCAACAGGAGTCCCATGTAAATCAGCATCTAGTTTTGTGGTATAGCCCATTGGTGTATTATAAGTATCACTGGTCATCATTCCATGTTTCTTTAAAATTTCTAGAGCATATTTGGACTGATTTATAAAAATTCCACGGGGTGATTGATGAACTTGTAGTCCTAGAAAGAACGAAAGTTCACCCATCATGGACATTTCAAAATTATCTTTCATTAATTTTGCAAAATCATTAGAGTAACTTCTTTTTGTTGAGGCAAAAATGATGTCATCGACATATATTTGAACAACAAGTAAGTCCTCCCTGTAGGTTTTTGTAAATAGTGTTGGATCCACTGATCCTTTAGAAAATTTATTGGCCAGCAAGAAAGTGGACAGTTTGTCATACCACGCCCGTGGGGCTTACTTAAGTCCGTAGAGTGCCTTTTTGAGTCGGTAAACGTGATTAGGATGCTCAGGATCAACGAAGCCTTCAGGTTGACTAACATAAACTTCTTCACGGAGTTCTCCATTAAGAAATGCGGTTTTCACATCCATTTGGTAAACAACCATGTTCCTGTGTGCAGCATAGGCCAAAAAGATCCGAACCGCTTCATGTCTAGCCACTGGAGCAAAGGATTCAGCAAAATTAAGTCCTTCTAGTTGAGAGTATCCTTTCGCTACCAGGCGTGATTTGTTACGTATGACAGTTCCTTCAGCATCAAGCTTATTCTTCCAAATCCATTTTAACCCGATGACAAAGACTCCGTCAGGTCTTTCAACAAATTCCCAGACTTCCAATCTTATGAATTGCTGAAATTCCTCTTGCATAGATTCAATCCAGTTGTCATAAGTCATTGCATCTTTAATGTTCTTAGGTTCTTCGTGACAAACTGTGAGTGCATAGATACAAGTTTCTCCATCCGTGTGAAGTCGTTGTCTTGTCATAACAGGTGCATCTGGATGGCCAATAATATGAACTAGTGGATGGTCTCGAGTCCATTTGTGTGTGGAAGGGTGTAGTTGATAGGTATCTCGCATGTTAGCAGGATCCAAATTACGTGTTGACGACTCAGCTATATCAGGAACAATAGGAGCCGGTGCAAACGGATTAAAGAACGCATCAGGATCTTGCTCTGCTGGTTGGGGAACTGATAGTGGTGTTGGATCTTCAGTTGGATGGCGGGAGTTAGAACCAGTTTGTTCTACTGTAGATGGTGATACAATTGGAGGACCGTCTCTCTCAACACTTGTAGTAGTTTGTTGAGGTGAGTCTGGTACTGGAATGTTATCAGGTTGAGCAGCGGAATTAGGTAAGACCTCAGTAGGACGGTATACAATTGTGTCATCAAATAGTGGAGCAAACAAGGTTTCTAATTCTTTGCGGTTAAGTGGCAATGGTTCTGCCGAAGATTCCGGAGAGTTAAGACGGTTGAATTCGGGTCCTAAGCTGTGTTGCTCAGAAGCCATTTGTGTGAGTTCATCGAAATTAGCGTGAATGGTTTCTTGAATTTCTCTTGTACGACGATTCCATATCCGAAAACCTTTGGAATAATCACAGTATCCAACGAACACTCCAATGTCAGCCTTTGCTTTAAGTTTACCTAAATCATCACGATCATTTTTCGGATAACAAAGTGCTCCAAATACATGAAAGTAATCGATGTTCGGTTTTCTTTTGTGAACAATTTGATATGGTGTTTTGCGATGGCGTTTTGTGATCATGCAACGGTTTTGAGTATAACATGCGGTTGAAACAGCTTCTGCCCACAAGTAATCTGGTAATTGAGCATTAATCAACATAGTTCTAGCAGCTTCCACTAACGTCCTGTTGCGTCTTTCAACAACTCCATTCTGTTCTGGGCTTCTAGGAATAGATGTTCGATGTTCAATTCCCACTTTCTCATAATAAGACCGAAGTGTCTGATTCTTGAATTCAGTTCCATTGTTAGTTCTGACTATTCGTACCGTGTTGCGTACCTGAACTTGAATTTTAGTGAGAAAGGTGATGATCATTGAAGGAGCCTGATCTTTACTTCGTAAGAAATAAACCCAAGTCCATCTGGAGAAGTCATCTACAATTACTAGTATGTAGCGTTTACCGTTGATACTTTGAACACGCATCGGTCCACATAAATCCATATGAAGCAATTGTAAAACATGATTCGTACTTTGCTCAGGTTTTGATGGAAAATGAGCACGAGTACTTTTTCCTTGTTCACAGGCTGGACATAAGTGATCTTTGGTAAAACGGAATCTTGGAAATCCATCAACAAGTTTATAACGAGCAAGGTCAGTCATGGTTTTGAAATTCAAGTGCGAAAGACGTTTGTGCCATAACCAAGATTTAGTTGATTCTGCTTTGGAGAGAAGACATATCGGAGATGTTGCAATCATATCTGACATTGATATTGTATAAAGATTGGAGCCACGTGAGCCAGACATCAGATCGTTTCCTTGTAAGTCACGAACAAAGCAGGTTTTCTCACGAAATGCAACTTCTAGATCCCCATCACAGAATTGACCAACAGAGAAAAGGTTGTGTCCAAGGCCTTCCACATAGTAAACACGACTGATTTCAATGTTCCCGCTGATATAGTCACCATATCCCATGATTAGAGCGTAATGATCATTCCCGAATCTGACAGTACCAATAAACTTTGAGACAAAGTTGTGTAACAGTTTGAGATTGCCTGTCATATGTCGGGTGCATCCGCTATCAACAATCCAGAGAACAATCTGTACCACCTGCATCACCAGAAGAAGACACGGATGGAACAGAAGTAAGGGTGGAACCCAAAGATAGTGCGGGTTCCTGTTGGTTAGAAACACAGGTATTCAATAATTTAGAAATCCATTTAAAGTCTGGTTTGTATTGTAACCAACGTTGCCAGTTCCAACTAGTTTTTGCTTTCTTAATGTTAAATGCACTAGTAGTTGGCTCATTCCTAGATTTATTCTCGGCACCTATGGGGGTAACTTCTACTTCATTAGAAACCGTAGTAGACGGCTTTCCTAAGTTAGACTTAGAGGCAAGAATGGGCCTAGAAGGAATGCGTGTCCTACGTTTCTTATGACGATTGAGAAGAGAATTAGCTAAACATTTTGTATGATCACCAGATGATACGCTTTTACGACAAAACACACAAGATGCATTAATATTCAAAACATTCAAAGGTTCATCATTCGTTACATTTAGATTTTGATTACAATTTGCCAGATTAGAATCTAAATCTGATGCAACATGAGTTTTATTCAAATTCCTAAGTTGGTCTTCTACTTCTTGAGCTTCTAGGTGTCCTCTCTTACGTTGCAAGATCCTATTCTTCTTTTTACTTTTTCGCTTGGGTCTGCTAACGCTAGAAGTGGAGACTAGTCCTGTAGAAGTGGAGTTATCAACATTAGTGTTTTGAACAACCTTTCCTTTATCAGTTTTGTCTACATGATACATTCCTGGTGCTATTACCGTGGTGTCAACAAACTTTCCTTTTTGAATTAGCTTGATTTTCTCTTTCAAATCAATGATGATGTGATTTTTGTCCTGAATTTCAGACTCAAGTAAACCATTGCAATATTTGATGTCATCGCGGTTTTGTTGCCATTCGGCGTTTTCAATTTTTAAATCCGCAATTTCTTTCTGGTATCGGAGACACAGACCTTTTAAAGACTCGTAGTTTTTGCAAATCTGACAAGAGTTTGAAACATTTTGACTTTGAAACTTCAGTTCCCTTTCAAGACTTTTAGCTTGACACCATTCAAGCCTTTGATTGAGTTGACAAATTTCTTCTGAAAATTGTTTTGTCACATCATCATTTTTAATTCTCAACTTATCATTTTCCTGTTTAAGTGTCTCAATTTCCTCATTCAACAAGTTATTATCAACACAAAGATCATCCATAAGCATAGTGTCACACCCCCAAAATACCTGAATGGCAGCGGAATGGAATACCTGGGGTGACTGTCATAGCACCATACTTACAGTTATATTGAACGACCTAAAGTGTCGTTTAGAAAATACAGCGTTTGATCATTAAAACATTCAGAGTTTACAAAGCTTAGGTCCCAAAAGAGTTTGCCAAAACAGTTAGAATAAGTTCAACAAGATCAAACGTTTCATAAGTGCAGAAAATATAGTGAGACGCGTCGACTCCGCGACTCCATGAAGGTCCAAATGTATGCACATGAGCTACCTTAATAACCTGAGAAATACATTGCGAAAAACGGTCAACACGAATGTTGGTGAATAATCATAGGTTTATAAGTAAATTCTAGTGTACAAAATGCCATAAGTAATGCCATGAAATAGGATGTCCGGAAAGTATATACATTGGCTCTTAAGCTCATGACCCCGAAGCTAGACGATACTTGGCCCCAATGAGTGTTTACCAGACACTCTAATAATAAAGACATGAAATGCATTCGTTCCATTTGGAGCAACCCAAACACGAATGGAGGCGTCACCCTCGATAGATCTATCCACTCACTCCCGCTTAGTACCAGAAATTAACGGTCCATGATAATAAAAGGGGACTTTTCAAGACGTGGTAAATAAGACAACTTAAGCAATGTATGAAATTTTATACTTAGGCATGTACACAAAACAAGTAATGCAATGTATTCTCCCCCGTGGGATTTGAAATCAAAATATAGAATTAAAACGGGGCTATGAAAACTCACCTCGAAGTGATGGTACAAAGATGGTGCAATGAGGTAAAAGTAGTCGGGACAATGAGGCGCGAGTACTAGCCGCAACCTAAATGAATAATCATGATCTAACTTAGATCAAGCCGTAATGAAATGAATGCACATGCACATGATACTCATACCACTCGTAATTTGAAAATACTAGTTATCGTCGTAGAAAAATGGTTTCCATACTTAGGAAAATATATCCATATATAGAAGTATATAACTTGTCATATTAACTCGTACGAAAAAGTTAGCGTTATAATCCTTGTATTGAAAACCTTGAAATACGTCGTTAAGTCGTATAAGTATTCCCTTGGATCATACGTATTCGTTTGATAAGAAAATAGTCCTTAGTAATATTTTCTAGAAAATATACCGTTTAGTACGTACGTTATTATTTTTATTTGTGACTATATATATATATAGTTTGACGATGTTAGAATGGGTATAACTTTGTCGTTTTAGGCTCGTTTTCCTTGTTCTATATGTCCACGGATTCGTCTTTGTGTATACTAGTATATTTTAGATAACTCGGCTCTTTTAGGTTACGTTTAATGCTTCAAAATACCCATCGTATTCTGCCCAACAGCAAGCAGTTTTCTGGAAAAGTAGTTTTCGTCGTTAAATTTGCAAAAATCATATCTCCTTCGTTATAAACTCGTTTTAACCCGTTCTTTCGCCTAAAGTTTCGTTTTTGAATGTATTTTCTAAATCTTTGGTCAAAACTTAGTCATCATCCACTGATTTTCCCACGAATTTATAATAAGGACAGTAGGTATATCAAAAGTTTCAAAAACCATTTTCAAGTCTCGAAATTAGTTCCATCCTCCATCAAACCACTTTCAAACACCACAAAGCTAATCTAATCCTACCATACACCTTCTTAGGGTGTCATGGGTCCTTAAACATCATCAATCCACTAGGTCTAACAAGAGTTTCATATGTTTCCATTTCTAGGGCTTTAAAGTTAATATATACAAAAATGAAGTGGTACAAGATGATGCATGTATAAGATCTTGTAAGAAAATTATATGAACATAATAATAACTTGTAAAAATCATAAAAATGAGTTTGTATACTTACTTGGTGGTTTAGAGAGTTTAGATGATGAAAAGCTTACTAATCCTTGAGTTTTTATTTCAAAACTCTAACAAGGATGATTATACTAACTAGTTTATAATATGATCTTGTAAAATTTACCCTCCTTGCTCCTTGTTTATCCCAAATCGAACCAAACACCAAAGAAAATGAGAGAAAAACTTGCTAAGTGTAAGTAAAAAGTGATTTTAGTGATAACTAATTGTGAAAAAGTTTAATATATACTAGAGACATAAGTTAGGTGTACATTTAATTTGTTTGGTGAGATATTAAAGTTGGAAGACCTTTTAGGGGGGGGGGGGGGGTTGGCCGGTTTTGGGGAGGGAAAGGGGGGATGTGTTGGGTGGTTAGTTAGTAAAAATTAGTATTAGTAGTAAAGTGTAGTTAGGCTAGGTTTAGGTTTAAGGTTTAATCGGGTACCGGGTTTGTTAAAAATAAGTTTTGTTGAAGTTATTCGGGACGTAATAAAGTTATAAAAGTTGTAAAAATAAGTCGGGTACAAGTACGGAGAGTTAGGGTGATTATCGTTTAATTTTGGTGAAAACCGGCGTTATTAAGTTAAACGTACGATACGTAATGGTTAAATTTCCAAAATACCGGGTAAATGAATATTATAGTTTTTATATTATAGAAATGAGTATAAAAATGTATTGGGATCATAGTCGGGAGTGTCGGACATGTTAGACACATTTATAGTTCGCGTATTAGCGTTTATTTAAAATAAACGTACGTAAATCGTTAATCGTACCAAAAGTATAAATTTAATTATCCTACGAGTGGAATAGTATGCAAGTGCCGTAATAATGATATGTCGACTATTTCTAGTCCGTATGCAATGTCCCTGACAATAATGCATGAATTCGCTCCTGAACCAATATGGTTACGCGAATTTGAACACTCGTAAACAAAATTTACGATGACATGAATAATGCACGTGAATAGTGGTTTTCTCTCGGGAATGAATAGTGTCAAGTGAATAGTAAAATTTCTGAATATGTCTCGGAATGTCAAATTGACCTCAAAAACGATGAATAGTGATCGATGAATAGTAAATGATGAATAGTAACTTATGAATAGTAAATTGTCGAGGTTTGGAAAATGATCGGAAATTACGAGTTGTGACAGTCTTCCCCACTAACAGGGACTTCGTCCCGAAGTTCAATTTTGGTTGGTTTCTGAAGTATATTTGGTCAAAAGACGTGGATACTTGAGTTGCATTCGGTCCTCTCGTTCCCAAGTAAATTCGGGTCCTTTTCAAGAATTCCAGCGAACTTTCACGATAGGAATTCGACTTTGCTTCAATCGTTCGACCTCACGGTCCATGCATTCTAATGGTTCTATTACCAAGTTTACGTTTGTCTCAAGGTTGGATTCCCTTCCAAATGGGATTATAATTGACTAATCTGAAAGTCATTTCCTGGATTTGATTAGGTGAAACATAGTTGTGTAATCCGGCTGTTCCTTAACAAGGCTCAAGTCTGACGGCCACTAGGCCTACTCTGTCCGAACTATTAAGTGTTCCAGTGTATATCGGCTTTAACTTTTCAAATATTTCCGAATAATATCATGCCTTTCCTAGGCAGAACTTTCAACGTAATCTGGCTACCAACTTGAGGTTTTAATGGTTTACAATTTTATAGAATTTGTAATTGATCCTTGACTTGTAGGAAATTTCTGGTTATTTCATGAATGCTTACTGGAATAGTGAGTTTGGCTTTTTCCGAGTTCGGTTCGTCAATAGATGATCAGTGCTTCTTCAGGTTTATAATGTAATATGGGTAATATATGTTGCTGAACTCTGTCAGAACTCAAATCTTATACGTCAGCTGGTCGATTCTATCATGAATCTGAAATGGTCCAATATACTTAAAAGTTCAATCTCTCGTGTTACCAAAATCGTATCATGCCTCTTCAAGGCAAAGCTTTCAATTTAGTTCGTTCTTTCACGTGAATCTAGTAAATTTGCTTGTTCAAGGATACCCAATCCGTATGATATGCGTCATGTACCAACATAACTCCTACCAGTTTCTCGTTGCTTGTAACCGATTCTTGTCTTGTGAAATTTCCTTTGTTGTTCCATGGTTTGGTCCTAGACCAGTGAATTTTTAACTTTCCGATTTCAGTTTGTAAACGGGTAATTGGTACTTCGACCATAAAGTGCCTCAAATGGTGTAGTCTCTATGCTCGCGCGATAACTATGGTTGTAAAAGAATCCAATTTATGGTAAATGGTTAGTCCAACCATTTCTAGAGTCAATCACTCATATTCTGAGTATAGCTTTCCTATGTTTGAATCGTTCTCCCGTTATGACCATCGATCTGAGGATGATAGGCGGTGTTCACATCTTTATGAGGTTCCGAAGGAAATCTTAAAATGATTGCTAGAAGTCCAAGGTGATTCAATCACCTTTATCAGGAATAATTGAAACGGTACGATAAATCTTGTGACTAATTCCACAACGTTACGTCTCTCGAACACGGCGTTATACGAAGAAGATAAAATACAGCTAACAACATTTGATTCTTTGGGTTTTGGTCTAATGGATTGCTAAGACATGTGTCATTTGCCTACTGTGCTTGGTCTCCATTACTGACGTTTGTAATCGTTCTATGATGTTCCTCCTAATTTCCTTCATCACCTATTCCAATATTCCTTATTGTCAAGTCACAAAGCCCTAAATGCACAAGCGATATAGTATGGTGATTTGTTTCCAAATTTATCTCGCGATTTTCGAGTTTTTGGTCGAAATCTTTTTCTGAATAAACAATTTTAGAAAATGGAACAAATGGTATACTCAATATTAGCTTTATTGATGATTCAAAATTTAATAGTTATGAAATGTGACGCGGTTTTCAAATATGTTGTGAATAGAACTATTTACCAAAGTTTGATGTTTAAACATTTCTCATTGTATAATGGTTCAAGTAAATACTGGCTAAAAAGGGTCGTATTTATTCAAAATAGGCAATTCAAAATTATTTTCCACGAGATATGTGATTTGTATGGACAAAATTTTGAAATCCACTTCATTTAAAAGTAAAAATACTAACAAGGATAAAATAGTAGGATCGGAAATATTCGCATAAATGCATAGGTGTCTAACATTCGGTTCCTGACATTAGAAAATGCCTATTGGCGATTATTCGACAAAACTACAAGTCTAGGTATCCAACCAACTTAAGTCCTGAGGTGGTTTATCGTTGAAATTGTTATCATGTTGGCAATATGAGGGTTTCAATTGATACCATGTCGATGAATTTCCGTATTGTCTTCACATGTAGCTGGGGTGATATTCTTGAGTCTGATGCCTTTCTCGATGTATAGGTGAGGTTATCCAGAAGTTTTAAAGAACATAATGCTTTAGGGGAATCTATATCGATATCCATAATTCGAATCAATCATTCTTGTCGTAAATTCACTGCAGGGAAGTTTGCGTATGGATGAGACCATGTTAACTCAAAACACTTTACAGTATCGGTTAGGAGGCTTGGTTTATTCCCATGGTGATGCTTAGCGTACCTTCACAATGTGTTTGATCCCGTAGCTCAGTCTAGCTAGTACCTTTGAATAATAAAATCGGACAACTAGGTCAGAGATGGTGGGTCGGATGGTCCAGTGGCATCTTAGAACTGTTATTGAGCTATAAATTGCCTTGGTGTATACTTCTATTCTAGGTTAGTAGTTTTTCGTAACCCTTTTATTGTTTTTCTTGTATCAAGGAATCCTCCTAGTACTTAATATGGGAAGTCTCTCCTAAAGAAGTCAATGGAAAGTCTAACTTAATGACTAAGTGTGTGACAGGTGGGGTAAGTATCCAGAGAAAATTTGTCATAAAGAAATATTCATAAAAGAGTTTATTTGTTTAAAACGCTTTTGGATGAAGATTGTTATTAACAATACTTTATAAAGTAACTATTTCCTTCATGGCATAATCTTTCCTGAAGTATACATAGGTGATCAGGCTATGTATAGTTGAGGACTAATGATGCGATGCTTGGTTTAATCAAAATAATATTATTTTTCTCAAAAGCTTTAGATGGTGTTCAACGCGTTGTTATTAAAAATGGTATACTAAATATTCCCTTTCAAAGTAATATAAAAATTGTTTCGCGTAATAATAGTAAATATATGGCGTAGTATCGGAAAAATCAGTTTATAGTATGGTAACAAAACGGCTTATTTTAGAATTTGATAAAAACAATTTCTCCATAAGGTAGTAAAATAGTTTGAAATAAAACTCGTGGAATGGTTTATTGGATACATGGGTAAATACTACGGAATGGTAATAATCTACTAGTCCGTCAAATACTAAATCGGCCTAATCTCTAATAAGGCAAGGACATAACGTTACGAAACGATGGAAAATTGAACGATTGGGATAGAAAGCGGAGTAAACGAAAGTTATGGTTATCATAGAGGTAACAAAAGATAGTCATTACATTGGATAGGAAAGTGCTTAATACAACTAGGTTACATCAACGTACTTATGGAAAGTACCAAAAGAAAGTACAACCCTAGAGGGCTCGAACTATGGTTTTAAAACATGAACTGCCTCCTCCAGTTCCGGTCTCTCAACACCGGGCATTCACTCTTGAAGTGTCCCACTACTCCACATTCACGGCAGATTACCGTGAGTTCCTGATGCTTTGTGAGGGTGGGAGTCTTGCAATCCTTGGCTTTGTGTCCGATCTTCTTACAGTTGCCACATGGTTCCGGGCAACGTCCTTTGTGATGAAACTGACACCTGTTGCACTCGGGTAATTTACCTACATATCCTTTCTTTTGGCTTGACCCAGCAGTAAAGGTCTCCACCACTTGTTGTATCTTAAATGGTCGTTGAGTAGCATTAGCATCCTGATTACCGACCCATTTTCTCTTGTTGTTATTATTGTCTCCCGATGTCTTGTCGCGAACTATGAGTTCCTTTGTTTCGATTGCCATCTGGATAGCTTCAGACATGGTATTGGGTTCACATGCGATGACCATCCTACGAATTTCAGGAGAAAGTCCTCCGATGTACCTTTCGAGTTTCTTGCTTTCCGGTTCATCCATTGCAGAGCCTAGTCGAGCAAAATCATAAAAATAAGCAGTATACTTGACAACATCATCTCCTTCCATGGTAAGGTTTAGTGTTTCTTGTTCAATTGCTTGTAATTCGCTTTTCACACAGAACTTCAAACTCATCATCCTTTTTAGTTTCTCCCAAGAGTGTGAGTAAGCAGCATCAACTCCTACTACCTGGACATACTTAGTCCACCATTTCTGGGCATGCTTCTGAAAAGTGCAAGTGGCGAACTTAACCTTGTCTTCCTTACGACAGTCACCACTTTGAAAGATTGTTTCTAATTCTTCGAACCATTTGAGAAATTCTTTTGTGTCTACACTTCCGCTAAAGAAGGGGGGATTACAACCCATAAATTCCACGTGAGTAAGTTCCTTGGTGAGGGCGGTAGTTACGTTCCTGGCAATGAATTGTCCAACAGTGGCTTGCGTCATGCTTGGAGTGGTTTGCTTAAATCTATTTCCATCAAATCATAAGAGTCCATGAGAATCTATAGGTAATAAAATCATCATATTCATAACACATGAATATAATACATGAAGGTTTCGGTCAATATGGACCAATCTCATAGATAGCACAACCATTCCCTAATAGTAGAGTCAATACTTGGTGATTCCGTTTGTACATAAATCAAAATACTACAAGTTTCTTCGAACTATGCCACACCTCTCGTGGCTAGGGTAATAGTAAAAGCTAGTAAGGATATAAGTCTAGTCTAAAGACTTCCTGTAGTCCTTCTAGGTGAAATCAGGTTTATGGCATCATAAGGTCGAGATAGTCCTGAAGTAGTGTCTGTAGTTGTGCATCGATCAAGTTCTAGATAGCGTAGGTTCTAAACCATTCTTGAGGAACCTGCGGATGTTCCTGTTGAGTCCGTAATCTTGGTATTATCCACAAGGTGTTATCTAATTCATGGCAAGTGAAAATGGAAAAGGAAACTGACAATGGTGGTATTCCAAAGGATGAGGATAACATTGATGACAATGAGATCCTAGTGATGAGTTAGGAGATAATGGTGATAATAGTGAATGGGGTACTACCCTCTTTCGCGCTCTCTCGTGATATCTAAGAGGTAAAGTTGAAGTACGCACTATGGGACGACCAATAGTGTAATAAGTAACCAACGGTGGTGGTAGTACCTAAGTAGTAAGCGTCCTACTAGTGAAGGAAATAAGACATGCTATCTCCCTTGTAATAAGCATCCAAATAAGTCCATTAAAATTAAGTCTGAATACTCTACCAAACGGCATTCTATGTATAGGCTGAATGAGAACCTCGCTCTTATGACAATTCAATAGTGCTAACGGTGGTGTGAGTACAGCTGGTGGTATAATGGTAGTGGAAGATGACAAGGCATCTTCAACGTCGGAATCCGACGAAAGGATAACGGCGTGGGTATCTGAAGACATGTCACTTGTGAACCAGGTCAATATAATCATATATATATATGAGTATGGGTATGAATAACTTGCACAGTGTGTGCGTAAAACAACATGTATAGTGAATATGCACCTATGATGAAATGATGAGATGCTATGATGATGTGGTTATAGTCTAGGGTCCAAGATACATCCTAGTTCGCTATAACCTTAGCTCTGATACCAATCTGTCACACCCCCAAAATACCTGAATGGCAGCGGAATGGAATACCTGGGGTGACTGTCATAGCACCATACTTACAGTTATATTGAACGACCTAAAGTGTCGTTTAGAAAATACAGCGTTTGATCATTAAAACATTCAGAGTTTACAAAGCTTAGGTCCCAAAAGAGTTTGCCAAAACAGTTAGAATAAGTTCAACAAGATCAAACGTTTCATAAGTGCAGAAAATATAGTGAGACGCGTCGACTCCGCGACTCCATGAAGGTCCAAATGTATGCACATGAGCTACCTTAATAACCTGAGAAATACATTGCGAAAAACGGTCAACACGAATGTTGGTGAATAATCATAGGTTTATAAGTAAATTCTAGTGTACAAAATGCCATAAGTAATGCCATGAAATAGGATGTCCGGAAAGTATATACATTGGCTCTTAAGCTCATGACCCCGAAGCTAGACGATACTTGGCCCCAATGAGTGTTTACCAGACACTCTAATAATAAAGACATGAAATGCATTCGTTCCATTTGGAGCAACCCAAACACGAATGGAGGCGTCACCCTCGATAGATCTATCCACTCACTCCCGCTTAGTACCAGAAATTAACGGTCCATGATAATAAAAGGGGACTTTTCAAGACGTGGTAAATAAGACAACTTAAGCAATGTATGAAATTTTATACTTAGGCATGTACACAAAACAAGTAATGCAATGTATTCTCCCCCGTGGGATTTGAAATCAAAATATAGAATTAAAACGGGGCTATGAAAACTCACCTCGAAGTGATGGTACAAAGATGGTGCAATGAGGTAAAAGTAGTCGGGACAATGAGGCGCGAGTACTAGCCGCAACCTAAATGAATAATCATGATCTAACTTAGATCAAGCCGTAATGAAATGAATGCACATGCACATGATACTCATACCACTCGTAATTTGAAAATACTAGTTATCGTCGTAGAAAAATGGTTTCCATACTTAGGAAAATATATCCATATATAGAAGTATATAACTTGTCATATTAACTCGTACGAAAAAGTTAGCGTTATAATCCTTGTATTGAAAACCTTGAAATACGTCGTTAAGTCGTATAAGTATTCCCTTGGATCATACGTATTCGTTTGATAAGAAAATAGTCCTTAGTAATATTTTCTAGAAAATATACCGTTTAGTACGTACGTTATTATTTTTATTTGTGACTATATATATATATAGTTTGACGATGTTAGAATGGGTATAACTTTGTCGTTTTAGGCTCGTTTTCCTTGTTCTATATGTCCACGGATTCGTCTTTGTGTATACTAGTATATTTTAGATAACTCGGCTCTTTTAGGTTACGTTTAATGCTTCAAAATACCCATCGTATTCTGCCCAACAGCAAGCAGTTTTCTGAAAAAGTAGTTTTCGTCGTTAAATTTGCAAAAATCATATCTCCTTCGTTATAAACTCGTTTTAACCCGTTCTTTCGCCTAAAGTTTCGTTTTTGAATGTATTTTCTAAATCTTTGGTCAAAACTTAGTCATCATCCACTGATTTTCCCACGAATTTATAATAAGGACAGTAGGTATATCAAAAGTTTCAAAAACCATTTTCAAGTCTCGAAATTAGTTCCATCCTCCATCAAACCACTTTCAAACACCACAAAGCTAATCTAATCCTACCATACACCTTCTTAGGGTGTCATGGGTCCTTAAACATCATCAATCCACTAGGTCTAACAAGAGTTTCATATGTTTCCATTTCTAGGGCTTTAAAGTTAATATATACAAAAATGAAGTGGTACAAGATGATGCATGTATAAGATCTTGTAAGAAAATTATATGAACATAATAATAACTTGTAAAAATCATAAAAATGAGTTTGTATACTTACTTGGTGGTTTAGAGAGTTTAGATGATGAAAAGCTTACTAATCCTTGAGTTTTTATTTCAAAACTCTAACAAGGATGATTATACTAACTAGTTTATAATATGATCTTGTAAAATTTACCCTCCTTGCTCCTTGTTTATCCCAAATCGAACCAAACACCAAAGAAAATGAGAGAAAAACTTGCTAAGTGTAAGTAAAAAGTGATTTTAGTGATAACTAATTGTGAAAAAGTTTAATATATACTAGAGACATAAGTTAGGTGTACATTTAATTTGTTTGGTGAGATATTAAAGTTGGAAGACCTTTTAGGGGGGGGGGGGGGGGTTGGCCGGTTTTGGGGAGGGAAAGGGGGGATGTGTTGGGTGGTTAGTTAGTAAAAATTAGTATTAGTAGTAAAGTGTAGTTAGGCTAGGTTTAGGTTTAAGGTTTAATCGGGTACCGGGTTTGTTAAAAATAAGTTTTGTTGAAGTTATTCGGGACGTAATAAAGTTATAAAAGTTGTAAAAATAAGTCGGGTACAAGTACGGAGAGTTAGGGTGATTATCGTTTAATTTTGGTGAAAACCGGCGTTATTAAGTTAAACGTACGATACGTAATGGTTAAATTTCCAAAATACCGGGTAAATGAATATTATAGTTTTTATATTATAGAAATGAGTATAAAAATGTATTGGGATCATAGTCGGGAGTGTCGGACATGTTAGACACATTTATAGTTCGCGTATTAGCGTTTATTTAAAATAAACGTACGTAAATCGTTAATCGTACCAAAAGTATAAATTTAATTATCCTACGAGTGGAATAGTATGCAAGTGCCGTAATAATGATATGTCGACTATTTCTAGTCCGTATGCAATGTCCCTGACAATAATGCATGAATTCGCTCCTGAACCAATACGGTTACGCGAATTTGAACACTCGTAAACAAAATTTACGATGACATGAATAATGCACGTGAATAGTGGTTTTCTCTCGGGAATGAATAGTGTCAAGTGAATAGTAAAATTTCTGAATATGTCTCGGAATGTCAAATTGACCTCAAAAACGATGAATAGTGATCGATGAATAGTAAATGATGAATAGTAACTTATGAATAGTAAATTGTCGAGGTTTGGAAAATGATCGGAAATTACGAGTTGTGACACATAGAAGTACCAGATTTATAGAGATCATTCATGATAACAGACAAAATATCAGCATTGAGAACTTGTTCCAAGAGTCGATCAACATCATTTTTTAAAACTCTATTTCTTTGCTTTTGAACCAAAATGTCATTTTCAGTTGCATTGAAAACATTTATCATATTTTTGACCTCCTTTTGAAGCTCCTGATCCCAACGTGTAGCACATAGACGGAGGTGTTGAATAATTGGCTTCATTTGTTTTTGAAAAATATCTCTCTTTTCTCGCTCGTAAGCGGATTGAAAAGTTTCAATTTTTATTTCAGAATTACGTTCAATTGTTTCCTCCAAAATTTCGATGTCTTCCATAAAGGGTTTGAAATAATTTAAGACACGACAAGTTTTCAGTAAAGGTGTAAGTTCACCGGATGATGGTAAAGGACCATTTATTTGTGCTACAGTTTGGACAGGGGCCGCATTATGAGATGAAACATATGACTCTTCGATAAACCATGATTTCTCAGGTAAGTCCTTTTGAGTAACAAAAGATTTAGAAAGAGGTGGAGCTTTTGAGTAGTCATATGGTGTCCAATATTGAACATAACTCATTTTTGATCGACTCTCGTCTTCAAGTTCTTCTTCTTCCTCAGTATCAAAAACAACAGCACGCACAATTGTATTATCAAACATATGATCAATACTGTAAATCTTGGGATTTTCTTTAAATGCTGTGTGAAGAAACATTGATTTGAAATCGCAAAGTGCAAATCCTTTATCGGGTCTCGGTTTTAAAGCAAATTTCTGAATTGTTGTGACAGAGTTCCCGTGTTTGTAAACAATGTGACAAAATTCTTTGAGTTGTTTTTCAAGATCAACAATATCACCAAGTAAGTCATCTATATACTTCCTTTTTCTTGTTTTATGTTCACAAAACTCCTTTTTGCAATTTGACAATTCAGTTTCTGTTTTAGAGAGAACTGTTTGAAGACGTTCAGTTTTCATTTTCAATTCACATTTTTCACTTTCGAGTTTTGAAATCAACTTTCCGTTTGACTCAATTAAATCTTGCATTTTACGTTGAAGATCTTGTTCTTTGTTATAAGAATCTTGAAAAGCTTTTTCAAAACTTTTTGCATTTTTAATCTTGTCTTCCTGATTTGAAAGCTGAATTTTATAACACTCAATATCTCTTGCAAGTGACGCATTTTGTTCTTTCAAAACTTTATTTGTCTCGTTGCATTTAATGATTTGCAATTGTTGAGCATCCAGTTGTTTAGATAACAATATTAGGTCAGGGTCTGGATCAAATGATGGTTCATGTTGTTCTAAATGATCATGTTTATCATTCTCAATAGGATCATCAAATGAAACAACTGTGTCATCATCAAATATGACAACTGTGCTTATTTGTTCATCTGTTTGAGACGATGAAGATGATTTACATGGAACAACTTGCGCCATATCTGATTCATAAGCAGAAGGTGAGACTTTTTCATTAATAAAGCATGCATTGAGGTCATGTACCTGAGACAAGCCGTCAGTGTCATACACTGGACCTGAATCATTGAGCTTAAGTTCCTGCATGTTGGCCATAAGCATCACAGCAGCATTGGCTTCCAGATCTTCCATGTCATCATCGTTGTTCACATTTGCCATGAAGTTGTTATCCTGTTCTGGGAAATGTCCATCTTTTTCATCTTGAAGAGCCATGAGTAATGCCTGCTTATGAAACTTACTACCCCGAGTTCTCGGTTTGGGACATGCTGTAGCTATATGACCTTGTTCATTGCAATTGTAGCACCAAACTGCATTCCCTGAGTTGGAGTTCCTTGTTGCAACTGAGTCAGACCTTTGTTGAGAAGATCCTGAGTTGTTCCTGAACCCCGCATTGTTACTAAACCTCTGATCATTCCCATAATTTCCTGAAGAGCTTCCTGAACCAGATCGACCATAGTTACGATTCTGAATTTCTACTCTTCCATCATTGACAACAGCTTGATTTCTTGTGTTTGAAGATGAGTGTTGACGGTTGTTTGTCTTGTTGGAGAATTTGCTGAAAGCACGAGCAATAAGAGCAAGTCCCTGATTCAACGTGTTAAAGTCATCATCGTCATCGTCATTGGAATTTGAGTAATACACAGCATCATTGTTGTTTAATGGGACCAGTTGAGTAGAGGCATTCTGTGGAGATGAATCATAAGGGACCATTTGGTTCGAGGTAGAAGATTGTGGATAACTGAAGTAGTTCTGCTCTTGAACATATGCATGATTTGACATTGGTGGTGGAGCGTAGGGAGACTGAGCTACGAGAGCCAAAGAATTTGGTGTAGAAGTTGGTGTGTATCCTCCTCGTAGAGCTCGATCTTTTTCCACTTCAGGTTCATGGTGTTTCAGAAAATCATACAACAAACCATATGGAGCATCATGAAGATTCTTAGTTTGACGGACAAATGTCACATATTTATGCCAATCAGGGCCAAGACTACCAACAAATTTGGAGTTCACCGCGATCCTTGGTACTGTGATTTTGTGACGTTCCAGATCATTCACCACATTTGTGAAACGATGATAGTAGGATTCAAGGGACTCTCCAGGTTCAATTGTGATGTCAGTGTATTCCATGTATAGCTTGGATTCCATGTCATCTTTGTTCAATTGAGTGCCTTCCATAAGGAGATGAACGTGTTCCCACATAGCTTTAGCCGTTTTCTGAGCATCGACACTTCGATAGATAGGATTAGGTATACCTTGAAGTATGTAAGCCATTGCATACTCATTAGCTTCACGAAATTTCTGTTCTTCTGTGAGTTGAGATTCTGGAAGAGGTCGATCACCAGGAGGACGTGGAGGATCAGCAGTTGGATCACCAACTTCAAATCTTGTTGGCCACTCAAATGGTCCTTCAAGTATCACTTGCTTTAAGAATTTCCCATGAGGTTTCTTTAATTCAAGGAATCGTAAGAATTGACTTGACCATTGAACATAGTTCCCAGGTGTTAGCATTGGAGGTGTTTCAAGTGATCCTGCCTCATGTCGGGATTGTTGAGTTGTAATAACTTCACACATTCTGTCAAACCAGTGAGGTTGTTTTGAGGAAGACTGAGTGTTTTGTTGTGACACTGGATATGGTTGTTGTTGAGGAATGATCTGATGTTGTTGCATCATTAGGTAATGATGTAGTGGATTGTATGTTTGTTTTTGAGAAGGTTGTTGATACAGTTGGTGCGGAAGGTATTGTTGTTGCTGATACTGCTGATGTTGATGTTGCTGAGTATGAGGGAAGTAGTGATTAGGTGGTTGAGACATCTTAGAACACTTGTGTAGAAATGGATCTTGTAGAAAGGGTAGAATTAACCAAGTATCGAAAAAATTTGCAGAACTTCGGATTGCGAAACCTTGATCAACAGGGATTGCGAAACTATGTTGAAGTAAGGATTGCGAAACTTTTGAATTCCAATGATTTCGAAAAATTTCTCAGCTGTGATTTCGAAATAGGGATTGCGAAACTTGTAGATTTCGAAAAAAAATTAAGGTTTGCGAAACTTTTAGGTTTTGCGAAATAAGAAGATTTCGAAACTTTTAAGTTATCGCGAAACTGAGTGAGGTAGTGTAACTTTTCGAAACTTATACAATTTTGCGATAAATGTGTGATTTCGAAAAAAAATTGATGTTTTCGAAAAAACACAAAGTTACGAGCACAGTTTTCGAAATTGTACAATTTCGAAAACTTTCCCAAAAGTCGAAGTACTTAACTTTCTTATACAAGAAAGAAAATACTGAGTCCACACAAACGAAGTCGAGGTAGCGCACGTAGAGTAGATCTCGAAATAGGTACCAATGAAGAATCTCGATAACTTGGTAGATTTGGTTTTTTGAAGAAAGCAATCCAAAAACTTGTTTTTATTTCAAGATTTTTGTACTTTTATGTGTAAAATGAAGAAATCTTAAAGAAAGTAGAAAACTTTAAGAACTTTTTCAAAATTTCAAAAAATTGCGAAAAATAGTACAAAAAACCCTATTCGAATTTTTAAGAAAAGATTGGAACTTTTTTTTGTTTGTTTTGATTTGTAGCACAAGTTTGTAAGCAAATATGTGATAAAAACCAAGAAACAAGCAAGAAAGTACTAATATTTCACAAAAAATCGAATGTAAAGAACAAGTTTAAGAACAAAATCAATGAAAAACAAAAACTACACCTTCATATGGCGAATGATACCACTTGTTAGGTCACCATTTAGTAAACACAAGCATAGAAATGATAGAAATGAGATGAGAGAAGAGATTGGGTGATTATATGATAAAGAGAAATATAAGAGCAATAGTTTCCTTAAGAAATCAAATAACCAACCAAGTTTACAAGTGGCCTAAGACTAGTATTTATAGGAAAGGAGCTAGGGCAACACTCCTACTCCTTCCCTTCACATGATTCGTATGGGCTTAAGGCCCATGGACTTCATTCTCAAGCCTAGTAAACTTAATACAAAATATAAATGATAGTAAATAATAACTAAGTAACCTAGCATCATTACAAATGACCGAGACTTCATAAAATAGTAAAACTATGATCCCAACATTATTGGGGCTCATGATCGTTTCTTGCTTGCTCCCTGTCTCGCCACAAGGTATCTAATGCCCAGCCTTGTTCGATAAATCCTTATTGTTATTTTCTTTCTTGTATCGATCGTACGCATGACATATGATGGCTGAGAGTGACATGGTTGTTTTGAAATAAAAGATACATGAAATCGTATTAACAATGCACATAAAATTATACGTATCGACTCACAATAGTAACGAATACAAGACATGTATATAAACGGCTAAGTTCATGTGTAATCGACCTTTAATCATATATGTTCATATCTTGTTTTATCTCGTTTGTTTGGACTGATCTTTGGCTGGATTTATTAAACCTAGTTAACCTAGATACAAGTCGAATTAGAAAGATGAATGCTAAAACATGTGGTGTTTCGAATTCTAATATATACATGTTTTGATCTATATGATTCTCGACCTAAATCTGTTTGAAATTAATCCTTTCTGAACTAAAAGAAATGAATACATGCATGTGCTTTGGTGTTCTTTTCGAATCGAGATAAAATAAAATAAATGAGAATGCATGGATGGGTATTACAGAAATAAAAGTCTTCAAGTATGTGTGAGATGATATTTTCAGTACTCATTTAATATGGTGGGGTGATAGTAACAAGTGAAACATGTATACGTAATAGACATGTGAGTTTAATCTATTTTGTTTTGCTAAAAGTTTAAGAGTATATAGTTGCATGAAACGATGTCGAATGCGAAGTCATATGTCGTGTGTATATATGTGTGAACGTGAAACGGTGTCGAGTTTATAACGAGTCATGTATGGTTTATTAGTATTTTGGGTCGTCGCGGCATAAATATTAAGATCGTGGGTACGTTAATAAATTATATAAAATTATAATGACGGGGTCCAAAATTATTATCTTAATATTAATTTATTAAAATAAACTTTATTTGACTTTTAATATTTAATTTTGATAATTTACATTTTGACCTTAAACCTTACTAAATTAACACATTTAACCCTAAACTATTCTATTAGGCATTTTTAACTCTTAAATACATTTAATTGTCAATTATAATGTTAAAGTATTAAATTACTATTTCGAGAGACGTACTAAATATGGAAACTTGCTAATTCAGTAAACTCGCTAAAAGTGAAAAGTTACTAAAAATAGAAAGAAATCTAAAATGAGTAATTTGATTTGAAATGGTTCTTAAATAATAAAGACGATCATTAATTCGTGTAGATTCACTGAAGGAGGAGTGACTTCCTTTTCTTGTGTATGATATGGTTTCGTTGGCGGTTTAAGGTACAGATATTCCGCCTTTTTAGTAAAGGCCATCTTTATCTCTTTTGTTTAATATTTCGATTATGATCCCTTCAGTTAAGCCATTGCTATGTTCCCTTTGTTTGATTCGTGTTTGTTGATACTTGATATTGATATGAGCTTGATATTCCTTTGCATGCTATATTTCTTTTCTATAGCATTCTTGATTCTATGCCCATTATGTGTTAGTTGTATATGATTTGATTAATTCGTAGCCAGTCATGGGGAGTCCATGGCCTTGCCACTGATGCACCAGTGATATTGACACTATCTGCGGAGGTGGGTTTTAGTCCACAGCGTTCCCTTTAAACTAGCTATTCAGGCCTATATTTACTATTGTATATGTTTACTTAGCCTAGAGCTTTGTGCATATATATTTGTTTTGTAGGGGGCGTATGGATGCATCCTAGGTACTTTGTTTAGTATTATTTGGTGAATGTTTTGGTGCGTGTGCAATACACCCCTTTCACATTTGGTACAATGGAAGTCATGACTCCTATGTACATTTAGTATATATATTGTTGGGCATTCCTATTTGTTCTACTTCTTTATGATTCTTATTATCTTGTCATCTCTACTGTGATTAACTTATGTCTGCTTTATTTCTTTTGCTTACACTTATGACTTCTTTCATTTTGTTGATTGTTTGATATCTATTATCCGTATTTCCTTTGATCATATTCCATGTTTCCATATTCTTGATTTCTATCTCAGCAGGTTCGCTTGGACTCATGTCGTATTCACCTTCATTTTTCTTTTGTTATTAGTTTTCGTTTATTTATATCTGTTCACTGGGCTTTTTAAGCTCAGCCACATTTCTTTTCCTGCGGCAGGTTTTAGAAGGAAGCTGGGTTGAGTGAAGAGTGCTTAGGAGCTCTTTGTGGACTACATTATTGATACCCTTCCATGGATTATAGTTCTGACTTAGAGTTTTTCCTTTTGGTTCTTAGCTTGTTTTTAGTTTTGGAAATTGTAATGTTTAGAATTAGTCCTTTAGCTTTTCATTGGAACTGTTTTGTAACCCTATTATTAATAATCTATTCCCGTTTACTTGTGTTCTGATTTGACTCCAAAATGTTACACTTAGCCCTTTTCGGGTTGGGGTGTTACAACACGACTCATCTTTCTTAACTTACGATGTGTTCTTTCAACAATCTCATGCGATTGAGAAGTGAACGGGCCCGATAAGTTATAAGATATTCCATGTTGTTCACAAAAGGTTCCAAATTGCATTTTATCAAATTCGCTACTATGATTTGTTTTAATTGAAACAATTGAACAATTAAGTAGGTTTTCAAGTTTCTTTCTCAAAATGTTGAATTTATTTAAAACTCCATCCTTGTTTTCTAAGAATAATATCCAAGTGTAATTTGAATAATCATCTATGATCATTAAAGTGTTGAAGTTACCTCCATAACTTTGAATCGGAGATGGAACATACAAATCCAAATGAATTAATTCTAAAACTTTACTAGTTGTTACTTCCTTTATATTCCTATTATTGGTTTGTCCTTGACTTCCTAGACATGTATCACAATAATGCCTTACAAAGCTCAACTTTAGTAAATTCCGTACTAGTTCATTTGAAGCTAGGTTTTGGACTAACCTCATATTGGCGTGACCTAATCTCCTATGCCAAAGTGTTGAGTTGTCCACCATGGACGTAAGACATATGTGTTGCTTAGAGTTATCACCTAACTTTCATGTATATAAATTATTTCTCCTATGACCTTTTGCTAACACAACACCATTTTTACTAATAGTGCAATCTACCTTAGTAAATTTGACCTCACAATCATCATCACATAATTGACTCACACTAATCAAATTGAAACTTAGACCCCTAACATGCTCAACATTGGAGATTTCTATGGAGTCATGAAGGACATTACCTTTGCCGACAATTTTGCCGTTAAGTTTGCTTCCAAAAATGACTTGATTGCCATTATATGCCGTGTATGATGTGAACAATCTTCTATTCCCGGTCATGTGTTTAGTGCAACCACTATCCACTACCCACTCATCCAGTTGTAGATCACTTTTGAGACAAACCTACAGCAAAAGTACAACTCATGCCTTTGGTACCCATTGTTTCTTGGGTCCATTTTGGTTAGCATTTAAAGTGCCCAAGTTAAACATGCTTGGGTCTTGAAGCAAGACACATAATTTCTCAATACCAAATTTAGAAAAGGCGGACCAAGGATTGTTTTGATAGTCATTTTAAGTTTGATAACTTGGTCTATAGTTGTGATATGTTTGAGGTCTAAAGTAGTTTTGGTTTGAATAGGAGTTATCTCTCCTTTGGTAATTGTTGTATTGGTATTGAGAAGACCTTTGACCATAGTTATAGAAATTTCTTCTTTGGTTATTATGAAAAGATGGTCTTTGGTTGTATGAGGTAGAAGATCTCACATTAGGTGTAGGCAAAAGTGGTATATTATTTACTCGAGGTTGTGAGTATCCAAGTCCATTGCAAGAGCTTGAGTTAGAAAAGTGTTTTGGATTCCCTCTTTTTGCAATGGAAGCTTGATTACCTCGAGTACTTACAAGAGGAGCTTGAGGAGTAATTGTTTTAATGACATTGTTTAATGGAGATCCAATTTTCCTCAGGGGCCTGGCGCGTTGACGCGTCAGCCAGCACGTCAGCCTCGGGGATTTTTGGAGCCTCGTTTTCTTTAGCCTTTACAAATGTTATTGGTTTTGTTAGGCTTATTGGAGTGGTTGTACCTTGTTTAAAAAATCCAAGACCTCCCTTATCTTGAGACACCTTTTGCCGACTTATTAATTCTTCTAAATCGTTTGTGCTCTTTTTATATTCTGAAAAGCTTAATGACTCTTTTTGAAGTTCCAACACTTTTTCATTCAAAGAGTTAACCTCAAGTATGAGTACTTCACAACTTTTACAAGGTTCAATCATCCCTTTGCAATGTTCTAGTGTTTTTACTTTAATTTCAAGTTCACAAACCCTTTCTTTAGATTTAACATTTTCCAATTCAAGAAGACGTTTTTCTTTGAGAGCTTTGTCAAGGGTTTTTTCTAAAATCATCATTAAACTTAACTAGTTCCTCATTCTCCTTTTGCAAATTGATAATATCTAAGTTATTAAAAGAAGAAGGGTTTAGAGATACCTCAAATTTTTCTTGAGCCATAAGACACGTAGCATCATTATTTGGTTGGTCTTCATCTTCACTATCACTCCATGCTCCTCCAACGAATGCCTTGTTTACTCTTGGCTTGGGACATTCATTGAAGAAATGACCTTTCTCACCGCAATTGTAACAACCTTGTGTGCGTCTTGAGCTTTCATCGACCTTGTTGTCACCACTTCGGTTTCCCCCAAAGTTCTTCCTTCCACCATTATCTCGGTTTCCAAACCGGTTTCTCCTACCAAAGTTACCACCCTTCCTAAAGAATCTCCGAAAGTTCTTGGCCATGAGATTATACTCTTCGTCATCCATATCATCTTCTTCATTGCTAGCCTCTTGACCATCACTATCATCACTAGCTTGAGTACTAGTGACTTTAGCTTTAAGAGCCAAAGACTTAAGCTTCTCCTTCTTGTATTTGGTACTTGCCTTGTCGTTCTCAAGAATCATCTCATAAACTTTGAGATTTCCAATGAGCTCGTCAAGAGGTAATTTCGCCAAATTCTTGGCTTCTTCTATGGCCGTCACCTTTGGCCTCCACTTCACCGGAAGTGCTCGAAGAAACTTTCTCACATGGTTCTTGTTATAGAAGCTAGGATCAAGAGCCGTGAGACTAGTGATTATAGCATTGAACCTTGTGTACCCATTATCAATGGTTTCTTCATCCGAGATCGAGAACTTCTCATATTGTTGTATGAGTAGATCGATCTTGCAATCCTTTACTTGAGAGTTGCCTTGATGAGTGATGATGAGAGAGTGCCAAATTTCCTTGGCGGTCTTGCAAACATGAACCCTCTCGAATTCCCTTCTAGGTAGAGCATTATAGATCAACATCTTGGCTTCATCATTCTTACCAAACTTTCTTCTTTCATCATCATTAAGATCCATATGTGGCTTTTTCACCAACAACTTTGTTTCCGAGTCTTCCACTATAAACTCAAAGTTGCCATTTTGGATGATTTCCCTCAAATCAAGATCTTTGGACCTAACATAGGTCTCGAATCGGGTTTTCCAAAAGCAAAACCCATCGGTTTCTAGCAAATGTGGTCTTTGCATAGAACACCCCTCAACATAGTTCTCTTGAGCCATGGATCTATGTAACAATTCGCAATTTCAGGTTAATTACTATTCCCAGAAAATTTTACTATTCATTTTCCCGAAATTTGATTTTTGTTTCTTGGCCTCGAGTGATAAATCATTTCTATGGCAAATTAAAAGTTTGACATTCAGCAGATCATTTTCGTGAAAGTTATTAAGGAATTACACGTTTTAGAGTAAAACGTCATTCAAAAATTCTACGCACAACGAAACTCGACCGCGTTAAGTGACCCCGCATCAGAAAAATGTTTAGTACTCTCATGATTAATTTGAGAATTAATCATGACTAAGAAAAATATGACCAAATAAACCTCGGCCGTGAGAAACAGGAATTTTCGTTTTTAAGCACTTTTACTTAGCCGTAACCTTAGCCTATACCTGCACCGCGTTTCTAAGATGATTTGAGTTTTCAACTTATTAGAATAAGTCAACATATTTTTCCCTCCTCCTTTGACCAAAAATCATTCCTTGATTTTATAAATCATTCCTTGATTTTTAGGCTTACGGTTTTAAGTTTAAAGACATTAAATAGTAACTGACACTAGACTGAGCCCAGCCTAGACATTATAAGCCATTTTAAGTCATTAATGTCCTATTAGAAAAGTTACATTTTACTTTTCTCAATTTTACGCAACTTTCGTATGTTTTACGTATTACGCGTTTTAGACCCGTGTTTCCAGTTTTAGCACCCAATAGAACCTACCACTTATTTTATATTTTATTATGGAGTATATTGATAAGTTCTAGCATATTTATAAGTTTCATATTTTTAGGATACCCGGTTTTACGTTTCGTGACTTAACAACTTACGGTTAGCATTTCCCGGAGTCAAAACTAGTTACATAAGCTTGGATAATATCATCAAAAGTCCACACTTGCTCCCCAAGCCTTATGAACCGCCATATAGGGGGGGGGGGATTCACACTTGTGGCATGATCTCATGACTTTAGCCATTAGATCAATACTTATTTACAACTTGGTCACCAAGTTTAGGTAACTTTCCTAGTTATTTCCTAACCTCCTTTTCATAGTATAAATAGCAAGCTCATGTCTTCCTTTCTTCACCACCAAAACGCCACACTATTAAATCCTAGCACCATGATCCTTTGATCTTCAATATACAAGTTAAACTACAAAGTTCAAGGTCTTAGTATTCTCTACCTAGTTCTTAAGTTTGTTTGGTGATTCCATGATTGAATTAGGAGCTACACAAGGTTACTAGGGCTGAAGTTAAATGGTTTTCACAAGGGTTAGATCAAGGCTAGCAAGGGTTACAAGAGTTGTGGTGAAGGGTTTGCAAGCATAGGTTTAGTGTCCTAGTTTCATACTTGACTTCCTTTCTTTAGAAAGCCAAAAGTTGTAAGAAACCCTATTACACTTTCTTGCTCAATATCATTTTCATGCTTATTATGTTTCTTTCATGCTATATATGGTCTTTGTATTATGTTCATGATGTATAAAAACTAGTAAAACAAGTTATGGTATACATATATGTTAACTTATGATATTTAAACAAGTAAACTAGTGACTTTTATGGAGAACCACGACCAAAATAGTATAACTATGATACTTAACACTTACATACTGTTAAATAGGGTTTTGAAAGGAAAACATAGCAATTTGAATCACCCAAAACGAGTACCCGAGTCAAAAGTTATGGCCATAAGAAGTTAGCGAAACCAAAACGCCGAAACTGCCGATACCTACTGTTTTGCATTCTGCCACTTTGAAAGTCACCCTTCTGGTCCGATTCATCAAAAAGTTAAAACACAAAAGTTGTCCGGAACGACGTTTTCGCTTAGGAACAAAGAAGCTCGAGCCCTGAAAACGCTTTTCGAGTGACATTTTCTTCAAATTCTTAACAGCCCATTTTTAGACCAAAGTCACTATATAATAGTTATGATTTACTAAGACCAAGAGATCTAATGACCTAAAGCCAAGACCACAACCATGGCTAAAGCCAAGGTTGAGTCTCAAGACCATGGTAACAATGACCAAGGTCACGGCAAAGCCACGGCTAAAGACCATATAACTTTTAAAGATCAAAACTTATATATATGTTATCAAATACTACAATAGTAGGGAGCCTCATGTGAGGAGTTCATTAAGTAAGCCGTCGAGATGAGTTGTGGATTTACGAATTAAAGTGTCCTGGCTCCTCGAACGTTTACTCCATGACTTCTGAATTATGTCGGCCCGAACGGTAGTAAGAGATATACAACCTATACATGTTTCATAAACCACTTATATTCAAAGACTTACACTATATACTAAGTACTACATCATGAACATTATGCAAGACATATATTGGCAATTCTTCGTATTCTTAGACGTTACTCCAAACCTAAGTCGCAACGTTCTATTATAGGCAGCTCTTAGAGACTTTCGCGATTCGACTACCACTTTCATTTCTCATTACATAAGCTTAAGGTGAGTCATAGCCCCTACTCTTTTCATACTTGTTTTAACTCTTTGGGGGAGATACATGCTCAACTACTTGCTTACTGTACAAATACTCAAAACGTTTATTCTTGACTGTGATATACTTGATTGCATACATACATGACTGTGTTATACTTAATTGCGTTATTCTATTTAGTGGCTAGTAGTAGTCTTTGGGAAGTGGCTCCCAGTTATCTTTGGGAAGTGGCTCCCAGTAGTCTTTGGGAAGTGGCTCCCAGTAGGTCTTTGGGAAGAAGCTCCCAGCATGTGCATTTTAGTGACTAGCAGTAATCTTTGGGAAGAGGCTCCCAGTAGGTGCATTTTAGTCTAAAAGTCTCCCAACATAAACGGAGCAACACTAAGTGCAATTATGTGAACTATTAAGACTATTTGTGTGTTTGACTATAATCATACTATATATGTTAGCAGTGGGTTGTGAACACACAGGTTACAAGTGTTGTTATGAGCGGGACTTGCAACTGAGTGGATTCACAATGCCTTTGCTGTGCGAATATTCTTTAAAGACTTTTCAACTGTTTTAAGACAAACTCTATGAACTCACCAACCATTGTGTTGACACTTTAGCATGTTTATCTCAGGTTAGTAAGGCGATAGCTAGTGCGTGGAACTTAGAGTCAAGCTGCATATTCTGAAGACTTACGCTTTTATCATTTACCATTCAAAACTTTGTATACATTTATGTATCATACTTTGGAATCTCATGTTTGTAACTTTGAATTCATTAATCGAATGGTAACTTTTCAAAACGTCTCATTTAGAGTTCGTTTTCTATAACTTGTACTTTGTATTATGAAGTAGCACCCTCAGTGACACAGTCTTCCGCTGCGGTATTTTGGGGGTGTTACAATCTATACTCTACTTTACCAAAAACCTTAGTTAGGATTTTAGATTTTTGGAAAAGAAGTTTTTGACTTATAACGACTTCTCGGGAAGGCTTTAATGCTCAAAAACTTGAGTATACCGCTCTGATACCAATTGTAGAACCGTATAGGGGGGGTGAATACAGTTTCTTCGGCTTTTTAGATGTTTAAAAACTTTAGGCCAAAAAGAAAACCGAGTGGTTGTACAAACAATCCAACAACCACTACTACAACCTAAGTATATAAAGCAAGTAAATAACACAACGATATATACTGGTTCGGGAAGGGGGGTTTATACCATCCGTACGTCCAGTTGCGAATCCACGACTCTCATACTATTCACTAGTATAATCCTTTCGGTGGACTATAAACCGTTACAATTCACTCCACCGATATTCACCAATATCGATGCTCACAAAGAAGGAGTTACTCACCAACGGTATTCCGCCCTCGGAAACCACCCAAAGGAATCTCACGATTCGACTTTACCTTAGGATCACAAAGATCTCTACCAAGACTTCCACCCAAAAGTATCAAACCCCAACTAGATCCCCAATGATCTAGGCTTGGTCACCAAGACACAAGACTTCCCTTACAAACAAATGAATGAATGAATATATGTTTGTTCAACCAAGTCCTCACCTAACCTAGAGACTCGATTGTAATAGAAAGGGTATAAGAAAGAAGACCCTCGACACAATCACAAGAGTGGATTAGGTTCTTGTGATTCTTCCATTGCAAATAGATGTGTTCTTCCAAAGATTTTAGTGTGATAAACAAGAACACAAGATTAGAGATTGAGAGATTGAGAGATTTGAGAGTGTTTAGAGAGAAAAAATCTAGAGAGAAAGAATAATGGCAAGGGGTGAGGAATACAAGAGGCAAGGGTGGTATTTATAGGCCAAGAACCCAAACTTGGGAATATTTTACCGAGGCCGGCGCGTCACCCGCGCGTCAGCACGCGGGCAGCGCGCTAGGCTTTTGTAAACTTTCCCAAGTGTTGGGTGTTTGGATCTTACAAATACCTATCCTTGCTAAACCCCCAATTGTACTTCACACTAAACCTTAACATTAATCATTCTAAGATTTACCAACTCAAATAGCCAATTTGGAAAATCATTTGTGAAGTGTTTAAAGAGAAACCAAATTACCAAGGGTTTAAAGTGTAGATTGGGTAATTTGGAAGGGGTAGAAGTGTATCTCCTCACATGGCATAGAAAAGAGAGAAAGAATATGCCAAGGAATATTCCAATGCTTGGGGAGGGGGGGAAGAATGTGATGGAGGGTTGAGATGAAATGGTTTGAATTGGATGGATAGGATCAAAGGGAGCCTCCCTTGGTTTTCAAACAATTTGGCATGTGCAAAAATGTGGATGGATGAGATGATCTCATTAGAGATGGATGGCTAAGATCACACTTGCCTAGGTTAGGGTTGAGAAAGGATATTCCAAGGAATATGCTTTGCTTGGGGGGAAAGGAGAAATGAAGGGTTGAGATGGTTTCATTTGAATTGGATGGATGAGATCAAAGGGAGCCTCTTTTGCTTTGGGGGAAGGTTAGATCAATGGTTGGGATTGTTTTGGTTTGAATTCAATGGCTATGATCAAACACATGTGGTGGTATAGGGAAGAGAGATTGGATGGATGGTTGAGATGTGTTTGATTTGAATTCAATGGTTGAGATCAAACCCATGTGGTGATATAGATGTGAGGGTTTGGATGGATGGTTGTGATGTGTTGCAATTTGAAATTAATGGCTAGGATGAGAGGAGCCATATTAGGGTTTCCAACAATTGGCATGTGTTGAAAATGAAGGGTTAGGATGTGTTGTAAGGGAATGGATGGTTAGGATGTTGTGTGTAAGGGAATATGTAAGGGTGTAAGAGATTGTGTAAGAGAATATTTGATTTGGATATGATTGGTTTTGTCTTATGCATCAATGAGATTAAGAGAGGATTAAGACATAATCTAATTGTCATTAAGAAGAAAAGGTTTAGACAATTAAGATTATAAGTTGAGAAAATCATAGGTTACTTATAAGTTCAAGTAACACAATGTCGAGAATCCATAGTTTCATATCTCGTGACTTTCCACGACTCGACGTTCTCAACTAATACCTTGGTGCAAACAAGTTAAGTGCTTTGCCTTGAGGTAAAGCATGACCCAAGTGGGAAAGGATGCATTTATGCAAAGTGACCTTTGACTTAGTTTGACCAATAAGGGAGTAAACCCGTTACGTAATTAGAGAAGACGTAAGCACGGGATATGAGCATATGGATGCTTCAACACGATGTTACGTGAAATATACAAGCTCCCTAAGTTTAGAAAAGCCTTGGCTACAGGCGGTAGTTATAAAACATGAGTTGGCGTTTTCCCGTAAATGGGTGTTCTAAAAATAGGATATCTCAAATCTCAAAACTTGTTTCGAGTGTTCTCAATTAAGCACATAACATATTCATACCTGTTTTGAAAGATCCACATTTGTCGGGTAAGGGGAAAGCCAACTTTCAAAATTCGCCCGGAACCATACAGACTCCTGGCGCGTCACCCGCGCGTTGACGCGGGCAGCGCGCCAGGAGCAGACATTGGCTCCGGCGATTTGAGCTAACGTTTGTTATTTTATGTGTTTCGATGGTTTATTTGTCATCATTAAAACATAAAGAGATCTTGATCATATTGCCTCAACATATTTTCCAAATCCGTTTCAACCAGGCAGGCGACACAACTAGCTTTATTCTAGATCAAGTTTTCGACAAAAAAAGAGGCATGAAACATCAGCCAAATCAATAGAAGCCATTGAAGGTAAACCTATTTTACTTCACAATTTTTCTTCGTTAAAGATACAGTGTACAATTACAAATCTTAACTACTATCTAAAAAAAAACCAGGACCATCAGCATCCTTTATCGCCATAACAAATGAAGAGCATTCATACCAAGAGACACATGAAAACCTGCCAACTACAGAACTAAACAAACCATCGTTTGATGATAAAAAAGACACAACTGTGCCTGCAGAACAAGAGCCAGGGACAAACTTTCTATTTTATCTAAGACCTTTTATATATATATATATATATATATATATATATATATATATATATATATATATATATATATATATATATATATATATATATATACATATACATTTTCTAACTATTTGCCAATAAAATAGCAACACCACCGCCAATCCTGTCAATAACAACTCACGAAGACTCAGGAAAAGTTAAAGGAGAGCACGTTAAAAGCAAAGTAGTGAAGCGACCACTTTTTCAAGAAAAAAATTCGGAGGAACCAAAATGAGATCAGCAACGAAGGAATGGCACAAACACTTCCTCAACAAGATGAACCACATCAAAAAGAAAAAAAAAAGGTAAGCTTCACATTTGCTATACTAAAATTCATACTTTTTCTTGCATAAAATATCTTACAATGAACACAAACTTATACAACATAAGCCCTAGCTTTTATTGAAACAAATATCTTACACTCAACCACGGTTAACTATGATAGGACTAAACACATAGACATAATCTCCCCTGACTGTAGCAATACACTTAGAAATGCATTAGACCCTTAAGTTTCATAATAAACACATCATTGTTACGAGCATTCAATTCCAATTCAGCCACCATCAACCGCATCTGCAGCACTTTTTGTTCATCTTTTGCCACAACTTCTTTTAGATACTCAGCCGTTTTCTGAGCATGAGTGTTCCCAACAGTCTCAAGTTTTTGAATAAAACTCGCCCTCTCACGGTTGACACCAACTAATCTGCCGCAAAGCACATTCATCTGTTGTGCCATTTGAATATCCTCAATACTAGCTTGGCGGCAATACAAAACTAATATCTCAGACCAATTATTAGAGTTGGCTTCAGCTCTGAGCCGATCACACTTGGGGCGCCTAGACATTGAATTTTCTTGCTTTTATTTAACACTTATCAAAAAAAATGTGAAATTACATGTACATTTCAACTCTCTTAAATAGCAAAACCACAGCAAAGAAAGGATCTCACTTCACTCTCTTCCAAAAAGAAAAAAACAAAATGTTGATATCTATAAACCATCATTACATATTGAATAAGAACTGTTTTGTAGATTTCATTTTCACTATTTGTATAGAAACAACCCATGCTACTCCAATAGTGTTTTATGGATTTCATTTAGATCCACTTTCAGAATACAGTGCACAAACAAACTGTTAGCATTAAAAATTATATTAGAAAGTGATGGTCATTCTCATATATTGTAACGTTGTAATGTGTAGTAGTTTTTGTTATTAGAAAAGTCAATGGGCTATGGACTTGGTAAGCTAGTATGATGTTAATTACATGTGTAAGCCTTTTAAAGGAATAGAAATCCAAGCCCATGTACAAGCCCATAGAAAGCCTTAGGGCATCTCTTGTAACTTACTATATAAACACCTCAAAGGCTCATTTGAGGTGTGTGCTTGTGTGTGTATTATGTGTGTTTTTCTTGAATAAAAGCTCTCATTTCCATCTCTCTTTCTCTCTACTCCATACGAAATACATATACATCATACAAGTCACCATCTTTCCATCTCTACTTCATATTTACTTCTATTGTTGTGATAAAGTTGTGTTATCTAAGGTCCTACAAGTGGTATCAATCGCCTTACAATGATTTAGGAGGGTTGAGAGTTTGTTTGTTTCGAGTTTTTTAGCATATCTACACGTTTTTTTTTTTTATCAAAAAAGGTCACTACTTTTCTTGTTTTTCTTGGTATTTAACACTTTTTTGATTACAAACTAGTGTTATAAACCTTTTCTAGCAAGAAAGTTTCAATCTTTTTGAAGATTCATAGCTTAAAAAATTCAATTTTGATTTTGTACTTATTTTACTAGAACACAAAAAATTTCATAAAAATCATCAAGTTTGCAACTTTCCTTAAGTTTTGGTGTTTTTATAAATAGAAGTACAAGAATCTTGAAATAAAAACTTCATTTGGGTGAGCTTTTAGCAAAATCAAAATTCTAGCAAACTTTCTAGAACACACTTGTACCATCTTTCTAAAACACAAAGTTTTGAGAACACCTTTGTACCAAGTTTCGAGATTACACCTCGTTGATCCTTAAGTGCTACCGTTGCTTACTCGGTGTTTCCCTTGCTTGTATAAGTGAGAAAACACTTCGACTCGTGGTATACTCTCTAAATTGTATAATTTAGAAAGTTTTGGTGCTAATTTTCTAGAACACTGAAAAGTTTCTAAAACACTGAAATGTTTCTAGAACACTGAAAAGTTTCTAAAACACTGAAAAGTTTCTAAAACACAGAAAAGTTTCTAGAACACTGAAAAGTTTCTAAAACATTGCAATTTTCGAGATCACTCAAAAAGTTTCGAGAACATTGTGAAAGTTTCGAGATTCCAAAAGTTTTGAGAACACTGTGCAAGTTTCGAGAATCCTTAAAGTTTCGAGAACACTTAAAAGTTTCTAAACACACCTCCTATTTCGTTGGAACGATCCAAGAATAAACTTTATCATTCATCAATGGCGACTCACCATGACAGTTTCACAAGTGCTTTGTCCAATGCTTTTGCCTCATTCTTCAAGGCATTAAACATCCAACAACATAACAACAATCAATGGATTTCGTCATACACTACGCAGTTTGCTCAACCAAGTATACATATGGGGCAAAAAGGACAAATGCCTGAAGTTATTGGAAATCAGCAAGGATATGCTTCGAGTATACAGTTGGGGAATCAGATGCAATATGCAGGGCAGTATGTAGGAAATCAAATGGATCAGTTTGTGAGTCAGAATGTCGTCAATCATAATGGGAATGATTGTTGTTTCATGACTTCGATTCAGAAACCTACATCAGCAATTCACCGTAGTGATATTGGTAATAATTTCAATGTCAATGCAATGACGAAGGTAGAAAAGATCCAGTACTTGTTGATGCTAGCCAATAAAGAAGAATCGGGAATACCGTTGACTGCTGAGGAAAATGAGTTTAGAGCTACAACAAGAATTAATGACAATTCAGCAGATCTTAATGAAACCTACAACTTTATGGCAAATCAGCAGGCAACAACATCAAGCAGTGATTCTGATCTTCCTCCTACTTATGATTCGGATCCATTCCATGAAGTAACAAATTATGGTAATGATGTTAATCCGTTTGCTCATGAGAAGCCACATTATGTGCCACTTGAACCTAATTATGATACATATGTGGGGGAACAAGTTAATAGCAATGTTAACTTTGAAACTCCAGATATGGATCCTAAAGGAGTTCAAGTTGCACAAAATGGTGCAAATGATGAGGAAACCCGTGCTTTCTTTGAATCATTATTGAATAATTGTAGCTTGAAATTGAGAAAGTGAAAAAGGTCAATTGCGATGTTAAGGCCGCGAATGAGAAATTGACCACTGAGCTTGAGAGATACAAGGAACAGTAAAAAGTTTTCAAATTCACAAAGAACGCGAGTTAGAACTTGAAATTGGTTACAAGAAGTTACTTGTTAAAGATAGGGAATGGAAAAACAAGTTTGCCAATCTTGAAATAAGTTCAACAAAAACCATTAACTCTTTAAAACAAGAAATTTCTGAGTTAACAAACCAAATTTCAAAACAAAAAACAGCTTATACCAATCTTGAAAAAGAAAGGGATGAGTTGAAAAAGGACTTTGCAAAGAAAGAAGATAAACTTTTGGATGAAATCATAGAGTCAGAACACATGATTGCACATTTAGAAGAATTAGTGGTTAAGTCGGGTCAGTCAAGTCAAACAATGAAAATGATTTCAAATCAAATTAATCCGATTTACCATACAAAAAATAAAATGGCTCTTGGCAAAACAACTCCTTGTAATCTTAAGAAAGCTCAGCAAGAACAGAATGTTTTGTATAATGGTAATGTGATTTACACCAAACATGATCCTCCCGTCGTTCGGGATTCTGTGCAAACGATGGAACTTGTCGAAGAGAGCATTACTAAAATGAAACAAAAGAATTTGAAACCCATTGATTACAACAAATTGAACAAACTTTCGGGAATTACTTTTGTTCCACAAAAAGAACCATCAGTGTTTTCCATAAAACGACCATTCTCAAAAATGTTTTCTAAGAAAGTAATTGCTTCCAAATCGATTTCTAACATGGAACAAATTTCCTCAAACAACACTTTTAACACAAGTGCTGCAAGGGAATATCTTGATGATCTTAAAACAAGAGTTGGGCAACTTAAAACGACTTTAGAAACTAAAACGAGACTTAATGAGATCAACAGGAATTCCACGGTTCATTTACAGCTTAAAAAGATTCTTGAAAGTGAATTTGCTCCTCAAATTAATAACATTCATGCTCGTGTAATTCATTTTAAACAAGCATTTTTGAAAGAAACAGCTGACTTTGTCACGAACCACAAATCTCTGATAAAGAAGGCTAATGAATCTTTTGAGAAAATCAATGTTTTGGAAAATCTAAATGATTCTCTCTTCGAAGCTGTTATGACTACTGATATTATGTCCATCATTTTACAATCATATTCTGTTGAGGACGATGAAAGACTGCGAGCTGAGACATCTAAAATTGTTTCAAAATATGAAAATGCTCTTGTAAAACTTGAAAAAGAAAACATGTCATTTTTCAAACAACTTGATCGAAAATCAGAGGAATGCAAGTATGACAAATTGTCGTATGAGCATGCCTACAAGGACATGAAAAAGGAAAATGATATTTTGAGAGCTCAGCTTGAAAGTATAAAAGGGAAGGGTGTGGATACTAAGTTTGCAAAACCATCAACTTCAGAGAAATCAAATGTTTCAAAAACGGTTGAAAAACCGAAAATGTCAATTTCACGGTTTGCTCCAAAAGTCGATGAGAAAAAGGATTTTACAAAACCAGTCACTCCACGTCCTTTGCCCAAGAAAAAGGAAATTGAAAAGATTGTTGAAAAACAAAAATTGGTTGTTGAAAGAAACACAAATGTAAGTGCACCTGGCCCTTCTAGGAATAGTACACCAAATGTGACTACAAAAACTGTAAAAGAATCTGTTGGTTCTAATGACATGGTCCAAAATCACCATCAAGAAGAAGCTAGGAAAAAGGCACAACTTTGAAATGACGGAATTTTAGGTGCAAAACCTAGTGTGATGAATTCTACAAGATTCCAAATCATTGCTAGTAGTAGTAAACCATTACCTAGGAACAGTCAACAAAATACTAGGGATTGGCCTACATATAAGAGTAGTGGCACAAAGGAGAATGCTAGGAACGTAGAATGCAACACAAAGAATTCCAAAGTCTCATCAAACAACAAAGAATTTCCAAAAGACTGTAGTGACAAAGTTAAAATTGCTGTGTTAAACAACGATGTTGAATTTGTCTGTCCTACATGTCAAAAATGTGTTTTTTCAGCTAATCACGATGCATGTATTGCACAATTTATCAAGAAAAGAAAGTCAAGTGTCAAGACACAATCCACTAAGACACCAAATCAAAGCAAACCCGTTGATAAGAAGCAAGAGGTTAAGAAACCTAATAGATGGATATCTACAAGATGTAGTTTTTCCAAGACTGAGACTTCCGCTGCATCTGATAAGAAAACTATGTCTAGATCTTACCTTAGGTGGATTCCTACGGGAAAAGTTTTTAAAACAGTTGGTCTTAGATGGATTCCCACAGGGAAGATTTTTGATAGTTACACAAAGACTAATGATAGTATACATCATCATGATAAGGAAGTAGAAACCACAACAACCATTGATAGTAAACACCCTCAATGTGAGGAAACATGTACTTCTAATACTGTCATTTGTGCAAATTCTTCTTCTGTGGATGCAGGTACTTGTGAAAGTGTTGAGGATTCATACACCCGTTGTGGAAAAGAAGAATTTTATGCCAACTTCGCATGTGTAAATCCTTTTCTAACTCCACTTTTACTTGTCCAAACTTAATTTTTCTTTCTTCAAATTCTCTTTGTAAATACTTTTTTGAAAAAACAAAATACAAAATTTGAAAAACCAACAAAAACAAAATACAAAAATATAAAATTTCAAAAATCCAAAAACAATATAAAATCAAAAAAATACAAAAATATTCTTCTCACGACATGTCTCTTGTATAAATCAATATTCTGTACGTTTCTAGAAATGTCATTCAACAATGATACGGACATGTACAGATGCTTGAGAGGGAGTTCTTTAAAATGTTTTTCTAAAACATGTCGTTTCTCAAAAGTTTCTTCACAATGGCTTGTAAGTACTTCAGCTTACAACCCGTGCTTCAAAGTGAAATCTTTTCAAAACTTAAGTCCGGGTATAACAACTCGAAAAGATTTCAAATAAGGACTTAATCGGATGGATTCTGGACACATCAGTTCAGGACCCGCGCTTCAAAGAAAGGAAAGTGCTTATTCAAAACAAAAATTTTAAACAATTTTTCAAGCACTTATCCTAAAAACGTGAAGCAAACTCTTATTTGGCTTGAGCTATCCTCAGAAAAACTTTCAAAATCTTTAAGCTCAAGGCCATGATTGTTTAACTAATGTTAAATTAGAGTTTCAAAAATATCCTACATTCTGAGCATCACCTTTTCAATATTTTTCAAAAAGATTTTCAAAATCTATCAAAATCGGTGCTCATCATCAAAATGACTTGTGTACACCTTACAATGCACAACTCAAGTTTTCAAAAGAAAGGAAAGTGCTACGCAAAAATGATTCTCGTAAAAAAAAATGCACTTATCCTAAAAATGGACACTATTGTACGCCTCAGTGCGGCATTCCTATTCAAACAAAGAGAAGTCTTTGTTTTTCAAAAAACCTTGATGTGAAATTCAACATATCTGAAACTTCTTTCTCTTTCAGAATTTTGCTTTAAGAAGACTCCTTCCCTCTAAACCTTAAAAAGTTTAACATTCTCAAAAACATATGCGAGTTTTGAGGGGGAGTATTTCACAAAAACAAAAATGTCCCGATTTCATGCAAAATCAAATCTGTCTATCTCTCCAAAAGCTTTTTCTCAATCAGTTGATATAAAAAATATCACGATATGCTATTTTTGAGGGGGAGAAGACATGATTAAAATGTGATCAATAATGTTTAAAGATTTTGACTGAATCTCAAAAGAGCTCGACTCAGATAGTACCAATGAATTGACGAAGCTTAAAATGTCAGTAATTGAAAAGACTTGTCCTGGATGGGTAATAATTTCAAGCTAGTCAAACTAGTGATGTAAGCGTGTCTCGAATAGGACTTGTCTGAGTAGAATGTACCATATCGAGAGACTTTCTTTGGACTTGACCAGGACGGGTAATAATTTCAAGCTAGTCTAGCTAGTGATGTAAGCGTGTCTCGAATCGGTCATGTTCGCTGAAAGTTGATCAATTCAAAAGTGCAAACTCCTCCCGCATGTGCAAATTTCTTAAAAATCCATGAGCATATGTGAAGGGGGAGTCCTTCAAAATGAAATCAAAACTCTCAAAGTGTTAACCAAATATGTTTCATTATCATAAACACTTTGAGAAGATTTTCAAATGAATGGTTTTATGGCAACAATAGGATAGTCATGAAGTTATAAGGTGACTAAGGTTAGGAAAAACCGTCCTATGATCCGCCAAAGCCGGAGGGATCTACCCAAGGACAATTCCAATAGATTAGAATTAGAAGTCCTTAGGTATGATTGAAAAAAGGAGAAAATGAGAAAGGAGAAAGAAGGGGTTGAAGAATTAAAAAGAAATGTTATGAAAAAGGGTGAAAAGAAATAGCCCTCCAAATGTTCAACCTTAGGGCAGACACCGGGTATAATTCGTATGCTACTGGTTGTTACTAAGGTGACACCGGTATTGAAGACAAAGACATCATGGATCCAGTGACGCACTGCACTAAACCTTCTTAACCACTCAAGTTCTTTTAAAAGAGCTTGTTTCATTCTCACGGGGAACCGGTGTAATCTATCGACTTGTCTCTTAGAGATGGTTGATATTGAAGCAGGAGACCTCTCCCTAATCTCCGCATAGGAAACCAAATGTGCACTTATCGAGTCTAGAGCCCCGAGATTCATCAAAAGATCTCATAGGAACACATGATATTACTACACTGGTTGTTCAACATTAAAGACGCCAGATGTAAACTTTAGAGTCCTACGCAGATCTTAACAATCTGCCAGAACATTTATGAGAGAATTCAAACAAGTGATTCTCAATGAATGAATGGAAATTCCTGCCAGGGTCAACATCAAACAGCCCTGACAGCAGCTCACTTCGGTAATTCTTTATGCGTTACGCTTAGTGTTCGCGGTGGTTTCAAACGGTCTGCAGTCGTGGAGTGATCCCTAGCGACTCACCCATTCGTTGAGCTACTTAGTAGGTCTCGTAAGCTCTCTCGGGAGTATCCAAAATGGGAACGGCCTTAGTAAGGATTAGAAGGAGTCTTCACACTATGCTGTTGACGATCTTTAATTCCGAACCTGTAAGTACCGGTTGATTTATTGCTAACTGTTTACTTGCAGCTATACATCATCTCCATGGCGACAGATTCCATATGCTCATACTTGCATCACAAAGTCTAAGAAAGCTCCCTCAAAGATCTAAGCAACATAAAGTTCAAAGAAAGATTCTACGCCAAAAAGAAGAATCTACAAAGTAAAGAGACAAAGATCTAAGTGAAAGAAAGGGAACTGCTAATGTGTGAATCTCAAAGTTTAAAGACGTATGAGCATGTTGGAATAGCGAACAACCACCATAGATGCATAAGTGACGAAAGGAAGATCGCTCCACAACACAAAAGAACAAAGAACGATGAAAAGACAGTCATCAAAGATCACAAAGCAGGAAGGAACAAAGACTAATGACTATTCTACTACGACACACAATGGTCAACTACAAAGAACATAGAAGACCTAATCACGTGGAGCATCATTCGAATGACCACCCCTTAGGGGGAGATTGTTAGCATTAAAAATTATATTAGAAAGTGATGGTCATTCTCATATATTGTAACGTTGTAATGTGTCGTAGTTTTTGTTATTAGAAAAGTCAATGGGCTATGGACTTGGTAAGCTAGTATGATGTTAGTTACATGTGTAAGCCTTTTAAAGGAATAGAAATCCAAGCCCATGTACAAGCCCATAGAAAGCCTTAGGGCATCTCTTGTAACTTACTATATAAACACCTCAAAGGCTCATTTGAGGTGTGTGCTTGTGTGTAAGCGTGTGTGTGTTTCTCTAATAATATCCTCTCTTCATCTTTCTACTTTCTCTCTCTAGAACTCATACTTCTTTATATACATACGCCTACATATCAAGTCACCAAGGGTGTTTCGTGTGATAAAGTTGTGATAAAGTTGATAGATTTATGTTCTTACACAAACCATCCATAAGTTTTATTACCACTTTTATTGAATACAATATTTTACACAAATATATTACATAAACATAATCACCATGTTTACGAAGAAAAGACACATTATTTCACAACCTAGCACAACTCTTAGAAATCAACGATTCCTTTAAGCTTTAAAGCAAACACATCTAGGATAGTTAGACATTGTATCTTTCTATCTAAAAAGTAACATGTACCTACATCTTTTAAATAGAACACTAAAAGAAAAGTCATTTTACACATACATAAAGAAACCAGTCAAGCACAAATTATTTCCACAACACCCTTTTTATTTGAACCGTAGAATACCACTTTATGCTATATAACCACTAGGTGTCATTTCTCTGTCATCATCCACATACAAATAACCCACAGCAAAGGATTGGCCCTTTTATTAAAGCAAAGTCGTCACATGCCAACAGTTAGAAATCTATCTCTAATATTTAATGGATTCGCTTCAGATTTACAATCCACCACTAACATAATAAGACACTACTTATTCAGCAGCCTTAAACTGGTCCACAACCTCATAGCGTCTTCTCTTTATAACAACCCTCTTTTATTTGTGACTCAACAACTACTCTTTCACTATTCATGAAAACACAGCTACCATTACCATACTTCATTATTTCTCTTGAATACAAACTGATCTATCATTTATTTATTTTTTCTACTGCAGTCACAACTGATACTCCAGCAGCAGAAAATCCAAGAACCAGATCAACCGACAAGAGCAAGATAACATAAAGTTGACATTCTCAATGTAAATATTTAAACGGTTTACAAACGTTGCTAAAAAACACTGTGTTTTGTGCAATATTTGTGCTACATCTGCACAAAAATGTTTCAAAACACCTATGTATCCTTTTGTGTAACCACCAGAAGTAAACACCTATCTATGCTTTTGTGTAACATTCACAAAACTGCTTTTCATAGCAGATAACATTCGGCTGTGCTCTTTTGTAAAACATTTAACCAGCCAATGCATGCAACTTCCAGCTCAGCTTATATCTAGATACCCATGAGCATGTCAATATCTATGTGCACAGTTTCAAAGAAACTAAAACCATCCAGACAATGATTCTCCTATCTTCGTATAAATATATCGCTGAATACCTCTCTAGGAAAACACCCCGCGGCAACGCGCGGGTTTTCCAACTCGTTTAGTCTATAGATTGGGAAATGGTCATTAAGAAAGCAAAATAGCAAAACCCATTTCACTCACTGTTGGACAGTGTCGACACACAACAATACCAATTCCACAAGATTTCCCAATATTTAACATAGTGAGCCATTATAACGGGGTGGTGATGGTGATGGTCGGATCTGTTGGATCGAGCAACGGGGTTGATATGTTGTGGTGATGGCGGATCTGAGGTGGTGATGGTGGTGTTGATCCGTGGTGGTGATGGTGGTGTTGATAAGGTGGTGATGGTGGTGTTGATCGGTGTTGATGGTGAGTGGAAAAAAATGAGAGAAAGAAGAGTGGTAGGAAAAAATAAATGAGAGAGAAGGAAAGAACTGTTATTTTATATAAAAGGTGAGTGTATTTTGGTCTTTTAACACTGATAATAATAAGATAAAAAAGAATATTTGGGAAAACACCTATCTACCGATGTACTTTATTATTTAAAAAATGGGCTCTTGTCGCACATTCAATGGAGTCGCGCATTCACATATGACTATTTAGGGAAGAGATGTTATTTTTGTATCTTTTTTTGAAACAAGACAACTTTTTGTCCCTATTTAAGAATTTGCTCATAAATAAATGAAGTTCTGTTAATAAATAAAGTTTTGTTAATAAATATACCTGAGACAGCCTATTGACCTCTTGCAAAGTTATGTCTTTCCCTCGTATGATATTATAAACGACTCTAGTAGCATATTGGATTGATGAATTAATCAAAGGAGCAAGTGTTGCTTGTTCAGTTGCTTCTTCAGCTTAGTTTTTGTTTGAGGAAACACCGACACCAAGCATTGACATAATTAAGAAGCATAACCGTAAGTACTATCAAGACTACTAAAACAATGAATCAGGAAATAAAGTTCACAGCTTGCGCAATATTGGTTCAGGCATTTCATCAAACAGTTGATATGCATTATAAAACAAAATCAATTTGCTGTAATGATAGTGATACAAGTATTAAGTTAACCAATATTACAAGCAACCGTCAAACTGAACACCGATTACAAATATTTGAATGATAAAAGTGTAAGAATTTAACCTTATGAAGAGCCAATTTTAACCTGATAACCTCCAAATTAGTGATAGAAAGGTGCAGTTATGGCGACGATGACGATTGGTCCTCCAATGGCAGTTTTGTGTTATAGTTGCTTGGTGTAGTGGTGGTTCTATTCGGCGGTGTAGTGGTGATTTTGCTGGCAGTTTAGAGGTAGTTGTGACGACAGTGTAGTGGTGGTTCTGATAGGTGTACTGGAGAGGATAGTATTTTACCTATGATATGTGGAATGTGTGACAACTTTATATAGTCAGAAAACTTTATATAATAATAATAATAATAATAATAATAATAATAATAATAATAATAATAATAATAATAATAATAATAATAATAATAATAATAATAATAATAATAATAATAATAATATAATTAATTAATTAATTAACCGTTTGATGGTCAAAAAACGTAAACAAAGTTTTGATCTACTAAACGTTGTATCCTACAGATTTTATAACGTTATGATTCCCATTTAAGTGACCTAACCACATGTTTACAGTAATACAGTATACTGATTCGATCCTTTTCATCAAAACCAAAATAGCACAAGGGTAGAGTAACATTAGAGAATGACCAGCTTCATACCTTGAGGTAGTATTGATATGAGCCGATCCTTTGGAGAAACACATGTTTTGAATCCAAGGCTCGACCCGAGTATCAATGACAATCTTTTTATAGTGCAACAGCATTGTGTATCATGTATGCAGCAAGTTCAAGGTCGCATTATGGACAGATATTATAGCCTTAAATTCAACAAGCTTGAGGTAGTCATGAGGATTAGTACCATCCCTTGATCTCTTCCTACTTATGATTTGTGAGGTCCAAAACGGCTGCAAAAACACCCCATGCATTTGCTAAATATTTCTTAAATATGGTGATTAAATTAATGTGTGTGGTTAACTAGACGACAAGGGGTACATGGCTCAAGGGTAAAGCTACTAAAGCCATCACTTTAGGCCCCCAAAATTTTAAGGCCCCCGATTTTCTAAAGCACCATCATGTATAAAGTCGTTACATCTATTCTTCAGCATCGCCTTTAGGACCCCGACATTTTTTAAGCCCCCTAATTTCCTAAAATACCTTATACAATTTAGGATTTGAAGCCGCAACTGTTGGGTATTTTCTTAGCCCATGAGGTTAAAAGCCCAACTCTTAAGGCCCATCTTGGGGTCCATTTTAGTCCCTTATTTATGCATAATGTTCAGCTATTAGAAGTGTATCAAACAAGAGTGAAGTGAGAGAAAAAGGAGAAAAAGAAAGAAGATTTTCGGAGTTAAATATCACCCCAAAACTCAACAGCAGTGTTTGTACGATCACAGGAGATTGAACCGTCGGATCGTCACGATTTTTGGACAATAGCTTCCTTACATATAAAGGAAGGTTTTGACCGTTGGGATTCTGATTTTGAGGCCTGGAAGTCATGTTTCTTGCCCGGGCAGATTGCATCAGTTTTGGTGATATTCTTCCTTTCTTGTTCTTTGTTTGTTGCCATATATCTTGATGTTGATTCCAAGATTATGATGTTTGTTGTATACCTCTAGTGTTATCTAGAGAAGAACTTGTGTACCTCTCCTTGTTGATAGTGGATTTAAGCGGCACTACGTGTCCCGTGGTTTTTACCCGTTTTGGGGTTTTCCACGCTAAAAGTTTGGTGTTCTTGTTGTATGCTTGATTACTATTATTACCTGCTGTTAGGGGCTGATTTAATACTGTTAGGGGCTGTTTATAGTTGTGGTTAGTGTGTCTTATTTGTTTACTTCCTCATAGGTTCATACGGGTTTGGGTAGGTGTTGTCAAACGAAGGTTTTGCTTTTGCATTTTAGTTTATACCGTTGTGACCCATTGCACCTTTACCCGTCAAATTGGTATCAGAGCTTGGTTCTTGGTTTGGGGACTTAACCTGTTTGAATGGTGGAAGCTAATACAAGTAGGATGGTTAGTTTGAATGGTTCTAATTATCATGTTTGGAAAGGAAAGATGGAAGATCTCCTTTATGTTAAAGATTACTACTTGCCTGTTTTTAGAGCTGAGAAACCTGAGCACAAAACAGATGCAGAATGGACTATTTTGCATAGACAGGTTTGCGGGTATATTAGGCAGTGGGTTGATGATAATGTTTTGAACCATATTTGTGAGGAGACACATGCTCGTACTCTTTGGAACAAACTTGAACAGTTATATGCACGAAAAACTGGAAATAACAAGTTGTTCTTAATCAAGGAAATGATGGGATTAAAGTATACTGATGGGTCTCCTATTACTGATCACTTAAATGCTTTTCAGGGTATTATAAATCTGCTTGCAGGTATGGGTATCAAGTTTGAAGATGAGATTCAAGACTTGTGGCTTCTTGGTACTTTACCGGATACTTGGGAGACTTTTAGGACATCTTTGTCCAACTCTGCACCAGATGGTGTTATCACCATGGAATTGGCTAAAGGCAGTATTCTGAATGAAGAAATGAGAAGAAAGTCACAAGGTTCTTCTTCACAGTTAGACATCTTGGTCACTGAAAGGCGGGGGAGAAGTCAAAGTAGAGGTCCAAGTAACAGAGGTAATCATCGCAGTAGTTCCAGCAAAGGAAAATTTGCTGATATTGAATGCTATCATTGTCATAAAAGGGGGCACATGATGAAGTTTTGCCGACAGTTGAAAAAGGAGAACAAGAAGAAAAACTACAACAACCAAAAGAACAAACACAAGAAAGATGATGATGGTGATGACAATACTAAAGTAAATACCACCACAGATGAGTTCTTTGTTTGTTCTGATTATGATATGGTTAACCTTGCTCATGATGATTCGAGTTGGATTCTTGACAGTGGTGCTACGTGTCATGTTGCAACACGAAAAGAATATTTTTCATCTTACACACCAGGTGATTTCGGTGTTGTTAGGATGGGTAATACTGGGCTATCTAGGATTGCTGGTATTGGAGATATTTGTTTGAAGTTTGACATAGGGATGGAATTCGTTTTACATAATGTGAAACATGTCCCAGATATGAGACTCAATATTATCTCAACAGGTCTTCTTGACGAAGATGGTTACCACAACAGTTCTGGTAATGGCTTGTGGAAAGTGACACTCGGATCCTTGATTGTTGCAAGAGGGAAAAGGGAATCCAAGTTATATATGACACATCCGAAGATCTCCAAGAGCATTGTCAATGTTGTAGACAATGATGATATGACCGAGTTATGGCACAAGAGACTTGGTCACATGAGTGAAAAGGGGATGTCTATTCTTTCTAATAAGAATGTGTTAACCGGTGTGCATGATATCAACTTGAAGAAATGTTCTCACTGTTTGGCAGGAAAGCAAACTAGACTTGCTTTTAAGAGTCGGTCTCCTTTCAGAATGGAGAACATACTTGATCTGGTACATTCCGATGTTTGTGATCCCATGAAGACTAAAACACTTGGTGGGTGTTCGTATTTTGTCACTTTCATCGATGATCACTCAAGAAAGGTTTGGGTGTATACCTTGAAGACTAAAGATCAAGTATTGGATGTGTTTAAGCAGTTTCACGCTTTAGTTGAGAGGCAGACAGGGAAGAAACTTAAATGTATTCGAAGCGACAATGGAGGTGAATACATTGGCCCCTTTGATGCTTATTGTAGAGAGCATGGAATTCAGCATCAAAAGACTCCACCGAAGACACCGCAGTTGAATGGCTTAGCAGAGCGGATGAATAGAACTTTGGTTGAGAGAGTCAGATGCTTGCTTTCACATGCAGGGTTGCCTGCTTCTTTTTGGGGTGAAGCTTTGAATACGGTGGTACATGTTATTAATCTAACCCCTTGTGTTCCTTTGCGCTTTGATGTTCCTGACAGGGTTTGGAGCGGCAAAGATGTTTCATACCGTCATTTACGAGTCTTTGGATGCAAGGCATCTGTACATATTCCCAAAGATGAAAGATCAAAGCTTGATGTGAAGTCTAAGCCATGTGTATTCCTCGGGTATGGTCAAGATGAACTTGGGTACAGGTTGTATGATCCAGTTCAAAAGAAACTCGTTCGTATCCGAGATGTAGAGTTTGACGAAGACCAAATTTTGAAAGATGTTGAGAATGCTGAGAAGGAGACAATTCCTCAACATAATGATGATCCTATTGATTTAGATCCGGTTCCTCCAAGACATTTTGATGCACAGTTTGGAGATGATATTTAGAATGATGAAGAACATGGTGCTAATGATGTTGATGCTCAAGAGCAACCATACCTAGATGAAGACGTTCATCCTGAGTTACCAGTACCTATGCCACCATTCGTTCCGGTTAGACGGTCCACTAGAGATCATCGTCCTTCCACACGCTATTCTACACATGAGTATGTTTTACTCACTGATGGGGGAGAGCCCGAGTCTTATGAAGAAGCTATGGAAGATGAACACAAGAAAGAATGGTCTGAAGCCACGCAAGATGAGATGAATTCCTTGCATAAAAACAATACCTTTGAGCTGGTAGAGTTGCCTAAGGGCAAGAGAGCTTTGACGAACAAATGGGTTTTTAAATTGAAGACTGATGAGTATACTTCTAGACTGAGATACAAGGCCAGATTAGTGGTAAAAGGTTTCAGTCAGAAAAGAGGTATTGATTTTGATGAGATTTTCTCTCCAGTTGTGAAGATGGGATCTATTCGAGTTGTTCTTGGTTTGGCGGCTAGCCTCGATCTTGAGGTGGAGCAAATGGATGTCAAGACAGTTTTCCTTCATGGTGATCTGGATAAAGAAATCTACATGGAGCAGCCTGAAGGTTTTCAGGTTAAGGGGAAGGAAGACTATGTGTGTAGACTTCGGAAAAGTTTGTATGGGTTGAAGCAAGCACCGAGACAGTGGTACAAGAAGTTTGAGTCGGTTATAGGGAAGCAAGGCTACCGAAAGACCTCTTCAGATCACTGTGTTTTCTTTCAGAGATTTAGTGATGATGACTTCATCATCTTGTTGCTATATGTTGATGATATGCTGATTGTTGGCAAGAACATTGGAAGAATTTCCCAACTGAAGCGAGATTTGAGCAAGTCCTTTGCTATGAAAGACTTGGGGCCAGCAAAACAGATCATTGGCATTCGAATTTTCCGTGATAGAGGTGCCAAGAAGTTGTATATATCACAAGAGCAATACATTGAAAAGGTGTTGTGCAGGTTCAACATGGATAAAGCTAAAGTGGTGAGTTCCCCTCTTACTCCTAACTTTAAGCTAACTGAAAAAGATTACCCTTCTTCCAAGAAGAACATTGAAAAGATGGATAGAGTTCCATATGCCTCAGCGGTTGGTAGCTTGATGTATGCTATGGTGTGTACAAGGCCAGATTTAGCTCATGCAGTTGGTGTTGTCAGTCGGTTCCTGTCAAATCCTGGTAAGAAGCATTGGGAAGCTGTTAAATGGATATTTAGATATCTGCGAGGTACTTCCAAATTGGGTATCACATTTGGAAATGGGAAGCCCGTGCTTGTTGGTTACACAGACTCAGATATGGCGGGAAATAAGGACAACATGAAATCCACTTCTGGATATTTGATGACCTCTGCAGGGGGAGCTGTTTCATGGCAATCTAGATTGCAAAAGTGTGTGGCTTTGTCTACAACAGAGGCTGAGTATGTGACGGCAACAGAAGCGTGTAAAGAACTATTGTGGTTGAAAAGGTTTCTGCAGGAGCTTGGCTTCAAGCAACAGCGCTACGTGGTTCTTTGTGATAATCAAAGTGCTATTCACCTTGCGAAGAATTCTATGTTTCATAAGCGAACAAAACATATTGATGTGAGGTATCATTGGATTAGAGATGCTATTGAAGATGGTTTATTTGAACTTGATAAAGTTCATACCGATGATAATGGTTCTGATATGTTGACCAAGCCATTGGCAAGGGAGAAGCTCAAGGTCTGTTGCTCGATCGCCGGGATGGCGAACTCTTCCTCATAGGCAAAAAAGGGGGAGATTTGTTGGGTATTTTCTTAGCCCATGAGGTTAAGAGCCCAACTCTTAAGGCCCATCTTGGGGTCCATTTTAGTCCCTTATTTATGCATAATGTTCAGCTGTTAGAAGTGTATCAAACAAGAGTGAAATGAGAGAAAAAGAAAGAAGATTTTTGGAGTTAAATATCACCCAAAACCCAACAGCAGTGTTTGTACGATCACCGGAGATTGAACCGTCGGATCGTCACGATTTTTGGACAGTAGCTTCCTTACATATAAAGGAAGGTTTTGACCGTTGGGATTCTGATTTTGAGGCCTGGAAGTCCTGTTTCTTGCCCGGGCAGATTGCATCAGTTTTGGTGATATTCTTCTTTTCTTGTTCTTTGTTTGTTGCCATATATCTTGATGTTGATTCCAAGATTATGATGTTTGTTGTATACCTCTAGTGTTATCTAGAGAAGAACTTGTGTACCTCTCCTTGTTGATAGTGGATTTAAGCGGCACTAGGTGTCCCGTGGTTTTTACCCGTTTTGGGGTTTTCCACGCTAAAAGTTTGGTGTTCTTGTTGTGTGCTTGATTACTATTATTACCTGCTGTTAGGGGCTGATTTGATACTGTTAGGGGCTGTTTATAGTTGTGGTTAGTGTGCCTTATTTGTTTACTTCCTCATAGGTTCATACGGGTTTGGGTAGGTGTTGTCAAACGAAGGTTTTGCTTCCGCATTTTAGTTTATACCGTTGTGACCCATTGCACCTTTACCTGTCAACAACTACATTTATATATGTTCTTTAGACCTAAAGTTTATTAGATACTAAGTCCATCATTTTAATTTTATGAAAACGAAAGAAGACATGCAAGCGCACTCGTGTTGGTTCAATTCTGTCGTCTTAAATACTAATAGAGCACCGAAAGAACGACGTTTAGTTTCTCGATCTATTTGTTATTTTATCTTTCAGTCACCAACCGGCTCTTAATCTACTAAGCGTTTTTGATTTTTCTAGATAAACGTTATATAGACAATTTTACTAAACCATAGAATCAAAAGGCCTCATTTTAAAACTTTGTTTTAGGCCTCCATAAGGATAGCCGCCCCTGTAGACGACATTGCATAAGTTTGTAATTTATTGTATATTTGTGGGATATGATTGTAATATCAATTTATTTAGGTTTGCTGCAATGCCTAATTTATTGTGTAAGGTGTAGAGGGATCACAAAAGTTGGACATATTACAAGCATCTCTCCACTAGCACGTACAATAGAAAATTAAAATAAACATATTAACAGTTTATACTTTATATGCTTCCAGTTAATTTGCTTATTCATTAACTATGAAGTCACATTTAGTCAACTCACATTATCATTATAAAACAATAGTTTACACTTTTGAGGATACTTCTTCTATGTAGTTTACTTTAATCTTTGTTCCTTTAGCTTTTCACTCAGATAATATAGTTACTATGTAAATAGGGCTTATATGATCAGTGAAATTATTGATAGATTTTTTATGTTAACGTATTTGTATAGAAAGGTAGACATTTGTTTTGAATAACCGAGGAGGAACAACAATACCAATTAAGTGAATATGAGCATGCGTTGAAAAAGTTGTTATGTGATAGTTACATGTGGTGATTGCTTATATGAAAGAAGAATAATAATGTGTAGCATGAAATGATTATTTATACTCAGAACTGAGATGGTCCAACATGATTTTGCTGTATTAGAAAAATACTTGCTCTGCAACTTGGTGACGCAGTTTTGGTCTATTGGCATCATTGCCCAATATGTAGTAAGAAGACATGTTATTTTGAACATTTATAGAAACCGCATGCTGGATACATTCAAAAGTGCTTAAGTAAAGTGTATCATATTCATTATTAAGTAAAATAATTTAGCCTATAATTTGAACCCCCTTCGCCGACATCAACATGTTTATCTTGAACCTCCTTCCAAAAGTCAATGCTAAATTTAATCAAGATATATATATATAGATCATCATGTTATAAACAATCTCACTAGAGGTACGTTGAGACTCCTATTGTATCAAAGATGAGACTCAGGTTGTACCATGAGCCTGACAAAGGTAGGTTATCGTTAATCGGAAAGTACAGATCATTCATGATGCTTATTATCCTCGGCCTACAAGGTTCATAGTTTTTTGGTAGTAATCATCTAACTCTTTACCGTCTTTTATCCATAGTTTTTAGGTAGTAATTTGGAGTGTATATATTGTTGTGTAATAGTTATTTCTATAAATGGACTTTTATATAAATGAAGTATTCATATTAACCTAAAATGATTAGAAAAGACTTCAAATTCTGTATTCCTTGAATAAAAAAATTTTACTTGAAAAATTAATATTTATGTCAAAACCCTGTGCTGTGCATGCACATATCTTATAACTAATTGATTTAAGTTCAAATTAAGTGTCAGGTTACAAAATGCAAATTTCTCTATTTCAATAATCCATTATCCTCCTTAAATCTAATGTTCATCTACCGTAGATTTTAAAGAAACTTCAAAACACCGCTTTAATTAAGTTTAACAAATGGCAAACATGCCTTAACTTTGTTAACTTAGTACCTTTTAAATTTTACTAGTAACATATTAACCCTCTATTAAACTTTATATTTGTTACTAGTAACATTTTTCTTTTTTATATATATATATAGAGAGAGAGAGAGAATGGGAGAGAGATATTTTGGTACTAATACTATTATGTCAGGTAATTTTTGTTTTCAGGAGGACTTGGGGTGTTAGAATTTAGAATGCACTAACAAAATAGTTGAACCAAGAAATTGCAAACATATTAATTGGTTGTAAAATGTGTCATTATTTAAGATCCTGCCACAACGTGCGAGGTTTTTTCACCTCGGTTATAACAAATATGATAGTTGTAAAATACTTTATTTAAAAGCTTGAGAAGAGTATACATTGGAAAGAAAAGAACACTACATCGAGGTATACGACACGAGTGCACACACATAATATATTACAATTACATTGCAATCTTTTCGCACGTGTATTATTACACGGGGAAAGAAGAAATGAATAACATAGTAATGTACCCTTTGATAGTCGTTTCTGGAAACGTGAAGTTGTCAGTAAACTTGTATACCACATCCGTCATTCGCGCAAGATTAACAATTGGAGAAAGTACTTCCATTGAAACTTCAGTTGGCTTAAGACAACCCTCATTGATATCCTTCCATGCATTTTCAATCATTTCCTTCAGTTCATCAACCGCTACATTTGTCGGTACCCCAAAAGTCTTCATATATGCATCCACGGACGTTACTTGCTGCTGAGCTCTTTCTTTTTCGAACTTCAAAAAACATTTCAACTCATTAGACTCATCAATGCCTAAGGCATTTGAAGTATAAACAGCGGAATTGTAAGCATATTCATTGTCAGGATTATCACCAAATAAGTAAAACTAATAGCATAATGTGTCAATCCTCTTGAATTTTATATATGTGATTCCATAGACAAGAGTTTACTCTTTACGGAGTATCAGTTATTGGCACATTTTTTCAAAGGAATTATGAGAACATACTTTAGTGGAAACTGTAATTTATATATAAAAAAGGTGGATATAACAATACCTCAAACGTAGAAACATCATTGTGAAGTCTTCCAATTATCTGTAAAGCTTCCAGAATTTTAGGATGAGTTTCGTACCAAGCCAAAGCCTCCTTACTGACATTCTCTTCCATTCCCATCAGAGAAGATATCGAAAAAACTTTGTAGGTAGAAGTACTTAAACCATTCTTCAAATACTCTTGAAATGATGGTATATGCCCACTGTGTCTCCACTCTGCCTCTTGATGGTACCCTCTGGCAAGTTCTTGAAACTGGTTTCAGATTACACAAATAAAAGAAATTGTTAATAAATATTTATGTGGACACCGATCGATAAGCTGGTTATTGATGTTGCATAGGCTAGCTAGTAGAACGGAAACATACCGCTTGTTTTAAAGCATCAATCCGATTTGTGCTTCCTTCTATAAATAATCTTTCGAATTCAGTAAACTCATTCCAGAAAACTTCATATATTGGTAGAATGTTGTCCGGAAGTTGCTCCATTGCACTATTGTCCCACCTGAAGAAATCAAGTTTATCATCAAATAATCCATCAGGAATGATCGAAAGTGCTAACTATATGTATGATAAAAACCAGCCTTAGATGTAAAATCCTGGGATGCATGCATGTGACTGTTGTTGATGTTGGACATAATATGTTATATTTTTTATTTAACCGTTACCTGTTTATTGCATTTGTTAGGAGTCGAAGCTCCTCAATAGTGGCATATGCATCGTATGTGTCATCTAACACAGTAACAAATTGTGCTATTTTTGACGTTACCATTCTGCCTTGAGAATAATGAGGCTCCATGTACATTGCCAATGTCCATAAGTAGAGTTCTGGTATTCTATCCCTTGAATAAGGAGTTATAATATGGAACTCCATGTCCTTTCCCCACCTGAAATAAAAGGAAATGTCTATTAAGTTTTACATCACTTTATGCTCTTTATTAATATCTCAAGAGCTAGCTTATAATTACAAGTGTATTCTGGTATAATCATTCAGCCAATTGGTCAATATACGCAAAGATTGTATTTTGGTTACTTTAGAGTCAATTTCCATGTTATTAGTTGCAGGCTAAGTTCGCTAGTTGAAAGATTAAGGAAAAACTGATATTAAAAAGAGATATAGGGTGTGATTGGCAAAAGTAGATGGAGCTGATAGGTGCTACAAGAGCTTTTATTATCAGAGATGTTTTGCAAAATCGCCAGAGTTGTTGATTAAAATTGTAAAAGGACAATAATTTGACAAAATGATAGATACGGAATAATTGAATATAAGGGTATTAGATGATTAGTCATGCAAAAAGCTCAAGCTTCCTTTTAGAAACTGCTCTAGTTAAAGAGTTGAGGGTTTTTAAAAGCTTCCACATGCTATCATTGAAACAGAAAAAGACGTGAAATACAAGGACCTAGAGTAAGGAAAGGAAGGCTTTGGGCAGAATATATGCTGATTAAATATTGTAACCTAGTTTAAAGGTTTAGGTTAACTAGATACTTGGTGATGCTATAATATCCAATATCCGTGTACGATATGGTTATTATCTGAGTAGAAGAGAATTCCAAGATTTATATAATTGTAGCTCGAAATCTATGGTTAACTAGATACGTACTTGGGATGTTGATATAGTACAAAAAATTACATTTTGATTATATGTTGTTAACAAGATGGAAATAGTACTTGTTTGTGTAAAACAATATATCCTTATGTTCAGGGAATTTATAACTTACTTTGTCATATTGTGAAGTTCCTCCTTCTGGAGTAGTTGCAAGTATCTGAAATGTGCATTTGCAAGGTTTTGTAAGGAGTTATACATCGAAAATTCTTCCTCATAGTTGGAGAAATATAGCCTTGCCTCTACCATTTGCAACCCTCGATGAAAAGGGCTGATCAACGCATGTTTCACCTTCCGTGCAAGTTTTTCTTCTAGAGTGTCCACTACACCCTTAAGTTGTGATTCCGTGAATTCTGAGGCTTCGTCTAAAATATATTCTCCTCTAATTCTCAGCTGTGTTGATTCATAGAAGCTCAAGATAGCCCTCATATTATCAGTTGTAACATTTGCCATGAATTGACCAGATCGATAATCCTTGAACTTGCTAAACACGTCTGCCAAATCATTGAAATAAGTTACTACATGTCAAGTAAGAATAACATTTATAAGAAGAAGACGCGAATACTTTTTAAATTAATATTTAAGAGTGGCATACCACATGAAAGTTTATAACCATGTAATCTAAAAACTTGGAAATTAGTTGAGACTGTATAGAGATCATGTTCTGCATAATCATCCGTGTTAACCTCCTTGAAAATTTTGTTGACTTGATCATCAATCTCTTCAGCAAAAAGATATGTCAAACCAAGACGGTACACAGAATAAATTAATTTCAATTTTTCATTTGGATCCATGGTTGTGTTGAGTATCAACTTTCTCACGTCTTCTTTTGGTTCCTCTATGGCTTTACCTAAAGCCTTTAACTCCTATACACGTAAACACGTAATTTGTTAAAAAAAAAAAAAAAAAAAAAAAACATTATTTGATCATTACAGTAACGTGAATGCTTACAGATTTGTCAAAAGAAAATGATAGGAAACGATCACCCCAAATAGAAGGAAGGAAGTTGGCGAAAGGACGCACTGGACATGCGGTGGTTTCGTTGTTCATTTTCAGGGTAGGGTTTGATTCCTTAGCAGCCATTAATATCTTGTAGATGAATTGTTTTGAAGCTTGTGGTTTGCTTGTATGGATCATGATTCATGAGTGCAATATTATGGCTATTTAAAGACCATGCATACCAAAGTCATCATCAGTTCTGAAAACTATGTTATTGTTTGTCACTTCCCAATTTTATATCTTAATAATTTGTATTGTTTGACCTCAAGCCTATATATTGTTTGAGCTCAAGCATATATATTAGAGGATTTATTTGTGTTACACTAGTATTTGTATTGTTTGAGCCAAAATCTATGTGTTAGACTAGTATTTTATGAAAAGTCATTGAAACGGATAACTGCTCATCATGGTGTCGTAAAAGACAACTGTGGCAATCATACTAAACGTGATATTTTAATTTCAATTATGTTAGATATAAACAACATTATAATGGTCATGGCTAAAACAACTCAGAATCTAAATAACAAAAAGGAAAAATAAAAATAAAAATAAAGGTATATGTTAACTGAGCTTATGTACCAAACTTGAATATTTTTAATGTGTTCGTTAGCCAACGTTTGAAGTTTGAATGTCGTTGATGACTATCCAAATAGGGAGTTAGCAAATTTGCCACGGTCTAATTATCATTCTTTTCTCCGATATTCGCCTACCATCCATGGCTAAGGAAAAGTCAAAAATGCGGATGGGGACCAAAAACAGGAGTCGCTCTACTAAGATTCTGGTGTATAAAAGAAATTTATTTAGATATAGTAACGATTCAGAATACTAAGGGTCCGTTTTGTAGATTGGTTTAAGATGAGGATTAGGATTAGGATTAGAATATGGATTTGATTAAAAGTAAATGAAGAGACAAAAAATATATTATTAAATATTAAAAAATGTGTTATAATTTTATTAAATCTTTTATATAATAAAATAAAACTACAAATGAGGACTTTTTCATTTAAAAAAATCAAATCATACTTTATTTAATAATAATTTTATTTAAAAAAATATATATATTTTCTTATTCTATAACATTTTATATTTATCCATAATACAAGTAGAAGATAAATACAAAAAATATAGATAAGATGCAATTAACAATAAGATTAAATTTTTTAAATAATTATATTTAATAATAAAAAACTATAATTAAACATCATAAAACAAACAAAACAAAGATTAAATTATTTATTTTTTAATAAATAAAAATATATGATTCGAAAAATTAAAAAAAAAAAAAAAAACCCGCACATGCACGGATATTATAACTAGTAAAATAATAATAATATAATAAGAGAGAGATAAAGAGAATTTAAAAGTTGTGTCCACTAAAAATCACATATGATTTGATTTTTACAAATCACATATGACTCGTCGTGATAGTTTATTTTGTGTAGCTTGAAAATTTATCGTTTGCAAAATATGTTGTTTTAAAAAAAAATTGGAAAATGGTTACTTATTAATTTAGATAAAAAATGGATTGCTATAATTTGTTAATGGGTTATATAACAAATTTGAATTATATATGGATCTCACCTCTAAGGCTTAATAATTACTAATTTTTAATCCCAGGAATTAAAACAAACAACGATTTTGTGATATAAAGTCAAAAAGCCACAACCAAACGGCCCTAAGTTTTGATCCGTGATCTAAGTTGCCGTTTTGGGGTATTAAAGAAAAGAATAAGAGGGCGTTTAAGATTCATATTTTTTTTCTTTTATTCTGAAAATTACGGGTTTGTATAAATTTATTACTATGTCACAACAATCTTTTATATACTCAACCCAAAAAATAGCTAATAAAATATTGACCCAAAAAATAGCTAATAAAATATTGAAAAAAGTTATTTTACATGCCAAACTTTTCCTATATGGGTCTCATCCCCACTATTCATCTAAAAAAAATTGATAATTGAGATTAAAAGTATTTTAATAACTGCTGGGGCATTAGTTCAGTGGGTAGGGCTTTCATTCTTGAGTCAATAGACTCGGGTTTGAATCTTATCCCTGGCACTTTGCTTTCAGATAGGTACCCACCTCCGCAAAACATATGAGCTCACTGGAGAGACTTTGTGGATAAGAGCTTAAGAGTTCGAGAGTCTCGGCTCACTCCAGATGGTGCCCCACTAGGCCAGGAGAGTTGTCCGGAGCTATTCCTTGGAGGATAGACAATGGCTGGTGCCAAAAGGCACCCGGGGTTAGGGTGTTCCCGCCAATCTACACATTTATTTGTGGAAAAGTATTTTAATATTTTACATATTTTTTATAATTTAAATATCTCTTAAACCATTAATCGTTAAGCGAAAATGATTACACCATCGCGACGAGCATTTAATTATCTTTCTATAAACGGGCACTTTGATATATACTTTCGGCAAAAAAAATCATTTTTTTTTTTTACTTTTTTTTCGTTACCGAAAAAATCACATGTGATATGTAATATACATGTGATATATCACATATTACATATCACATGTGATTTTTTCGGTAACGAAAAAAAACGTGAAAAAAAATTATCGAATATATATCAAATTGTCTATCTATAAAAAGATAATTAAATGCTTGTCGTAACGGTATATTTTTTTTCACTTAACGATTAACGGTTTGAAAGATATTAATATTTGGAAAAAAATGATGAAAGTTGGTTTTTTAAATTGTTGATATTAATCTCATCCATTAGATCAAATAAATATGGATGGTGGAGATTAGTCCCTTGATATGTAAAAAAAAATTGGTACTCAAATGATCTTAAATCTAAAATATAAGAAACAAATGATAAACTCAGGAGCACATAAATAAGCTTAAACAAACATCGCCAAAATCTTTAAAAAATGAGCAAAGATAATTTGAGGATCAAACTTTTTTTACATACCAAGGACTAATCTCTACCCTCCATCTTCCCTCCATCTTTATTTGATCTAATGGATGATATTAATCCCAACAAATTAAAAAACCCACTTTCATCATTTTTTTCCAAATATTAATATCTTTCAAACCGTTAATCGTTAAGCGAAAAAAATTATACCGTTACGACGGGCATTTAATTATCTTTCTATAGATAGGCACTTTGACATATTTTCGACAAAAATTTTTTTTTTCGTTTTTTTCACGTTTTTTTTCGTGACCGAAAAAAACATATATGATATTACATATAATATCATACATGATATTACATATCATATATGATATGATATGTAATATCATATATGATATGTAATATCATATATGATTTTTTTTCGGCCACGAAAAAAAAACGTGAAAAAAACGATTTTTTTTTCCGAAAGTATATCAAAGTGCCCGTCTATAGAAAGATAATTAATGCCCGTCGCGATAGTGTAATTATTTTCGCTTAACGATTAACGGTTTGAGAGATATTTAAATTATAAAAAATTGGTAAAATATTAAAATGCTTTTAATCTCAACCATTGATTTCCTTTTTAGATGGATGGTGGAGATGAGTCCCTTGTTATGTGAGGAATGTTTGGTTTGTAGAATAACTCAACTCTTAAAAAATAAGATGAAGTATATAAAAGTGGCTAGTTGTAGAATGGATTGCTATTCTTGCTCTAGAACTAGAATTCGCATCATCTTTTATATAATAAAACAAAACTTTAAGTGGGTACTTTCGTATTAAAAAAATGATTATTTCCTTATTAAGTAATATTTTAATTATTATTTTTTAATTTATAAATTTATAAATTCATTTTGTTTTATTGATATACCACATAAGTGGAAGATAAATACAAAAAATATAAATAGATGCAACTAAAAATAGTATTAAACTTTTAAAATAATTATCTTTAATAATTAAAAATCATAAAATCAAACAAAACAAATATTAAATTATTTTTTAATACATAAAAATATATTATTCAAAAAAAATTTAAAAAAAACGCGAGCGTGCGCAGGCATTATAACTAGTTTTCTTTATACCAATTCTCTCCCATTGAAATTTCAAATTGCATGTATATATAACTAATAAATTATATTTAGTTCTTTTTTGAGAAAAAAAAAAAAAAGTCTTTTATTTTATTAAATCTTTTACATGAAAAAGAAAAAAATAGAATTGAAGCGTTTACCCAAAAAGAATCTTTAAGTAAAACCAAATTGAACTAATAGATAAATTGACTTCGCCATATAGCAAAAGTTGAAGCAACTAATTGGCTAATCAAGTCTAAACCAACCTTCGACTTAGAAATAATCGGCTCTATTTTGTTTTGGAGTTTATAAAAGGAAAAATGCATACAAAACACGAGTATAAATTGCAATGAAAAAGACGTGAAATGAAAGAGTTGATAATTTACAAAACTCTAAGATAGATATATATATATATATATATATATATATATATATATATATATATATATATATATATATATATATATATATATATATATATATATATATATATATAGTGTAACTTTCAAAGGAGAACCATTTTAACTGCAAGAACTACAAAAACCACTTTTTTACAACTAATAGTACATAATGTACATCATTTAAATGCACCGTGGCATTCTGGTAAATAAATGAAAGTTGTTTTCCTGGAAACTTTAATGTAGGGGTAAACATGGTATTTAACTTTTATTTAATTTCAATAACAACATGCTCAAATTTAGGCAATTAGGCCCCATTTTATACAAATCAGATCTGACTTTCTCTATCTCTCATTCTCTCTTCCTGATCAATAACAAAACCCTAGCCGCCGTATATATCTTTCAACTTTTTTAAGCACAACCACCATCAAATCGTCAATCCAAGTCCGCCTTCATTCGTCACTACTACCGTTAAACTGGGGGCTGATGTAAGGGCTTTTTTTGTTACGGTGGTGATATGATGACGATGGTGGTTTTCCGGTGAGGATTAACAAAGACACGGGTTTAGACTTATCTCATTGTAAGTTTACGGTTCGTTAATTTTATCACTTTTGGGTTCCGATCTAGAAACAAAAAATACGGATTATAAAAAAAGTTTGATTTGAAAAACTGAAAGTATTATTTGTATTTGATGTTGATATTACTTCTACAATCTATTCTGAATAGGCCTTACTTGCGCATACATAACAGTAATGCTGCGTCTCCAAGCATGGTATGGGTTTGAATATTAGTGATGTGTATTGGCAAATGATACACTCTGTAGCTTGAGACGTTTCTGAAAACCCATCATAACAACAATTGTTTTCAAGGTAAAAATGAACATGAATTAGATCCAATTATAATAGATCTCCAATTATGAGTAGATCTCGTATTATTTGGTTTTAGTGTTACTTATGTAGTCTTATGTTAGATTTAGAAGTATTTATAATTTTGTTAATAAGTTTTATGTTTGTCCTTTGAATGATGTTTTAGACAATCTCTAACATCGTTGGAAACAAATAACAAATATGGGTAAAAAGGATATGTTCAAAACATGATCAAAATAAATGCATGTGTGGAAAACTAGAAGGGCGGGCGGGGGGGGGGGGGGGGGGGGGGGGGGGGTTGAATAGTTTTACGTCTTTTTAATTTTATTATGAAAACTTGGTTTAGTTTTAAAACCTTGTTTGCTTTTAAAACTTTGATTCAATCTTATGTGAACTCAAATCTTGAACAATATGAACAAGTATATCTAAGTATGAACAATAATAATAATGTAAGCTAAGTATGTGAAATCAACACATGCATAATATAAACAATTCTAGCTATATACAAGAGATAAGTACGTAATCGTTTATCTTATAATCCTTAGTTATATTTTGTATGAAAACTATACTTGATCGAAATGATCAATTATATGTATGTAACCTTTTTAGTTTGATTTTTAAAAACTTTGTTTTGTGAATGAAACTTTCGTTTGATCTTTAAGTAAAATCAATACTAGCACTATATGAGCAACTATATATATACGTCTACGTCTACAAATGTAATAACGATATACGCAAGATAATAAGTAAGATATGGAAAGATCTAACCGCGAGACAAAGGATTTATAGTGGTTCGGCTACAAGGACACCTTCCTTGCCCTACTCCACTCCTCGAGTCACCTACTCGAGAGTTTTCTTCACTATGTCAACAAGCTCCTTATGGCGGAGAAACCTTACACACCAATATACACACCACTTACACACCAAAGCTTCGTCACAACGAAATCACACCTTCTTCACAACTACTTCACACCAACTAACTACACACCTATCTTCAACACACCAATAGTCTTCACTACAATCTAGTTCACGCCTATCTTCTACACACCAATAATCTTCACTACAATCTACTTCACGCCTATCTTCTACACACCAATAATCTTCACTACAATCTACTAGCCAATCACACTATCTATATTCCTAATCACAACTATCTACAGTCGAATATTCACAACACACTACACAAAGATATATGTAGATATTCTTGATGATGCACCAACAACTTGGATGTGGAGGTCACAACAAGTTGTAATACTTCTTGTCTTGGAGGATAGAAGTATTCTTCTCTTGCACTTGAGAGGATGATGTAAGAATCACTTTGAAACAAAGGATAATGTATTTATGATCAAAGGATTTGGAGAATAGAAATGAGATCTAGAACAGAAAGTTTTGGGGTGCAAAAGGTGGGGAAAAAATCCAGGTTTAAGGTGGTATTTATAGGCAAACGTTTCTGACAGAGGAGCGTGGCCGGTCCCCTTAAAGCATGGCCGGCCCCCTTAAAATTAAGGGGGCCGCCCCTTATAATTAAGGGGGTCGCCCAACTGTAACGGCCAGAAACTTTGTCTTTTAGTGGGGAAAGTTTATTTGGTGAAAAACTAACTGATTTTGGTTAAATATTTGAAATCATATATTTAGTATGATTAAAACATTTTTCCTTATTACCAAAAGTGTTTTTCAAAAATATATAATAAGATTATATAATTAAATAAACTTTGTATTAGTTAATTAAATACCCCTTTGATCATAAATTGCACTAAACACTTTGTTTATTCATACCTTAAGTGATTTGGATGTAAAGAGAAATATTAATCACTAAATACTTGTTTATGTCACAAGTTTTAGATTAATGAGTTTATGCTTTGTAATTATCAAAACATAGAGACATTGTTAATATGTTAACAATGTTTTTAGACATTATTAATTTATGTCAACAATCTCCCCCTTTTTGATGATTACAAAACCTTAAACTCTTTAAACCTAAAAACTAATTTTTAGACAAGTATTAGAGTTTAATATTCACTTCTCCCCCTTTTTGTAAAATCAAAAAGGTTATGCCGACTAGCTTCATGAATGAAGTTAGACGGGTAGAATGCTCCCCCTTGATGTGTGCTCCCCCTCGTTCAAGGGCACCAAGGAATCGAGATATGGAATTCTCGCAAGAAAAATATTAGAAGCACAAGCATATATAGAAGTATATGCAATATACAAATAACAAGCATAGCAAACAAATATTAAGGATACATAACAATTAATTCAAAGTGATTATGTTAAAAGATCCTAATTTGCCAAAGAGGGCCATCGGACTTGCTTGTAACAAAAGGTTGGTTGATTCGAATTTGAAAGTGAAAATCATAAGCATGTGGTATGCTTGGATGGTTGATGATGGAGTGTTTGGAATGTTGGAGAGTTTGGTGGTGGAGAGTTTGTAGCGGAAGAGGTTGATAAAGGTTTTGGATGTTGTTCAAGTGAGGGTATTGGATGTGATCTAGTGAGAGGATATTCAATCCAAGTGAAGTGTTCATTGAATGCAATGGTTTTTAGGAGAAAGATGCAACAAGGTCAATTGTTGACATTCTTCTCAAGTTGATTTATGTTGTGTGGTGATGAGGGTGATCTAGATGAAGGTGGATTCAAATTGCGTTGAGCAAGATGTAAGGCTAAAAGAGCACTAAGCTCATGGGCTTCTTTTAGCGCCTCAACGAACTTCAAGTGTTCGGAGGAAGGTGATGGTGGTGGAGCATGATAATTGTCGTGGGTGAGGGTTTGAACATGCAACATAGGAATGGCATGTGAAGTTGTAGGATGTGGTGGTGATACTCTTGGTGGTGGAGACATGTTTGAGCTTGGGTAATCATGAAATCATGATATGTGTGGAAGAGATGCTTCATGAGTGGATGGTGTTTTTTTTTGAATGAGCAACATGTAAAGTATTGGTAGTGAGGTTGGAATTATTGTTTTGGGATTGTGTATGCTCATCATAAGAAGGAGCATTAGTGAAAGCACGAGTGGATGATTTGTTGTTAAATGGATCATTTGTGTGAGAGTGAGGTTTAGGTTTTGGTTGATTATGAACAACATCGCTTGAGTTGTGAAAAGATTATGAGGTTTGAGTGTAATGTATAAGGATATGGGTGAGTAAAGGTTTTTGATATGTAATGTTGGTGAGAAGGAGAGTAAGGTGTTAGGTAAGTAAAGTTTGAAAACATAGGAGGAATTTGGTGTTGGATGTTTGACAACATCATTTGGTTTGACAGAATTTGAAATGAAGTTAGGCTTTCTTCTCCAAACAGGTTTCTTGGTGGTTTTGGTTTAATAGGAGAGGAAATGATGAGATGATTGGAGATTGTGAGGAATGAGAGTGTTTATAATGTAGGATTGGTGGGATCAAGGATGGATAAACTTTGATGGAAGGTTTAGGAATGAATAGGTTTGTGAATTTTGGGAAGTGTATGATGAAATGGGCTAAAAAGAAGAAAAGGGAAACAACACCTTCGATCATCAGATGGCCGGTCCCCTTAATTGGAGGCCGGTCCCCTTAATAATTAAGGGGGCCGCCTTATGATTTAAGGGGGCCGCCCATCTGGTGATTCCCAGATTGCCAGAAAAGGGTTTTTGGTAGTGAATTGCAGAAAGGTTGTGTTTTTGGTTTCAAACAAGTCCAACTCTTTGAGGCAATTAAACATAGACTAATTATGTAGGCAATTATGTAGCTAAAGCATGTTAACCAAGGAGATTAAAAAATCAAGCAATTTCATCTATCATGCAAACATACTCATCTAGCAAGCAAAATATAAGAGCTAGGAAACAATAAGCAACATCAAGTATTTCATAACTACATAACTAGGAGGATTAAACCTAATATGTATTATGATAGCATGGGTTTCTAGACTTGTTACAAACAACGTCTTAATAGACAAACCATGGTCCTCTTGATTTGATTTAGTTCACTTATAAGTGTCATTTATATAAATATAGATGACAAATATGAGATCACCATGCATGATTTAAAGAGACGTTTTTTAGCATTATTCAACAATGTTTGAAAGTAAGTTTTCACTTAATGCCATAAATCTGGGAACGAAAGAATCTAATGAGAAGCAAGGTTCATAAAAGTAAACTAGCGTTAGGTATATATAGGAAGTGCAATTTAATCAAGTTGGAGAATGAGTATGAGACTATTACTAGTAGTGCTCAATTCAGGCTAAACACGACCGTTTTTACGGGTTACACACACCCAACTTCTCACATAGAAGCAATTCAACCGTTAGGTTAAATTGAATTTCTAGTCAATAGATTCTCCAGTAGTCATTCTCCTTTTAGAAGAAATCGAGTTCCTAAATTTACCTATCGAAGATTACCAAATATGAAGTTTTCTTGATTCACTAATACTTGGCTTAATGTTTTGAAATACATTCAAGTTTGTATCCTAATAAAACAAATTTTGTTTTGTTTCAAAAAAAATGTTTCTATCTTGATAAAGATCAAAATAATGTTATGATAGCTTATGATTAAGCATGTTGTTCGAAAAAGCATAAAATAGATATTCGAAGGGTTTTAACTCAAAGAGAGAAGTTTTTAAATATGATGTATTGATTTTGATAATCAAGAAATTTCAGGTGAAAGATATACTTCAAGAGAATCGATTCATCCCATTGTTTGAAAGTAGGTTTTCATGTAGATATGAGAGTTAATTGAATAAAATAGATTCGGTTTTACTTCAAAATGTGTTAATGAAAGGTAAAGAAAATTTTCTAAATCTTTGTTGTGGATATATATAGTGAAAACATCTTATTTAAAAGTGGGATAGTTATTTGAAAAACTATTTTCTAAAATATGAGGTTTTTGCATATTTTTAACGATATTAGATTTTGGACAACAAGTATCATTAATCATATATTTTAAAAGATGTTTATTAAAGATCTCATGCTCAAGGGGATTGGTTAAGCCTACTATTATCTCATGCTATCGTTTCTACAAATCCTATGATCCTAAAGGAAGTGATGACTAAAATATATATGTTAGATGCGAGAGGGTTGAATGGGGTATAACCTAACATCTATAGTTCCTTTGTTTTTGCACGCTTATCTAACTTAATGCCATAGTCTATGAGAGCTTGTTTCATCCATAGTTTTCTTACGCGAGGGATCTAATCCTACTTCTATATTAACGATTAATCCACTTAACTCATTTCACTTCATCACCATGAGTTTGCTAATAGTGGATATAGAAGATTTCCATTTTCTATTTTGTTCAACAATGAACAATTTCATCTTATACCTAGAAAGGTCAACCAATAATGTTTCTAGGTAATAAGAGTATAAGCTATTATGTACATATATATGTATAAGAGTCACAAACAATATATATGTATAGCTAAGCATTAATCTAACTAATCATATGTCTAAGCATGCAAATTATAGCGATGAACTTAAAAGAAACGTGTACCTTTTAGTCTTCAATGGAATATCTTCAAGCACTTCAAGTGATCATGTTGACTAATAGAAGTCATTTGTAGATGATATTCGAACTTCTTCCAAGATTGCCAGCTTAGCCACTTGGTCCCCATTGTCTCGTTGGTCCAAAGTTGTTTGGTCCAAACATATTCAACATTTGGCTAGGATGCATGTATGGTGGTAGTATTCCCCAAGGATTGTAACTTGGTTGATAATTCCACATTTGATTTCTAGTGTTATTGTAATATTGTCTATTTTGATTTCTTCTAGGTTGAGATGTTTTAGATCTTGGATGATGATTTTTAGTTTTTCTTGGTGGTGGAGTTTTAGATCTAAATTTAGGTTTAGAGGATCCTACTTCGGTCTTTAAGGATGGTTTATAAAAAGTTTTTACTTTTTCATCATTCGCAATGGGTATTTTTCTATCTTTTGTAAGTATATACTTAGGATTTGATTCTAATAATTTTTGTTTACTAGATTCACATTCAAACTTTATACTTTTATTTTCACTAGTTGAAACATTAGTTGAAGTTAATCCTAGACCGGTTTTATCTCCCGAAGTTTCTTGAGCACTTAGTATTTTCTTAAGTGGGTTATTACTATTTTTAAACCTGTCAAGTTTGAAAATTTCATCTTTAAGTT
>CM060678.1:144312099-144616636 GCA_030686995.1 Artemisia argyi | reverse complement strand
TTTCAAAAAAAAAATGTTAGATGAATTTATAATATTTGCTTTTACACGTTTCGTGATCATCAAAGGCAATTTGGCGTTATTTCCTACGAGGTTACCCACCACATATATATATCTTTTTAAATAGTTGGTATTTCCGAATATATATTTTTTTCCCTTTTGAACGGCAATTATGGCTACACTCCTAGCCCAGAAGGCGTAGCGAGCCCACACAACCACGTTGGGTCCAGCCCCAGAAGGCAATGACACCCTTCCTTTTACGCACGTGGGAGAAAACCCTTATCGGCCCTAGACAAGACTCGAACTTGAGACCTTGCCTAGAAAGGTAAAACCTCTATATCGCTAGACCAGAGGCCCGTTGGTCCAAATATGTTTTAAAAGATGAGAGTGGTTGACAGAATATTTGTCGGAGAAGATGGTGGTTGCCGGAATATTCGTTGGAGAAGACGCTGAAATATTTGCTGGAGAAGATGGTGGATGCCGGAATACTCGCCCGAGGGGGATGTTGACATGGCGAGGCAAGCAAAATAAAAATAAATAAAATGTCAAATAAGGTTGCCATATTTTTGATAATATAACAATTTTGAAAGCTTCGTATACTAGATTGGTAATTAAAAAAGTTTGTTTACTAATTCGGGAAATTTGTGAAAGTTCGTTTCTATTTAGTGGATTTAACCCTTATAAGAAAGCCAAATATCTTATGAGGCTAGATCTATAGTTATTTTTTATTTAATATCTTACGAGGCGATGATGATCAAATTTTACATGAATGCGCTAATCTTATTATTTGGAGAGGCAAACTTGAATGAAAGTATCGTGACGAGATTAAATTCTTTCCAATGCAACTTTCTTTTTTCAGCTAAAACACATTAATTTTAGCCTATATTTTCAAAACCTATTTTTTAAGTTTAACTTTTACTTTGAAAATTCATCAACTGAAATGTTTAAATCATCAAGTGAAATGATTTGAATTATTGTTGTTTGAGATTTTGTAAATATTTAGAATTTTGGAAATCTCAATTTTTTTTTTCATACCTAAATTGTCACTGCCGAAATATCAACTTTTTTTAAGCATTCATAATTAAAGTTGTTTTTTTTTTTTTTTTTTTTTTTTTTTTTGGAATTACAAAACTTTTTGAAATTTGAAAGTTTATGGAACAAAAATTAAGATTATGACACAAATTATGAGAAATCAAAGGTAAAAGCTATTATTTTGGGTTAAAAGGTTGCTCCGATAAAATATATTACTAAAAAAACAGTTAAGTACAATGGTTGAGGGTAAGGGAGTGTTTCTTTTTTTTGTTAGTTAAGGGATGCGTGGGGCCTATGTGGGACCCACGGCTGTTAAATGGTCTCAATGGGGAGAGTCTTCATTATACCACTCACATGGGGATAGATGCACTAGTGGAAAAATGGTGGGCTCCACATAAAAAAAACATTATTATATATTTTGTGTGGACCCATTCCCTTAGCAAAGGGAAAAAGAAACACCCCCTAAGTCTTACAACTTAGCCCAAGAAGGCTAAGCAAACACTCCTACAGAGAATAAGACCTAACATAGCATAAGAATGACATGTCATACTTATACATAACAAAAAATAAACCTATCTAATTTGACCAATGAATGTCATATGCATTAGCATACTCCCGATAAAAAGCTATACATGTCAATGTAAAATAAAGTGGTGACTTAAAAAAGATACAAAATTATATCTCATCCTTAAAAGGCTAAAAAAGATTCAAAATTAATCCTCAAAAGTTAAAATATATGATTTTCATTTGAAATTTTCTAAATATAAATATCAAGATTTTACCTAAACATGTATTCAAAGTAACATTTATCATGGTAACTTTATTTCTTTTTATGACTAGAAGCTTTTCATGAACAGCCAACATTTGAACTAGCAAGAACCGACGCACCAACACATCTTACAAATCAATTGAATGCAAAAATATAAAAGAGAACACACCTACATCAATGCGTACATAATTTGTCGAAAACTTTACACTCTTACTGCTATGCGCGACAATTGGCTATTAGATGCAATGCTTCAATCCCATATCATTACGTTATCAGGAATGACAAACCACTTATTTCAATATCACATATCGTTAATTGTTGCCGCTAGGAATTTCGTTGCTATGCACGGGTACTCGTTTAGTTAGTTCCAAAAGGATAAATGGTTACAATAAAATTATTCTAGATAATGGGCTAGACTTATGTAACTAATAAAGGCTCTAACGCTTAAACAGTATGTCGACTAACAAAACAACAAGAATAAATCTTTAACCAAAAAGGAACCAAAACTTACGTCCACTTATTTGTTTTTAATCAAGCGATTGTAACGTCTAGTAGCACAAGAATCACATTTTATTTTTCATATACTCTCACATAAAAAAAATGACAAAAAATTAAACATCGCTACCACCCGATGCTAGAACATAGCTGATAGCTCATGCATAAAACAAAAATAGTTTATGCTAAAGACAAGTGTGAATCACGAGTGTCGCTTAAATATCATATGAGTTTTTTACTTTTTTTTTTTTTCCTAGAAATATACCTCGTGGTATGTTTCTTAAAAGATCGATCAGGTGGGCCTAGAATCTATACAGATTATATTGCACTATAAAATAAAATTTCAGGCCTTCCTACCTAGGGGTGTTCATGGTTTGGGTAATAAACTGAACAAACCGAAAACCGAACCGAAAACAAACCGAACCATACTTATAACTGAATCGAATTTGTCAAACCGAACCGAGCTAAAAATTCGGTTTTCGATTTGGATATGGTTTTGGCTATCTGAACTGAAAACCGATATATATATATATATATATATATATATATATATATATATATAATATATATATATATATATATATCTTAACTACTTATAATGGAAAAATAGTCAAAGTAAAAAAGTGAAATCTTAACTTTTGGTCAATACCCATAATACCCTTGTAAAACTTAATTTGGAATGTAGTTATAAGCAAGGAAACGTGGACCATAAAACACATGCAGTCATGCAAAATAATAAGGAAATACAGTCATGCAATTAATGGAGATTACACAAGTGAAAAGTAAATGGAAATGTTGAAACTCATTACTGATTACACAGTTGAATATACATAAATAGGGTCTGACTTTTTTTTTTTTAAAATAAAACTCAATACATAAATAGTGTTACGTTATTGTGTTATTCAAATCTATTAAGCTTGGTTTCTGCCTCATCTTTATGTCACAGGTCTAACCAAATGTACAAACTCCCGAATGGTTTATTTCAATGTATCAAAATATTATATTTGTGATGATATTGATTGTTCCATGCAAGCAAATCATAAACCTACTTCTTCTGTTAAGGTATAAGTAATATTATATTGGACCAACTTATCAAAATGAAAACACGTCTACTATATTTATATGGGAACCAATCTATACTATCTATAAAGAGAAAACGGTCAAAGTGAAAAAGTGAAAAACTTAATCTTGGTCAAACTTAAAAATTCAATAATCTATTTAAGGAAACTTATATTATTTTCAGAAAAACTTTAAAATTCAGTCATCTATCTAAGACAACTTACATTATTTTCGTAAAGCATATGCAAAGCTGAAAACTATTAACACACTATTAATACACATCGAAAACCGGGTTGAACCGGGTTGCTTCAAACCGGGTGGGTTGACCGGTTTAATTTTACCCTTTTTTTATTCAATCCGGCGGGTTGACCGGTTTAATTTTACCCGTTTTTTCGACTGGAACGGTTTCAACCAGTTGAACCGCCCGGGTCGAAACAGGTTTTAAAACATTATGTTTAATCCCCAAATCCTCAAACTTTTATTATATTGAGTTTTTATCAATGAAATTATCTGCCGCTATAAAATTCCGTTGCTATGCACGGGTACTCGTCTATATATATATATATATATATATATATATATATATATATATATATATGAGAAAAGTTCTTTTGCAAACCAGTTTTTTTGCTACAAACTAAGGAACAAATTGCAAAACATGAGTTTAATTGCAATGAAAAAGACATGAAATGAAAGAGTTGATAATTTACAAAACTCTAGGATATATATATATATATATATATATATATATATATATATATATATATATATATATATATATATATATATATATAAATGAAAGAAAATGCATACAAAACACGAGTATATATTGCAATGAAAAAGACGTGAAATGAAAGAGTTGATAATTTACAAAACTTTAGGATATATATATATATATATATATATATATATATATATATATATATATATATATTATATATATATATATATATATATATATATGAGAAAAGTTCTTTTGCAAACCAGTTTTTTGCTACAAACTAAAGAACAAATCCTCACCATCCATCTAGTTTGATCTAATGGTGAGGACTAACCTAAGATTTAAAAATGAAACATAAGTCCATGTTTTTTTCTTGTTTTCTTTTGTTTCTTATTTATTTACTTTTATTATTATTATTTTTTTGCTATCCGCGTCTTTTTTCTTTCTTTCGTTTTTCTTTGACTTTTTGTTTTCTATTCACGTTTTTTATCTTTTTTTTCTTTTGTCTTTTCTTTTCTATTCAAGTTTTTTTTTTTTTTTTTTTTTTTTTTTTTTTTTTTTTTTTTTTTAATAGTTAGTTTTTAAAGTCATTTTTTTTCTCGTTTAAAAAAATAAATAAACAATTCACTTTTCTTTTTCTAATTCATTTTTTTTAATAATTAACGTTATTTTTTCTTCCGTTTTCATATGTTTTCGTCTGTTTTCAAACGTTTTTTTTTTTTTTCTGTTTTCATACGTTTTCATTTGTTTTCAAACGTTTTCATACATTTTTTTACGCTTTCGTCTACTTTCAAACGTTTTCTTTCGTTTTTACACATTTTCATCCGTTTTCAAATGTTTTCATTTGTTTTTATACGTTTTCGTCCGTTTTTATTCGTCTTCATACGTTTATTTACGTTTTCGTTCCATTTTCAGACGTTTTTGTCCGTTTTCACACGTTTTCATACGTTTTCGTCTGTTTTCAAACATTTTCATCTGTTTTTTTTACGTTTTCGTCTGTTTTTATACGGTATCATCCGTTTTCAAATGTTTTCGTTCGTTTATATACTTTTTCGTCCGTTTTCATACGTTTATATACGTTTTCGTCCATTTTTTAGACGTTTTTGTCCGTTTACATACGTTTTCGTTCATTTTTTTATGTTTTCGTCCATTTTTTGACCTTTTTGTCTATTTTCATATGTTTTTGTATGTTTTTATACGGTTTTCGTCCATTTTCCTACGTTTTTGTTCATTTTCTTACGTTTTTGCCCGTGTGCGTATGTTTTTCATACGTTTTCGCCTGTTTTCTTATGTTTTTGTTTATTTTCATACGTTGTCATTCGTTTTAATGCGTTTTTGTTCATTTTCATCCATTTTTCATACGTTTTCGTCCGTTTTTAGACGTGTTTTTACGCCTTCATTCATTTTTGTCTGTTTTCATACGTTTTCGTCCGTTTTTACCCGTTTTCGTCTATTTTCATACGTTTTCATCCGATTTCGTTCGTTTTCGTTCATTTTCATACGTTTTTGTCCGTTTTCATCCATTTTCCTTTATTTTCATCCATTGTTTTTGCCCATTTTCATACGTGCTTTTTCTCTTTCATATGTTTTTGTCCGTTTTCATACGTATTCATCCATTTTCTTATGTTTTCATTTGTTTTCTTACGTTTTTGAATATTACAAGTGATATTCATAATAGAGTAAATTACACCGTTCATCCTTATGGTTTGCGTTGACTGCAGCCTTTCGTCCTTTGACCGAAAAAAATGCGCCGTTAGTCCCCTAAGTGGGGAAACGTTATCTGTCGTTGGTCCCTCCCACTAACGGAGCTCAGTAACGCTAGTTAAGTTTCCCCACTTGACATCCAAATGAGGGTATTTTGGTCTTTTACTAATGTCTTCATCCTCATTCAATTCATCTTCATCCACCTCCTTCTTAACAACCACTACCACTGGCATCATCATCTAGTCACCATAAATCATTACCAAACACCATTATTGACATCATCACTCCACTCAAAAATCAAAACCCGTAAACAATATTTCTTCTAAATATTGTGTCTATTCATATATAGCTTATTATACCTTTTTCCTATAGTAAATCTTTGTGTTTGATCTTCTGTAAATAAAGTACTATCAACCAACTATCTTTGCAACTCAAACCCAACTACCACCACCTTAATTTAATTTCATATATTTACCAAAAAAAATTAATTTAATTTCATATAGCAAATTCATACACCCACACTAAAACCACCACCATCAATCCATCATCATCATATTTTCACAGCCACCAAACCTACTTTAATAGTATCGTCATCTTATCAGGACACCCTCATTGTCACATGTATAAATTGCATACAAAACACGAGTATAAATTGCAATGAAAAAGACGTGAAATGAAAGAGTTGATAATTTACAAAACTCTAAGATATATATATATATATATATATATATATATATATATATATATATATATATATATATATATATATATATATATATATATATATATACACGAGAAAAGTTCTTTTGCAAACCAGTTTTTTGCTACAAACTAAGGAACAAATCCTCACCATCCAACTAGTTTGATCTAATGGTGGGGATTAACCTAAGATTTAAAAATGAAACATAAGTCCATGTTTTTTTCTTGTCTTCTTTTGTTTCTTATTTATTTATTGTTATTATTTTTTTTTTTGCTATCCACGTCTTTTTTCTTTCTTTCGTTTTTTCTTTGACTTTTTTTTTTTCTATTCACGTTTTTTTATCTTTTTTTTTCCTTTTCTATTCAAGATTTTTTTTAATAGTTAGTTTTTTAAAGTCATTTTTTTTTCTCGTTAAAAAAAATAAATAAACAATTCACGTTTTTTTTTTTCTAATTCATTTTTTTTTAATAATTAACGTTTTTTTTTTCTTCCGTTTTCATATGTTTTCGTCTGTTTTCATACGTTTTCATCTGTTTTCAAACGTTTTCATCCGTTTTTTTTACGCTTTCGTCTACTTTCAAACGTTTTCTTCCGTTTTTACACATTTTCATCCGTTTTCAAACGTTTTCATTCGTTTTTATACGTTTTCGTCCATTTTTATTCTTTGTCATACGTTTATATACGTTTTCGTCCGTTTTCAGACGTTTTTGTCCATTTTTGTCTGTTTTCAAACATTTTCATCTGTTTTTTTACGTTTTCGTCTCTTTTCAAATGTTTTCATATGTTTTCGTCCGTTTTTATACGTTATCATCCGTTTTCAAATGTTTTCGTTCGTTTATATACTTTTTCGTCCGTTTTCATACGTTTATATACGTTTTTGTCCGTTTACATACGTTTTCGTTCATTTTTTTTTATGTTTTCGTCCATTTTTTGACCTTTTTGTTTATTTTCATATGTTTTTGTATGTTTTATACGTTTTCGTCCATTTTCCTACGTTTTTGTTCATTTTCTTACGTTTTTGCCCGTGTGCGTATGTTTTCATACGTTTTCGCCTGTTTTTCTTATGTTTTCGTTTATTTTCATACGTTTTCATTCGTTTTTAATACGTTTTCGTTCGTTTTCATCCAATTTTCATACGTTTTCGTCCGTTTTTAAACGTGTTTTTACGCTTTCATTCATTTTCGTCTGTTTTCATACGTTTTCGTCCGTTTTTACCCGTTTTCGTCTATTTTCATACGTTTTCATCCGATTTCGTTCGTTTTTGTTCATTTTCATACGTTTTTGTCCGTTTTCATCCATTTTCCTTTATTTTCATCCATTGTTTTTGCCCATTTTCATACGTGCTTTTTCCTCTTTCATATGTTTTTGTCCGTTTTCATACGTATTCATCCATTTTCTTATGTTTTCATTTGTTTTCTTACGTTTTTGAATATTACAAGTGATATTCATAATAGAGTAAATTACACCGTTCATCCTTATGGTTTGCGTTGACTGCAGCCTTTCGTCCTTTGACTGAAAAAATGCGCCGTTAGTCCCCTAAGTGGGAAACGTTATCTGTCGTTGGTCCCTCCCACTAACGGAGCTCAGTAACGCTAGTTAAGTTTCCCCACTTGACATCCAAATGAGGGTATTTTGGTCTTTTACTAATGTCTTCATCCTCATTCAATTCATCTTCATCCACCCCCTTCTTAACAACCACTACGACTGGCATCATCATCTAGTCACCATAAATCATTACCAAACACCATTATTGACATCATCACTCCACTCAAAAATCAAAACCCGGTAAACAATATTTCTTCTAAATATTGTGTCTATTCATATATAGCTTATTATACCTTTTTCCTATAGTAAATCTTTGTGTTTGATCTTCTGTAAAATAAAGTACTATCAATCAACTATCTTTGCAGCTCAAACCCAACTACCACCACCTTAATTTAATTTCATATATTTACCCAAAAAAAATTAATTTAATTTCATATAGCAAATTCATACACCCACACTAAAACCACCACCATCAATCCATCATCATCATATTTTCACAGCCACCAAACCTACTTTAATAGTATCGTCATCTTATCAGGACACCCTCATTGTCACATGTATAAATTGCATACAAAACACGAGTATAAATTGCAATGAAAAAGACGTGAAATGAAAGAGTTGATAATTTACAAAACTCTAAGATATATATATATATATATATATATATATATATATATATATATATATATATATATATATATATATATATATATATATATATATATATACACGAGAAAAGTTCTTTTGCAAACCAGTTTTTTGCTACAAACTAAGGAACAAATCCTCACCATCCAACTAGTTTGATCTAATGGTGGGGATTAACCTAAGATTTAAAAATGAAACATAAGTCCATGTTTTTTTCTTGTCTTCTTTTGTTTCTTATTTATTTATTGTTATTATTTTTTTTTTTGCTATCCACGTCTTTTTTCTTTCTTTCGTTTTTCTTTGACTTTTTTTTTTCTATTCACGTTTTTTTATCTTTTTTTTTTTCCTTTTCTATTCAAGATTTTTTTTTAATAGTTAGTTTTTTAAAGTCATTTTTTTTCTCGTTAAAAAAAATAAATAAACAATTCACGTTTTTTTTTTCTAATTCATTTTTTTTTAATAATAAACGTTTTTTTTCTTCCGTTTTCATATGTTTTCGTCTGTTTTCCGTTTTCATCTGTTTTCAAACGTTTTCATCCGTTTTTTTACGCTTTCGTCTACTTTCAAACGTTTTCTTCCGTTTTTACACATTTTCATCCGTTTTCATTCGTTTTTATACGTTTTCGTCCATTTTTATTCTTTGTCATACGTTTATATACGTTTTCGTCCGTTTTCAGACGTTTTTGTCCGTTTTTGTCTGTTTTCAAACATTTTCATCTGTTTTTTTTTACGTTTTCGTCTCTTTTCAAATGTTTTCATATGTTTTCGTCCATTTTTATACGTTATCATCCGTTTTCAAATGTTTTCGTTCGTTTATATACTTTTTCGTCCGTTTTTGATACGTTTATATACGTTTTTGTCCGTTTACATACGTTTTCGTTCATTTTTTTATGTTTTCGTCCATTTTTTGACATTTTTGTTTATTTTCATACGTTTTTGTATTTTTTATACGTTTTCGTCCATTTTACTATGTTTTCGTTCATTTTCTTACGTTTTTGCCCGTCTGCGTATGTTTTCATACGCTTTCGCCTGTTTTATTATGTTTTCGTTTATTTTCATACGTTTTCATTCGTTTTAATACGTTTTCGTTCGTTTTCATCCATTTTTCATACGTTTTCGTCCGTTTTTAAACGTGTTTTTACGCTTTCATTCATTTTCGTCTATTTTCATACGTTTTTGTCCGTTTTTGCCCGTTTTCGTCTATTTTCATACGTTTTCATCTGATTTCGTTCGTTTTCGTTCATTTTCATACGTTTTTGTCCGTTTTCATCTACTTTCCTTTATTCTAATCCATTGTTTTTGCCCATTTTCATACGTGCTTTTTTCTCTTTCATATGTTTTTGTCCGTTTTCATACGTATTCATCCATTTTCTTACGTTTTCATTTGTTTTTCTTACGTTTTTGAATATTACAAGTGATATTCATAATAGAGTAAATTACACCATTCGTCCTTATGGTTTGCGTTGACTGCAGCCTTTCGTCCTTTGACCAAAAAAATGCGCCGTTAGTCCCCTAAGTGGGAAACGTTATCTGTCGTTGGTCCTCCCACTAATGGAGCTCAGTAATGCTAGTTAAGTTTCCCCACTTGACATCCAAATGAGGGTATTTTGGTGTTTTACTAATGTCTTCATCCTCATTCAATTCATCTTCATCCACCCCCTTCTTAACAACCACTACCACTAGCATCATCATCTAGTCACCATAAATCATTACCAAACACCATTATTGACATCATCACTCCACTCAAAAATCAAAACCCGTAAACAATTTTTTTTCTGAATATTGTGTCTATTCATATATAGCTTATTATACCTTTTTCCTATAGTAAATCTTTGTGTTTGATCTTCTGTAAAATAAAGTACTATCAACCAACTATCTATTTGCAGCTCAAACCCAACTACCACCATCTTAATTTAATTTCATATATTTACCCAAAAAAAAATTAATTTAATTTCATATAGCAAATTCATACACCCACACTAAAACCACCACCATCAATCCATCATCATCATATTTTCACAGCCACCAAACCTACTTTAATAGTATTGTCATCTTATCAGGACACCCTCATTGTCACATGTTGCCGTCGTACGAGATCTGACCAAGATTGTCATGGCCACCTAACTGTGACTTCACCACCACAACTACCACCGTAACCCACCATGAAAGTTGCAGAAACATGGTTTATAAAATTGTGAGAAATTGGACCGATTAAATACTTATAAAGTGTATGTAGTTTATGAATGAGTTTTTATGTGTTGATTTGGGTGTTTGTGATAATTAGTAAGGGTTAAGATGATGCGTTAGTCTTGATTTCCTTCTCATTTTTCGGATCTGATTGGAACAGTTGAGAAGTAGGTGGGTTTTTGATTTTGGGTCTTGAATCTAAAGTCTCCATGACTTGTGAATCTGTGAAGCCAAGAGTTGTAATGTGTCGCTCTTTTAAATTTTAAGCCCTAAATATTCCGATAAAAGATGCAAACTTAGTTGGGAGTTGGGACAGTAACATACTAGCAGCAAAGTGTATCTTTAATCCATTAAAACCTTGAAATTAGTTTATTTCAAAAAATTGGAATAGAAGTTTAGTTACTATATTTACGCTAGATATATACTAACGAATCAAAAGGCTTGAATTGAAGATGAATACTTGAAATTAAAGATGAAGATCGGAGATAAAAATTTTAAAGACTCGGGATAAATAAGGAAAAAAACAAACACAAGAAAAAAAAAGTTTGTGGAAAAAGACGGATATACCCTCACATGTGGTTAGTTAACGAGCGTTACTGAGCTCCGTTAAAGGGAGGGACGGATGGCAGATAACGTTTCCCACTTAGGGACTAACGGCGCATTTTTTCAGTCAAAGGACGAAAGGCTTCGGTCAACGCAAACCACAAGGACGAACGGTGTAATTTTCTGAATATCACTTGTGATTTTCAGAATATCACTTGTGATTTTCAGAATATCACTTGTGATTTTCTAAATATCACTTGTGATTTTCTTATGTTTTCGTCTATTTTCTTACGTTTCTCATACGTTTTGAATATCACAATTGATATTCAGACTATCACTTGTGATTTTCTGAATATCACTTGTGATATTCTTAATATCACTTGTGATTTTCTGAATATCTATCTCTTTTGGTTTTCTGAATATCAATTCTGATTTTCATGTTACAAAACATTAGTTGAAAATCACTTAAGATATTCAGAAAATCACTTGTGATATTCAGAATATCACTTGTGATATTCCGAATATCACAGAATATCATTTATGATATTAAGAATATCATTTGTGGTACTTAGAATATCACTTGTGATATTCAGAAAATCAAAGAATATCACATGTGATATTCAAAAAATCACTTGTGATATTCAGAATATCACGGAATATCACTTGTGATATTTTGAATATCATAGAATATCTCTTATGATATTTGAAAACGTCTGAAAATGGCCAAAAGCATTTAAAAATAGACGAAAATGAATGAAAACAGATGAAAACGTATGAAAGTGTAAAAACACATATGAAAAAGGACGAAAATGTATGAAAAATTGACGAAATTGAAAGAAAACATATGAAAACGGACGAAAATGAACCAAAATGTAAGAAAACGAATGAAAACATATGAAAACAGATGAAAGCGTAAGAAAACGGATGAAAACGCAAGAAAACAGACGAATATGTATGAAAACGGACAAAAACGTATGAAAGCGTAAAAGCACGTCTGAAAATGGACAAAAACGTATAAAAAATGGATGAAAAGAAAAAAAACGTATGAAAACGTGCGAAAACGGACGAAAATGTTTGAAAACGTAAGAAAACAGACGAAAACGGGCGAAACATAAGAAAACTGATGAAAACGTATGAAAATAGACAAAAACATATGAAAACGGGCGAAAATGTAAGAAAACGGGCGAAAACGTATGAAAACCAGCGAAAACGGACAAAAACATAAGAAAATAGACGAAAACGTATGAAAACAGACAAAACGAACAAAAACGGGTGAAAACGTTAGAAAACAGGCGAAAACGTATGAAAATGGGCGAAAACGGCCAAAAATGTTATAAAACGGAAGAAAACGTATGAAAACAGACAAAAACGTATGAAAACAGACGAAAACGTATGAAAATAGACACAAACGTATGAAAACGGATGAAAATTGGCGAAAACGTATGAAAACGGGAGAAAACGTATGAAAACCTACAAAAACGTATGAAAACAGAAGAAAACGTAAGAAAGTGAAAAAAAACGTGTGAATTTAAAAAAATGAAGTAAAAAAGACAAAAAAATAGGGTGAAAAAAAAATAGGGCTGTAAACGAACTGAACGTTCAGTGAACATTTCATGAACCGTTCGGTAAAAAGTTCGTTTATGTTCGTCCGTTTATTAAATGAACGAACATGAACAATAGTTTACGTTCATTTAGTTAAATGAACGAACATGAACAAAAGTCTCATCCGTTCATTTATGTTCGTGAATGTCCGATTATGCGTTCGTTAACGTTCGTTTATGTTTATTTATCTATTTATGTTCATATATTATATTTTTTAATTTTATAATTTTAAAAATTGGGTTGTTTAAACAAAACAACACTTATAATATATAATATTGTGAAGAATTCAATAAAGTTTATGTTGTTTATCTATTTTCATTTATGTTCGTTTAGCGTTCGCTTAGTGTCTTAATGAACGAACATAAACGAACATGAACAACTCATTTTCTTAATAAATGAACATGAACAAGAAAATTTGTCGGTTTAAGCGTTCGTGTCCGTTTATTTGTCCGGTTAATATTAAATGAACGAACATGAACAGGGCTCCGTTCGTGTTCGTTCGGTTCGTTTACAGCCCTAAAAAAAACAAAAAAGCATGAATAGTAAAGAATGCACAAATGAAAAAAGAAAAAAAAATAAAAAATAAATAAAAAAAAGGAAAAAAGACGTCAATTGGAAAAAAAGAAAAAAAAAGAAATGAAATAGGTGAATAGAAAAAAAGACAAAAAAAAAAAGAAAAAAAAATTGAATAAATAAAAAAGGCAAAAAGACAAGAAAAAAAAACATGGACTTAAGTTGCCCTATTAAATCTTAGATTAATCCCACCATTAGATTAAACTAGATGGATGGTAGAGATTTGTCCCTCAGTTTGCAAGAAAAACTTAGTTTCTAAAATAACTCACCTCATATATATATATATATATATATATATATATATATATATATATATATATATATATATATATATATATATATATATATATATATATATATATATATATATATTATAGCTTTATATAATGATTTTTCTAACTGGAGTCCAAAACTTAAAAAAATAATATAACCATAACTTCAACTTTATGAACTTACTTGTAAACTTTTTAATTTTCGTAATTTGTAATAGGTTTATAAGTTTAATACATCCTCCCTATATTTATATTTCTTTTAGAAGAAATAACATTTATTATTGTTGTTGCTTAGAGAATCACTATGTTAGACATTTATAATATTTATAAAGGTTTATAATTGATTAATATCATTAATTCTTAAACCTTTTGGTTGTATAAAGCTATTTTCACTACACATAAACTTCTTAAAGCTTTATAAACATTACATATATCTCAAATGCATCAAATTATGAAGAGGTTCAAAATCCTAGACCTTTTCATGCCAAGTAGGCATGAAATAGGTTTTCACTGTGGTTAACAAAAATATAAACATCTTCATCATATTATAAACCTATTTGTAAACCACAATAGTAGATGCTCTTACATTGTTGTTGTCGTTATTGTTATTAGAGTCAGAATTAATTCAATATATACCCAATTTAAACTTTGAAATGTCATATATACCAACTAAATATTATAATGTCATATATACCCAATTCAAACATCATATTTGTCATATTTACCCATTTCGTTATAAAATCAACTTAAAGTAAAAATACATTATTAAAATCCTATTATACCCTTGATTGATAATATAGTAAACTGATGCGAGATTTGTAAACCTCGAAACGAAGCTTTACAATATTCTAGGCTGTGTACATAACCGTTGTAGTGTAGTATAGGTAAGTCCGGAGGATTGATCGTTCTCTAGGGGAATAGTCTCGCAATAGTTGTGAAAATGTAAAGATGTATGACGAATTAGGTTTAGAGGTGGGGGATGATTCTTTTTGTATTTTTAAAATTTTTTGAAAGCAAGTAAAAATATCGGTTTTTGAAAGAGTGGGCGAAATTAGTTGCTAGTCAACTAACCTAAGTCTACTTATAAAACTTTTAATATAAAATAATTAAACTAATAAACAAGAAAATTAAATTGGTGAACTCTTATAATGGGAAAAACGTGTTCACTTAGATAAAATTACTCCACAGTTATCTCCTATTGATTTGTTGAATTGTCACGTCATTGTTTTTGTTGAAGCGTTGTATTCCTTAATATCGGTCGTGGGGAGGTACCGAAGTCCACAACTCTATGAACATTAGTCTCCCCTACAAACCTTAAAGTCTATTAAGTTTTGTGTGATCTACAAGCCGCAATTCATGCAATAAATACAAAGAGAAAAACCAATAGTGCACTCTACGGTTGCGTTTCTAATACGTTCAAGCTAGTTATATATAAGAGATCAACCAATTTTCTTAGCCTAAAGCGAAGCAATCAACTAAACAATAGACAACAAATCAAATAAGAAGAAAAAATTAAAATAAGAATGATAAAAAGAAACAACAACCACTTATTTTAGTTGCACCTACAAAAATAGATATATCTCCCTTTAAAAGTTTCCTTTCTATTTGAAATGTGTGGCTAGAAATTCTTCTTATTTTAGTTTTTCTTCTTACTTGATCTCTTACCCCCCTCTCCCTCTCTCTCTCTCTCTCTCTCTCTCTCTCTCTCTATATATATATATATATATATATATATATATATATATATATATATATATATATATATATAGAGTAAAACCTTTATAAATTAATAGTGTTGGGACCGAGATATTTTATTAATTTAGCGAGATATTATTATATCGATAAATTAATAATTTATTAATTTAAAGAAGTTTTATATATGGCCTTTAAATTTTCAAGTGTAATATACTAGTTACAATGTATACTTGTTAGAGATAAAAAAATTAATTTGAAAAACAAGTTTCAATTAAAATTTTATGAATTCATATTCACATTTATGAAAATAATATTAACACTTTTTGTTGAAATACGAGAAGACAACACAGCAACACTTTATAACAATAAAGATATTTTGAGATAAACTTAATATAGATTTGAAGTTCAATAAAAAATAACAAGTGACAATGAATTTCATTTTTTATTAAATAATATTAGGATTTAAAGTGTATCTCTCTCACACACATATGTACATATATATGGAATTTTTAGTAATTATTAATTTATAGTTTTGTTGGGACTAATATATATACACCGAGGTTTCAAAAAAATTATTATCTTATTATTTTATCGATTGGGGTCAAAATTTGTACTGGTCCCAAGTTGGGACTGGACAAATTATTAATTTTATCGAAGTTATTAATATATCGAGTATTAATTTATAAAGGTTTTACTGTATATATAAACTTAGATAAAAACATATATATAAACGTAACGGGTCAAAACAATAAGTAGTGGATCCAACAAAAGAAAGGCTTAGGGATGCTGGATGCAATTTTCGCTAAAACACAGGGGTAATTTATGTAATTTACCTTAAGGACGGTGGATACAATCTTCACAAAACTACAGGTACCATTTATGTAATTTTAAGGTAAAATGGTCATAACTAATCCAAGAAGACCCAATTTGAAAGATTAGTATTTGGATTGGAGAAAAAAAAAAAAGGTTCAATACATATAGAAGGAACGGGTGACAAGTATAATACATTTATAGATCATTATCGTTTTAAATTATTTAATATTTATTAGTTTTTTAATTAATAAAAAATTATTTAAATGCTTTTCTTTTTATTTTTATGTTAATTGTTATCACCTATGATGAATATTACACGACCAGGCCTCAAGCCCTGGTAAGACAAAAGAAAAAAAGGAAAAACTAGAACAAAAGAAAACAAAATGAACATAAAAAAAGGTTATCAGTTGTTAGATGACTCGAACACACACCTTACATATAAAGAAGATTGGCAATAGCCATCTAACCAACTAACACCCATGTGCTTTTCATTCAATTATGTATTCATATCTAAAAAAAAAAAAAAAAAAAAAAAAAAAAAAAAAAAAAACTGCTCACGGTAAATAAGTTGTTCTTGTTCGTTAATGTTCATTCATTAAGACGGTAAATGAACCCTAAACGGATGACTGAACATAAAATGAATGTAAAAACAAACATAAACTTATACTACGTATTAGATAATGCATAATATTTTGTTTTATAAGAGTTGTTTTCTAAAACAAACTAGTTTTAAAACTATACAATTAAAATATATGATATACGGACATAAACAAATTAATGAACATACACGAGCGTTAACATACTCATAATCAGACGCTCACGAACATATATGAACGGACGCAACTTTATTCATGTTCGTGTATTTAACTAAACAGTCGTAAAATATTGTTCATGTTCGTGCATTAAATAAACGAACATAAACGAACTTTTTATTGAATGATTCATGAAATATTTATTGAACATTCAGTTCGTTTTCAGCTCTATACATGATATTAAATTGTTCAATGGCATATTGTAGCCATAATTAAAATAATGGCATATTATTGATTAAGAGATTATTAATTGCATAATAAGTTCTAGTTATAATACCTGTGCACGCACATGATTTTTAAAATTTTGTTTTGATTATGTATTATTATCGATTAAAAAATGAATCACCTAACATGTTTCAATTGGTTTTACTTGGTGGACTAAAAATAAAAAATCATATATATATATATATATATATATATATATATATATATATATATGTTATAATCTACCTATTATTTTAGGAGAATGCTTTTGGATTAAAAATTATATTTTATTATTCAAGCAAAATCACATGATAATACTTGACTTGCGTGAGATGTTAGTGATATATGCTTTTAGTTTTGCAAACCCATGCTATCAATTTACGATGTGTTTTGTAATTGTGATTTGTGGTATTTCTTTTACTTATATTTTCGTTAAAATATATAGCATATTTAGATAGCTTTGACGATTGATTCATTTATTTGATTGTGAATAACCATCATACCATGTTTACTAATGCACATTTTTGTTTGGAAAATTGCATTTTCATAAGTTTATGCTATTTACTTCTCATGTTTGATCATAAAATTACCAAATTACCATAGATGTTCACACTATAGCTTCTTTATTACATAAAGAGAAAAAAAAAGATGTAATGGGTAGAACTCAAATTTAATCTTACGTTTATGTATAATGTATAAAAAAAAATTTCTCTGAGATCGAACTATATATGAAAATTATAATTACTTGTATAAGTAAATTATAAATGCATGAAAAAAATGACAAAGAGTACATTCGAAAGTCTTTTAGGATTGTTTGAATCCTTACCGACCTTTCACTTTAGTGCAACTTTCTTTACAATTAGCCTAGATCATCAAGGCAAAAGACACCTATATTTTAGACCGTTGGTTGACATCCATAGTGTTATCAATGACAGCAAACACCTGCTAAGTTTCATTAACTCATTCAAAGACATTTGCTAAGAATTCATACCATAAAATTTCTCATATAGGCAATAAAATACATCTTTGGTACATTAAAATACATTAATGTATTATCTAAATCAACAACTCAACTTAATTATACATTCATACCTTGAGCAGGTGTAAAAAATCCTTCCATGACAATCATGTGTTGATACTTAATCCTCCTCTAAAAACGCACACAACAAATTGCATTACACTTTAGTGTGTGTGATAAGATCATAAAACTGCAAAAACCACTTACATGTAGAATTATAGTGAGGATAACAACAAAATTAGTTATAACATCAAATAAGAAAACTTCTCATCGAAAACTTCAAATGAGAACTAAAGGGGTGTTTGGTTATGCTTATTAAAGGTGATTATTGGCTTATTCAATTACCATAACACAATAAGTTTATGATAAAGCTATAAGCTTTTTTGAGAAGCTTAGTAAACAACCCTGAACTCACAACTAATTATATCATAGCTTAGTGTGTTTATAGTAAAAACACAAATATTAAGTGTAGAAGTTTTCAGTAAAACATAAAAAACAATTACTAAAACTTGGTGTGTATAACAAAAAAGTTAAACCATAAAAAAAGTTACTAAAAACTATCAGCTAGATAAGGCATAAGCCAAAGTTCTGTTGAGGTCTCTTTCAGATTCTATCGAGAAGCAAAAAGAGGTTAACACATAAATCATAAGTATAGAAGAATGGTTGTATCTCACATCCGTGATTACCAACTAATAACATTATCGCAGTAAAGTAACGTAATAACCTGATTAAAAACTATTTATGCTTGCTTAATAATTCTCATGTACATACTTTAATTCCTTTACAACGGCCAACTAACGGCTTTTTTTTTGGAATATCACGTCAATTAATAAAGTTAGGTTATCACATGCATAGTTTTTCTTTTTTTGATTTAGGATGTGATTGTTATTAAATAAGGATTGTGATGCGTGCATTTTTTTGTATAATTTAAGGAAAACACATTCTAAATTAAACAATGACTATTTAACCTTTTTTTTTTTTTTTTTTTTTTTTTTTTTTTTTTTTTTTTTTTTTTTTTTTAATAATTTGCTTTGTATAATGTTTTTAACTGGCAGACATGCTGAGGTTGATGTTGATGTTATTGTTTAACTTTAACTATTGATATCATGTTGTATAAAATGTGCGAATTTAGTAGCATATAATGAGCGTTAATGAAGTTAAAATATGCTCCGTAAAGTTTTTAAAATGTTTTTATGGATATTCATCTATATATTTTAAATGACAATTTCATGATTCGTTGTTATAAATAGAATTGCGTATATTTATTTTCATATCACATTAACTCGTGCTTACCATTTGATATTTATATTCCCGTTACTAATAATTTAGCCGTATTTAATATTCAACCAGTGTGTATGCATAAATTAAACTTTTAAATAGAATAACATGAGTCCTTATTTAAAAAAAAATATTCTAATGGATGAAAGTCTACAACTAACAATATTAAAACTAATTCGCATATTAAAACTAATTCACATATTTACCAAATTTTGTAATTTTAATAGATGAAAGTCTAAAAAATAATACTAATACTCATGTAATTTTAAATAAAGTTACTATTATAAAGTATAAGGGGTATAACTCAACACCCCCATTTTTCACTGATCGCAGCGGATTAAGTGTTTGGGGTATTACCTCATGGAAACAAAGACAAGATAATAGAAAACAACTTGAAAAGAGACGTTTTAGAAAAAGATGTTATCATTCATTTATTCATCAGAGTTAAAAGAGAGGTCCCTTAAGATACGTTTTTAGGCAAAACGGATGAATGATAACTATTATGGACGTCCTCATGTCCAGTACTTCTCCGTGCCAAGGTTCCTAAAGAGCTCAATTACCTAGGATAACCTGCTTAAAAGTCAACACGAATGTTGAGTGAGAGTCATAGGTCTAAGTAGTTAGGGTGTGTGAATACAAGTTCCACAAGGTTCAGCTTAAACCTTATGTGTGGAAAAGTTTAGTGATAGCAGGTATATTGCACTAAGCTCATGAACCACACGTTAACAGTCCAGATCATGGGGTCTGCAGACCAATCCATGATGGGATGGGAAGGATAACTTGCCAAAGTTAATCCTTCAGAGGGTTCAAATATAATACTTATTGGTCCCCTCCAGTGAGAGTTAATACCAACGGGAGTTGTCAAACTCCAATAGATCTATCAATTATATTCATGTTCACTTGTGTAAAATATCACAAGCAATTAGATTCATGAATTTTGTTGTGTAGGAGTGGCAGATAGTTTACTCGTGCTACAACCAAAGAAAAAGACTTGTATTCGATTTAAAGCACGTATCCCCCTCACAGGGTTGTAAAGCATTTAAAAGTGAGGCTATGAAAACTCACCTGGGTCTAAGGTAAGTAGGGTAGGGTTTAGACAGCTTACTCACGTATCCTAGGGTAGTGTAGGTGGGTGTGTGTATGTCAAGTCTTAGTCTAGGTTTTTAAGTAATTACTCTTAAGGTTTATAGATATAACATAACACTGTTCGGGCCATCATAATTCAGAAGTATATGACTCCTCACATGAAGCTCCCTACTATTGTATTATGTTATCAACATAATACCGTTCGGGCCATCATAATTCGGAAGTTAATAATCCTCACATGAAGCTCCCTACTATTAAGTTACATTGTTAATAAGTTTTAGTTATAGCATAACACCGTTCGGGCCATCATAATTCAGAAGTACATGCAATAATCGTTTGAGGAGCCAAGGCACTTTAATTCATTAACCCAGCAAACTCGTCAAAACAAAATATCCACATGGTACTCTTCACATGAAGCTCCCTAGTATTGTGTTATATTTCTAACTTAAAATAGGTTTTTATACTTTATATGAAAATGTTCCATTTTTACCCTTCAAGTTTATATATTTACACTTTCTACCATAAACTTATAAACTTATAACATTTAGGCATATAACTTTCTATCTTTTACACAACTAGTCCCTATACTTATATATTTAAAAGAAATGGCAAAAATAGTCCTTAAACTATACTAACTTTCAGTAATTACCCTTTATACCCTTAACTTAACAATATTTGCAAATATAGTCCTTTTAAGTTTATATTTCATTTTTCTTATTATTCTAAGGTTTTAAAACTTTGCAAAAGGGTCCTTCTACTTATAACTTTTAAGAATTATCAAAAACAGTCCCTAAACTTTATATTTTTAGAAATTTACCGTATATACCCATATGCACGAAAACTTTTGCAAAACTAGTCCTTTTTCCATGCAAATTGTATTTTAATGAGATAATTAAGTTTCTTAGCTTATGATTAACTTATATCTAGTTAATTAAGTTACCTAAATCAGATTAAAGCATATAATATAGCAATTTTAGCATATAAACACATAATTTTCAAAAATTAGGGTTTCTAAATGATTATTTCTAAAAGAAAAGGATTAAGGCTTATCTAAGGATTCTAAGGCATGTCCTAGGTACCGTATATCAGTATTAAGACTACTAGAAGCAAGGTTAAGACTTACTTAGGTCGTGGGGGTCCTAACGAAGGAACTAGGGTTTGCTCGACTCAAAACTAGAACTCGACAAGGCTAGGGCTTCACTACTCGACTTCTAAGTGTTCTAAGGGTTCTATACTACAGAATATAGGTGATAGAGAAGAGAGGGAAGGTGTGAAGTGAAGTGGTGAGGGGTGGGGGTATTTATAGGTCGTGTATGAAGTAGTGACCAAGTAAAGGGTGCTAGGTGTCGAGGAGGGGGAAGGTTGAGTAAGCTGAGCTAGAGGGTGGTGTGGAAGGTCTAAAGGGTGACTAAGTATGGCTATATGGTAGCTAGGGGGATGCCTAGGCCGGTTGTGGCCATGGTGAAGCCGCGGGTCAAAGGTGGTGACAAGGTGGTGATGTGATGAGTGTGTAAATACTCATCATTTTTGTCCCATCTGAATAGTAAAAATAGTTAAAAAAACACAAATATGCCCCATAATACTGCAAATATCCTTGGATTGTGTTTTTATGTGTTTCAGGTACAAAAGGATTGAAAACAGACGAAAAACGAGCAAAGTTTGCAAAATTGGCAGAATTAGTCCTTGAATTTTCAGAAATTGTCAGAATTGGTTCCTAGAGGATTTATTTTGAAGAAAAGTCAACAACAGTCCCCCAGGAATCAAGGAATGATATTTTTGACCCTTCGAGTGCAAGTTTGCAAAATTGGCAACAATGGCCCCTTAAGTTTGAATTTTGGCAGTTTTGGTCCCTCGAGGATATATTTTGAAGAAAAGTCAACAACAGTCTCCCAGGAATCAAGGAATGACATTTCTGACCCTTGGAGTGCAAGTTTGCAAAATTGGCAACAATGGCCCCTTGTTAGGAATTACTCCCTCCGTCCCAATTTAATTGTCCACCTTTCCTTTTTAGTACGTCCCAAATTAATTTTCCAATACTAAAAATAGATAGGGGAGTTTGGTCAAGTTTACTATATTACCCTTAGTTGAAATTAATATTACAAACTTTAAAGAAGTGTTAATTAATTGGTTAAGGGTAAATCTGTCATTTGGAAAAAAAGTAAGAGAAAGAAAGCTGTATTAATTATGTTTTTCTTAAGCTGTGTGTTTTTTGTCGGGGGGCAATAATTTTGTGACGGAGGGAGTATTGAAGACAGAATATTGTTTCTGCTGATGACTTCCTGCTGACAGGTTCCTGCGGATACTTATAGTTGTTTCTGCTGATGCATGGTTCCTGCTGAATATAGAAGATCTGCGGATATAGTGAATCTGTAGCATTGGAAGTTCTTAGAAGATAATATTTAGTTTATTTTAGGACAATATGTGTAATATCTTTTATAGTTTTTGTATTACACGTTTTCTTGTATGAAAAGCTAGGGTTCCTTATAGTATAAAAGGAACCTACGGATGTATGTTTTAGATACGACTTAATTTTAATCTTTAGTGATCAATAAAAGATCCATAGAGGATCAGAGCATTATTAGTATATTGTATTCATAATACTTGTGTTTAAATTCCGCATAGATACAAGTATACAGAGATTTTCCATATAGTCTTGCTTTTGATTACATTGGCAATCTATCGATCCATTGGCTCAAAGATCTATCAAGGAGTAGATCCTACAAGTGGTATCAAAGCCAAAGGAGAGTCTCTGTAAACAAAGAACAATTTCTCTTCAACACTCTTTCACTCTAATGCGATGCAACATCAGATGCTTCAGAGGTCACTCAACCAAACAACACTCTGACACAACAACTTCAGCAGATTTCCCTCACCAGCAACAATGCCAAGTTCCCATATCTCAAGAAGGATGAATACGAGATATGGGCAATGAAGATGCAGAATTGGATAACTAACCGTGATTTTAATCTCTGGAATGTTATCCTGAATGGCAATAGTCTGAAGAAGACTGGGAAAGACCCTGATGGTAAGATCACCATCTTTCCTCCTTCTACTGCTGAGGAAATCATTGTTGTCCAAAGAGAAAACAGGGCTAGAACCATCTTGCTTCAAGCCATCCCAGATGATCATATGGGAGACTTTCATTATCTTGGTGATGCCAAAGAAATTTGGTTGGCAATTAAAGCAAGGTTTGGGGGTAATGATGAGTCTAAGAGAATGAGAAAGTCCATGCTCAGGCAGGAATTTCAAGAATTCAGGATCTCAGAAGAGGAAGGAATACACAAGGGGTATGACAGAGTTCAAAAGATCTTGAGTCAGTTGAACCAGCTAAAAGCCAAGCCTAACAATGAGGAGTGCAATTCCAAGTTTCTAAGAGCTTTACCTCCTTCTTGGTCCTAGGTCAGCATTGCACTAAAAACCAAAGGTAGACTGGACTATCTCTCTTTTGATGATCTGTATAACAAGCTCAGAAGTCTTAAGCTTGATATCAAGGGGCACTCGACTTATTCAACAACTCCTACAAACTCAGCCTTTGTAAGCACCACTTCAAACAGGATATCACATGTTCCAAGTCCAAGTTCTTCCTCCACAACATTATCTTACACCTCTACTGGTCCAAAGAATCATCCACAGGCTGGTAGTGTGATAGAGGATGTACTTCATTCATTTGTTGCTGACTATGAACAACAGCAGCAACTGACTTATGAAGATTTTGAGCAAGTTGACATGTTAGATTTGGAAGAGATGGATTTGGAGTGGCAGATGGCTATGCTTACTGTCAAAGTCAGAAGGTTTGAGAAGAAAGCTGGGAGAAAGCTCAATTTTAGAGGAAGGGATCCTGCTAGATTTGACAGGAGAAAGGTCAAGTGTTACTCATGTGGTGAGATAGGCCATTTTTCTAGAGAGTGTACTACAAAGAAGACTGAAGACAACACAAGGTATTCAACCTACAAGAAGGAGGTAGAATCTAGCAGTTCAAAGGCTTTGATAACAACTGTGGATTCTTGCATTAATTGGAAGGAGCATGATACTGAAGATGTTGAAAGCAGTGCCTCTCAACAATACTCTTGCCTTGCAGGTTGTGATGAAGAATTTGCTTTTATGGGAATTTCATCTCAGGTACCTAATTGTGTTTTTGGCTGTGATAAAAAATATGCTGCACTTAAAGAATGCTATATTCAGGCTCAAGCCTATAAGGAAGCAGTTAGAACACTAGAGCAACAAAAGGTTTGGTTTCAACAGAATCAATTGGCTTATGAAGAGAAAATTAGGGTGTTAAAAAGAGACTTAGAGATTACTAATAATGAGTTAAAGTTTTCTGAAAAAGAAAAGGCTAAAGTTGATTTAGAACTACAAGAGTTGAAGGTTAAGTTTGATAATGAAGCTGCGGGTCGTATGAAGTGGCAACAAGGGGCTAAAAGTCTTGATAGAATAATTGATAGTTGTCAGTCCATTAAGTCTAGAAGAGCATTAGGGTATGGAGGCTATGTAGGGCCTGATGAGGTCTATGACCCTAATGAATCTAGTGTTTTTGACCCCGAACCACCTCTGCAATTTTAAACCCCTGTAAAGTATGTTGAAGAGGGAGAGATGCATACTGTTTCTCCCACCATTACAGGAACCTTTAAGCCCACCTCACACCATTTGGACTTAGTTGAATCACTGATGAAAACTGGCAATAGGTCTACTAACTCCCCTGACTCTAGCAGTGTCTCTAGCAATAATTCTAATGAATTTGTATCTTGTTCTTTCAATGACAAGACCTCATAGACCAATAACACTAGCTATGCTAGTTGTGATTCCAGTGTCAAGTCAGATTCACCCAAGCCCTCACCAAAGTCTTCTTGCAAGTTTGTTGACTTTGCCCCTAGAATTGCTGCTGCTGAATCCAATTCAAAGACAGCTTCTCTTGAAGACTTACCTTTTACTTCTATGAAAAACAATTTGTTTTAGTCTTTACAAAAAAATTCTGTTTCTAGTGTTAGTTTGAATGATTTTGTGTGTAATAAGACATCTTTTGTTTCTAATAAATCTTCTAGAAAGAAGAAATATTTTGTTTATGGTAGTAAATTCCATCTTATTATAGATTGTGACTTTCATGAGAAGAGAATGGGTGTTTCTGCTGACCATAATAGACCTAGACATATATGGAATAATGTCCATACCATTCCCTCATATGTTCCACAAGCCACAAACACCACCAGCAGAATCAAATCAGTTTCTGCTGATAAGCCAGTTTCTGCTGGCAAGTCAGTTTCTGCTGATGGGTCTGTTTCTGCTGGTAGGACCTTTTCACCTAGCTGGAAAAGACATATGACTAGACCATCTTTTAGACATTATAATACTTACTTTGAGAATGGTTTTTGGCCTGGTTTTTATGACCTAAGGTGTATGGGAAGGGCATATTGGGATTCTGCTGTTAAGCCCTCAGCAGGTTGTTCTTGGAGATATAATAGACCATTTATACACAGGGGTTCCAAGAACAATGGTGGATCTAACTCATCTACATGGCTTCACTTTAATGATCCACAAGGCAGGCTCAAGTCATTCATGACTTGAGTCTCCCTATGGTACTAATGTTGTTGTATATTTTGTTGTTGTAGGATCATCCTTAAAAGAGTAAAGATGTTGGTATAGTTGATAGTAGGTGTTCAAGAAGCATGTCTGGGAACCAAGAAAAGTTGCATAACTTTGTGCCCATTAATGGAGGCACAGTAACATTTGGAGGAGGAGTTGGGAGAATCACAGGAAAAGGAACCATTAGGACTCCCAAGGTGGACTTTGAGAATGTGTACTATGTGAAGGAACTACAAAACTTCAACTTGTTCTCAGTTTCTCAAATCTGTGACAAGAAGAATAATGTTCTCTTCACTGAGAAGGACTGTCTTGTACTTTCAGAAGACTTCAAATTACATGATGAAAGTTTTGTTTTGCTAAGAGTCCCTAGAAGCTACAATCTCTACACATTCAACTTGAATGATGTCCAACCTGAAGGTAATTTAGTATGCTTGGTGGCAAAAGCATCCTTAGATGAGTCTACAAAATGGCACAGAAGGATGGCACATGTAAACTTCCAAATCATCAACAAGCTTGAAAAGCATGGATTGGTCCATGGTCTTCCTTCCAAGGTCTTCACAAATGAACACAATTGTGTTGCCTGCAATAAAGGGAAGGAACACAAGGCTTCTTACAAAGCCATTATTGCTGTGAGCACCATTTCCGAACCTCTCCAGCTGCTACACATGGATCTTTTTGGTCCAACTTCCATCAGGAGTATTGACCGCAAGTACTTCTGCCTGGTGATCACTGATGCTTTTAGCAGGTTTAGTTGGGTATTCTTTTTGGGCACTAAAGACCAAACTTTTCAGACTTTAAAAGAATTTATGGCCCTTGTTGAAAACCAATTTAATAAAAAGATAAAAGGAATAAGGTGTGACAATGGGACAGAGTTCAAAAATGCTAACTTAATAGAACTCTGTGGGTCTAAGGGTATAAAGAGGGATTATAGCAATGCCAGAACTCCACAACAAAATGGGGTTGCTGAAAGGAAGAATAGAACCCTTATAGAGGCTGCAAGATCTATGCTTGCTGACTCTAAACTTCCCACTATGTTTTGGACTGAAGCAGTAAGCACTGCTTGTTATGTACTAAATAGGGTATTGATTACCAGACCACATAATAAGACACCCTATGAACTTTTGACTGGGAAGATCCCCACCATTGAGTACTTTAAGCCTTTTGGATATCATGTGACTATCCTGAATACAAGTGATCATCTAGGGAAGTTTGAAGGGAAGGATGATGAGGGGTATATATGTTAGCATTAAAAATATGTATCATGAAGTGATGGTCATTCTCATATTGTAACTTTGTGTCGTTTGTTAAGATTAGTAATAGTTTAGTCATTGGGCCTTGGACTTGGCAAGCTAATATGTTATGTGCTATGTTTCATAAGCCTTGTTATCTAAACATGTAACCAAGTCCAAGCCCAAGCCCATAGAAAGCCCATAGGGCATCTCATGTATCTTACTATATAAACACCTCAAAGGCTCATTTGAGGTGTGTGCTTGTGTGTGTATTTGTGTGTGTTTTCTTTGAATAAAAGCTCTCATATTTCATCTCTCTATCTCTATTCATACGAATCATATACATACATATCAAGTCACCATCTTTCCATCTTTCTTCTTCTTATAAGCTTCTATTGGTGTGATAAAGTTGTGATATCTAAGGTCCTACAAGTGGTATCAATCGCCTAACAATGATTTAGGAGTGTTGGGGTTTGTTGGTTTCGTTTTTTTTAGGCTTTCTACACGTTTTTCTTTTGAAAAAATTCTTACTTTTCTTGTTTTTTCTTTGTTTTTAACACTTTTTTGATTACAAACTAGTGTTATAAACTTTTTCTAACAAGAAAGTTTAAATCTTTTTGAAGTTTCATAGCTTAAAAAATTCGAATTTGGTTTTGTACTTGTTTTCGAGATCTCAAAAAGTTTCATAAAAATCATCAAGTTTTGAACTTTCTTCAAGTTTTGGTGTTTTTTAGCTTAGAAGTACAAGAATCTTGGATTAAAAACTTCATTTGGGTGAGCTTTTATCATAATCAAAAAACTGCCACAGTTTCGCAATCTCCTCTTTGACCTGTTTTCGAGAACATCAGAAACGGTTTCGTTCGTGCTCAAAATTGGATACTCGGTATTTTCTCTCTTGTATAAGAAAGAAATTACTTCGACTTTCGGGCTAAGTTTCGAAATTGTACAATTTCGAAATCTCTTGTGAAACTGGGTTTTCGAGAAAATCACAAGTTTTTCGAGAACTTCAGAGTTTATCGAGAACTTTTCAAGTTTTTCGAGAACTTTAGAAATTTTCGAGAACTTCAGAAATTATCGAGAATTTTCAATATTATCGAGAACTTTTGATAATATCGAGAACTTTTGATATTATCGAGAACTTTTGATATTATCGAGAACTTTTGATAATATCGAGAACTTTTGATATTATCGAGAACTTTTGATATTATCGAGAACTTTTGATATTATCGAGAACATAGCAAAGTTTCGAGAATTTTGACAAAAGTGAGGTTTTTGACGACCAAACTTCAAACGGCCATAACTTTTGAACCGTAACTCCGTTTTCGACGAATCAGCTGTCAAAACGACCGTCAGACAGAGGAGAACGACACGCTAAATGATTTATCGATTTAGGCGAAGTTTCGAGGCCTAAAAACGCTCCGAGAAGAAGTTATTGAGGTTTTAAGGTTTTTAGTCAAAATTTTCACCATAAAAATTTGCATCAACTCACTCTAAACTCTACTCCTATTTCGTTGGAACGATCCAAGAATCAACTTTATCCATCTACACTTCATCAATGGCGTCTCAGCAAGATATTCATGCAGCAGGTGCGGAAAACCGACCTCCTATGCTTGAAAAAGGTGGATATCTCCCATGGACAAGCCGCATGCTTCGTTACATCAAAACAAAGCCTGATGGTAAATTAATGATCAACTCCATCACAAATGGTCCATTCAAGCCAAGACAAGTTCAAATTGAAGGCAATCCAAATACAACACCTCCTACTCAACCATTCGTGCGTGAACAAACAGAAGCAGATTACACAGAGGAAGACAAGAAGCAGATCGCCGCAGATGATATGGCAATGCATTTAATCCAACTTGGATTACCACGGGAGATCTTTGCTGCGGTCGACAGCTGTGAAACTGCTTATGCTATGTGGGAACGTGTTAGGAGGATATGTCATGGAACAGAGATTGGACAACAGGATGTTGAGAACAAACTTCTTACTGAATGGGAAAATTTCACATCCACTAAAGGTGAACAGATTGAATCTTACTACACAAGGTTTTGCACTTTGATGAATGAGTTAATCAGAAACAAGTTGACACCTCGAACAATTGCAACAAACATCAAATTCATCAATAACCTTCCAGAAGAATGGGGTCGTTATGTTACAATTGTCAATCAAACAAAGGATTTACATAAGGTGAACTATGATCAACTCTATGATTTTCTGAAGCAAAATCAAGCTGAAGCTAATGAAGTTAGGAAAGAAAGATTGGCAAAGAATCATGATCCTCTCGCATTAATTGCTACTACACCAACACCGTTAGCAGTGAACACACAACAACCCTCATCATCTTCCACCTACAACTACATGCAACCATCATGCATTCAACAACCAACACCGGTCTACCAACAACAGTTCTACCCACAGCAACAACAACATGTTATTCCACAACAGCAATACCAACAATTCCAAGAACCAGAATTCACTGAAAATGATGAAGCCACTGCAGCCCTGACACAAGCGTTTGCTTTCCTGACCAAGGCATTCCAAGGACGTTATTCTACACCAACAAACAACAACCAAAGGATTTCATCGAACACTCGCAATAAGCAGATTGCTCAGCCGAGTTTCAATATGGGCAACGGAGGCCAAATGGTTGGAGTTTATGGGAATCAGCAAGGATACGCTACTGGAATTAACATGGGTAATCAGAATATGCAGAATGCAGGTCAGTATGCAGGAAATCAGATGAATCAGTATGGTCAGTATGCAGGGAATCAGTTGGGTCAGTTTGTTGGAAATCAGAGGGGTCAGAATGTTGGTAATCAGGCGATGGGTAATCAGAATAGAAATGTTGCAGCTCCAGTAGTTGGGAATTTGGGAAATATGAATCAGGGTAATCCGGTAAAGTGTTTCAACTGCCAGGGTGTAGGTCATATGGCACGGAACTGTCCTACTAAGCCAAACAAGAAAGATCTAGCGTACTTGCAGAAAGCAGTGATGTTGGCACAAAAGAAAGAGGCAGGATTTCAGTTGAACGCAGAGGAGAATGACTTTATGGCTCTTATGGATGACATGGAAGACATAGAGGATATCGATGCGAACTGCATTTTTATGGCAAATCTTCAGGAGGCAAAGTATGACACAGATTCTGACACACCTCCGGTCTATGACATCAATGCAGTCTCTGAGGTATCAAATTTCAACACATGTCACAATAATGATATATTTGATATGTCTCCTCATGAGGAACAACATTTTGAGAAGCAAGTACCCACTTATGATACATTCCTGGATACGCCAAGTAGTAGCAATACTCCTTCAGCGACTCCAGATGTGAATCATAATGGAGGCTTCGTTTCACAGCATGCTGAGAATGATGAGGAAACACGTGCGTTATTTGAATCATTATTAAATAACTGTGGTATTGAAATTGAAAAAGTGAGAAAGGTCAATCGCGATGTTAAGGCCGCGAATGCTAAATTGACCGCTGAGCTTGAGAGTTACAAGGAAAACGCTAAAGCTTTTGAATTTCATAACAAAAGGTTGTCTGAATTAGAAACTGGTTATCAAAATTCCGTTTCAAGGGAAAAACAATTGCAACTCAAGTTTGATACACTTGATGTTAATTCTTTCAAGAAGATAAAAGCTTTAAACGCGGAAATTTCTGATTTACAAAACCAACTTTCTAAACAAAAAACAGCTTATACCAATCTTGAAAAAGAAAGGGATGAGTTGAAAAAGGACTTTGCAAAGAAAGAAGACAAACTTTTGGCAGAAATCGTAGAGTCAGAACACATGATTGCTCACTTAGAAGAATTGGTGGTTAAGTCGGGTCAGTCAAGTCAAACAATGAAAATGATTTCAAATCAAACTAATCCGGTTTACCATACGAAACATAAAGTGGCTCTCGGTAACAACACCCCCAGTAATCTCAAGAAAGCTCAGCAAGAACAGAATGTTTTGTATAATGGTAATGTGATTTACACTAAACATGATCCTCCCGTCGTTCGGGATTCTGTGCAAACGATAGAACATGTCGAAGAGAGCATTACTAAAATGAAACAAAAGGATTTGAAACCCATTGATTACAACAAATTGAACAAACTTTCGGGAATTACTTTTGTTCCACAAAAAGAACCATCTGTGTTTTCCATAAAACGACCATTCTCAAAAATGTTTTCTAAGAAAGTAATTGTTTCCAAATCTCTTTCAAAAATGGAACAAATTTCTTCAAACAACACTTTTAACACAAGTGAGGCTAGAGAAATTTTGGATGACGTTAAAAAGAGAATTCAAGAACTTCAAAACATCGTTGCTTCTAAAACTACAATCAATATTAACAACTGGCATTCCAGTTTTCATATTGAGCAGAAAAAAGTTTTTGAAAACGAAATTACTATCCCACTGAATAACATCAGTGCGAGGGTAATCCATTTTGAACAAGCTTTCTTAAAAGAAACGGCCGACTTTGTCAAGGACCACAAATCCCTGGTAAACGAAGCTAATGATTCTCGTGAAAACATAAATGTTTTGGAAAACCTAAATGATTCTCTCTTCGAAGCTGTTATGACCACTGACATTATGTCCATCATTTTACAAACGTACTCTGTTCAAGACGATGAAAGACTGAGAGCTGAGACCTCTGAAATTGTTTCAAAATATGAAAATGCTCTTATAAAGCTTGAAAAAGAAAATGTGTCATATTTTAAACAACTTGATCGAAAAAAGGAAGAATGCAAGTATGACAAATTGTCGTATGAGCGTGCCTTAAAGAACATGAAAGAGCAAAATGATCTTTTGAGGGCTCAGCTTGAAAGTCAAAAAGGAAAGGGTGAGGAAACTAAGTTTGCAAAACCGTCGACTACGGAGAAACCAAATGTTTCAAACACGGTTCAAAAACCAAAAATGTCAATTTCACGGTTTGCTCCAAAAGTCGATGAGAAAAAGGATTTGACAAAACCAGTCACTCCAACACCCTTGCCTAAGAAAAGTGAAAATGTTAAGATTGTTGATAAAGGAAAAGCGGTTGTCGAAACACCAAAAGTGATAGCACCTGGCCTTTTTAGGATTAGTCCCACTAATGCGTCTGCCTCAACATCTAAGACAAATGACAAGTGCATAAAGGCTAATTCTAAAGAATCTAGGGATGCTAAAAAGGACAACAATATAAATCCTAATGTGTGTGCCTTACCTTCTACAGGATTAGAAAGCACCTCTAGGAGCAGCAGACTAAAGCCTAAGAGCAATACAAGGAACAATAGAGTCTCGCCTGTCTCTAAGAGTAGTAGCAAGAATAAAGTTGAAGAAGTAGAAGAACACCCTAGGAATTTATCGCTTTATAATAAGAGACATGTTTCATCTGAATGTAATGTCGAACGTACTGTTTCTAATGCATGTAATGACTCTGTTTGTTTGATATGCAAGAAATGTTTAATTAATGATGTTCATGATGAATGTGTTTCTAAGAATATGAATGTCACGCCTGAACAGAAGGATGTTCCAAACAGACCTAGTGCTAGATCCAGATCTTTAGAACGATTAGTTGCACGATTTAGGACTACCACTATTAGTCGAATGCCTAGGAACTATCTTAAGTTTTGTATGTGGATTCCGACGGGTAGAGAGTTCACTCTTAAGGACGGCAAATTAGAAATAACTCAAGCTAAACAAGTAGCAACTGTCTATGAGTGTGATTCTGCTTTTACTCCTAACCCCATGGAACCAAATTCAACACGGTTTCCAAATACAAACTCTTCTGTTCTTGGCAGGTTATCGAAATATGTCTTTGGATCGTCGACTCGGGTTGCTCCAAGCACATGACCGGGAACTTAAAGCTGCTGATCAATTTCATCTGGAAATTTATGGGAACTGTACGCTTTGGAAATGATCATGTAGCAGCTATTCAGGGTTATGGAGATCTTCAGTTTGGGAATTTTTTGATCACTCGAGTTTACTACGTCGAAGGGTTGGGACACAACTTGTTTTCAGTTGGGCAGTTTTGTGATGCAGATTTAGAAGTTGCATTCAGGAGAAACACGGTTTTTATCAGAAATTTGGTTGGTGATGATCTCTTAACTGGAAATCGTGGTACAAACTTGTATGCTATCGACATCAACCAAATGGCTTCTACATCACCAATTTGTCTTATGACAAGGGCATCCGATACTAAGTCCTGGCTGTGGCATAGACGTTTATCCCATCTCAATTTCGACACCATCAACAAGTTAGCCAAAGACAACATCGTCACCGGACTTCCTAAGTTCAAATACACCAAGGAACACCTATGTCCATCATGCGAACAAGGAAAAAGTAAAAGAGCATCATATAAACCCAAAACCGTACCTAGTTCGGAAGCAAGGTTACATATGTTGCACATGGACTTATGTGGCCCAATGAGAGTTGAAAGCATTAATGGGAAGAAGTATATTCTTGTTATTGTTGATGATTATTCAAGATATACTTGGGTAAAGTTTTTGAGATCAAAAGACGAAGCACCAGGCATCATCATCACCTTTCTGAAGCGTATTCAAGTTCTACTTCAAGCTCCAGTAAGGATTATAAGAACAGACAATGGCACAGAATTCACAAATCAGGAGTTAAGAACTTACCTCGAAGATGTTGGAATTACACATCAAACATCAGTTGTTAGAACTCCACAGCAGAATGGGGTAGTTGAAAGAAGAAACCGAACTCTCGTGGAAGCTGCTCGCACAATGCTGATTTTTTCTAGTGCACCTCTATTCTTATGGGCTGATGCTGTAGCCACTGCTTGTTTCACTCAAAACCGATCCCTAGTCCATCCGAGATTCAATAAAACCCCATATGAGCTAGTGAACAACCGTAAACCTGACATCTCTTACCTTCACGTGTTTGGCGCTTTGTGCTATCCGACGAATGACAGAGAAGATCTAGGGAAGTTAAAAGCTAAGGGTGATATTGGAATCTTCATTGGATATTCAGAAAACTCGAGGGCATTCAGGGTGTACAATAGACGTCTAAAAAGGATAATGGAGACGATGAATGTGAAGTTTGACGAAATTTCACAAATGGCTTCTGAGAGATACGCTCTAGAACCCGCGCTTAATCCGATGGCTTCTAATCAAAACGGATTAGGACCCGCACCAAACATGCAGACTTCTGGACACATCAGTTCAGGACTCGTACCTCAAGGAGCTCAGTCAACAAACACGGATAAACCTTCAGAACAAGAACTGGAAAATTTCTTTGAGTTAATGTTTGATGAATATTATGGTGGAACTTCGACAAATGCATCTCAACAACATTCCGCTGCACCCGCTCAAAACCATCAACCACCACCACCATCACAAGATGCATCTACAACAATCGAATCTGAAGCACCAACTACATCAACATCATCTACATCTACTCAAGCAACTTCAGTACTTGACACTGACATACCAAGAGTTGATGAGCAAAACCAAAACACAAATTTTCAAGAAGAACCAACAAATAATTCAAACGATGCTGCGTTAGAAGAAGAAGAAGAAGTATTTGAAAACCCGTTTGCGTCAGACTCTGCTGAATCTTCTTCGAGGTTACAAGAACCATCTAACACACATTCGTTCAACCAAAGGTACCCTTCTACGTTTCAATGGACAAAAGACCATCCGTTAGTACATGTTATTGGTGATCCTTCAATGCCAGTTCAGACGAGGAGACAACTTGCCACCGATCTCGAATTGTGCATTTACATTTGCTCATTAAGCACCAAAGTACCAAAGAACATTCGGGAAGCAATGGCAGAAAACCCTTGGATTGAAGCGATGCAGGAGGAATTTCTTCAATACCTGTTACATGATAGTTGGGAACTTGTTGAACGACCACTTGATAAACGAGTTCTTGATCTCAAGTGGTTGTGGAAGAACAAACTGGATGGGGAAATGACTGTAATTCGCAACAAAGCTCGTCTCGTGGCTAAAGGATATCCACAAGAAGAAGGGATAGATTTCGAAGAATCATTCGCGCCTGTAGCTAGACTTGAAGCAGTCCGGATTTTCTTAGCCTATGCCGCTCACAAAAACATCACAGTCTATCAGATGGACATTAAGACAGCTTTCTTGAATGGAACTCTGAAAGAAGAAGTGTATGTGAGTCAGCCAGAGGGATTCATCGACAAAGATCATCCAGACTACGTCTACAAGCTTAAGAAAGCCATCTATGGTTTAAAACAAGCTCCAAGAGCGTGGTATGACGAACTATCATCTTTCTTGCTCAAAAACAATTTCACAAAAGGAACGGTTGATGACACCTTGTTTATCAAAAAGTTCAAAGATGACATTTTGATCGTTCAAATTTACGTGGACGACATTATTTTTGGATCAACCAATCCTAACCATTCAAAACATTTTGAAAATCTCATGAAAAGCAAATTTGAAATGTCCATGATGGGGGAACTAAAATTCTTTCTTGGTTTACAAATCCATCAATCCCCTCGTGGTATTTTTATCAATCAAGCTAAATATACGATAGAGATTTTGAAAAAACATGGAATGGAAAACTGTGATTCTGTTGGTACACCAATGGTCACTTCACCAAAAATAGGTGCTGATTTGTATGGGAAACCTATCGATCCGAAGAAATATCGGAGCATGATCGGTTCTCTCATGTACCTAACTGCTAGCCGACCAGATATTCAATTTGCTGTATGTTTATTAGCACGGTTTCAGGCAAAGCCTACCGAACTTCACCTCAAAGAGGTTAAACGGATCTTTCGGTACCTACGAAGCACCATTAACTTGGGACTTTGGTATCCGAAGGATTCGGAGTTTAATCTAACAGCATTTTCAGATGCAGACCATGCTGGTGATCAAGTTACAGCAAAGAGTACATCAGGTGGAGCACAATTTTTGGGTGAAAAGCTTGTAAGCTGGTCTTCAAAGAAACAGGATTGTACTGCGCTATCAACCGCCGAAGCCGAGTATGTGTCTCTATCTGCGTGTTGTGCCCAAGTTCTTTGGATGCGGACACAACTCACAGATTATGGCTTTACTTTTGACAGAATACCTATGTATTGTGACTCAAAAAGTGCCATAGCCATCTCGTGCAATCCCGTACATCACTCTAAGACGACGCATATCAAAGTCCGCTACCATTTCATCAAAGAACACGTGGAAGAGGGTATTGTTGAATTATTTTTCGTTAAGACTGATTATCAACTCGCCGATCTATTTACTAAAGCCCTTCCAAAAGAAAGGTTTGACTATTTAGTTCGACGAATTGGTATGCGAAGCCTAACTCCTGAGGAGCTAGAACGTCTTCTCGAATCTTCTTGAAAAAAGTTTTCAAAATCGCTTCGCTGTAAATATTTTTTTGAAAAACAAAATACAAAATTTGAAAAACAAACAAAAACAAAATACAAAAATATAAAATTTTCAAAAAATCCAAAAACAATATAAAATCAAAAAATCCAAAAATATTCTTCTCACGACATGTCTCTCGTATAAATCAATATTCTGTACGTTTCTAGAAATATCATTCAACAATGATACGGATATGTACAGATGCTTGAGCGGGAGTTCTTTTTAATGTTTTTCTAAAACATGTCGTTTCTCAAAATTTTCTTCACAATGGCTTTCGTATACTTCAGTACGAAACCCGTACGTTCAATGACGACTTCTGATTATTTTCAAATCAAGGACTCGTACGTTCAATGACGAACTCTTTTTCAAAAAGTTCGAGTCTAAACAAACGAAAAAGATTTCAAGCATAAACTCGTTTTCAAAACAAAATTCTTGAGCACTTTTTCAAGATTGTTCAAAAGATTTCTCAAAATCTCTCAAAATTAGTGCTCAAGAAAACTCCCTCAAAACCCTTAAAATTGATTTTAAATATGCTATCATTAAGGGGGAGTACAAAAAGAAAAATGTTCCAAATTCATGCAGAATCTGTCTTTCTCTCCAAAAGCTTTTTCTTAATCTGTTGATATCAAAAATATCACGATATGCTATTTTTGAGGGGGAGAAGACATGATTAAAATGTGATCAAAGATGTTTAAAGATTGTGGCAGAACCTCAAAAGAGCTCGACTCAGTAAGTACCAATGAATTGACGAAGCTTAAAATGTCATTAATCGAAAAGACTTGTCCTGGACGGGTAATAATTTCAAGCTAGTCTAACTAGTGATGTAAGCGTGTCTCGAATAGGACTTGTCTGAGTAGAATGTACCGTATCGAGAGACTTTCTTTGGACTTGACCAGGACGGGTAATAATTTCAAGCTAGTCTAACTAGTGATGTAAGCGTGTCTCGAATCGGTCATGTTCACTGAAAGTGGATCAATTCAAAAAGTGCAAACTCCTCACGCATGTGCAAATTTCTAAAATATTCATGAGCACATGTGAAGGGGGAGTCATTCAAAAGAAATGCAAAACTCTCGAAGTGTCAACAAAATGTGTTTTATTATCATAAACACTTTGAGAGATTTTCAATAAATGGTTTCATGGCAATGATAGGATAGTCATGGAGTTATAAGGTGACTAAGGTTAGGAAAAACCGTCCTATGATCCGCCAGAGCCGGAGGGATCTACCCAAGGACAATTCCAATAGAGTAGAATTAGAAGTCCTTAGGTATGATTGAAAAAAAAGGGAGAAAATGAGAAAGGAGAAAGAAGGGGTTGAAGAATTAAAAAGAAAAGTTATGATAAAGGGTGAAAAGAAATAGCCCTCCAAATGTTCAACCTTAGGGTAGACACCGGGTTCAACTCATATGCTACTGGTTGTTACTAAGGTGACACCGGTATTGAAGACAAAGACGTCATGGACCCAGTGACGCACTACACTAAACCTTCTTAACCACTCAAGTTCTCTTAAAAGAGCTTGTTTCATTCTCACGGGGAACCGGTGTAATCTATCAATCTGTCTCTTAGAGATGGTTGATATTGAAGCAGGAGACCTCTCCCTAATCTCCGCATAGGAAACCAAATGTGCACTTATCGAGTCTAGAGCCCCGAGATTCAACAAAAGATCTCATAGGAACACATGATATTTCTACACTGGTTGTTCATCATTAAGGACGCCAGATGTAAACTTTAGAGTCCTACGCAGATCTTAGCCATCTGCCAGAACATTTATGAGAGGATTCACACTTGTGATTCTCAGTGATTGAATGGAAATTCCTGCCAGGGTCAACATCAAGCAGCCCTGACAGCAGGTCACTTCGGTAATTCTTATGGGTTACGCTTAGTGTTCGCGGTGGTTTCAAACGGTCTACAGTCGTGGAGTGATCCCCAGCGACTCACCCAGTCATTGAGCTACTAAGTAGGTCTTGTAAGCTCTCTCGAGAGTATCTGACATGGGAACGGCCTTGGTAAGGATTAGAAGGAGTCTTCACACTATGCTGTTGACGATCTCTAATTCTTATCTGTAAGTACCGGATGTTTTATTGCTAACTATTTATATGCAGGGACACTTCATCTCCGTGGCGACAGATTCCACGTGCTCATACATACATCTGGAAGTTAAAGAAAGCTCCCTCAAAGATCTATACAACGCAAAGTTCAAAGAAAGATTCTACGCCAAAAAGAAGAATCTACAATGTATAAAGACTAAGGATCAAAGTGAAAGAAAGGGAACTACGTGCATATGAATATCAAAGTCCAAAGATGTATGAGCATGTTGGAATGGCAAACAACCACCACAGACGCAGAAGTGATGAAAGGCAGATAACTCCACATCACAAAGGAACAAAGAACGATGAAAAATCAGTTATCAAAGATCACAAAGCATGAAGGAACAAAGACTAAAGACTATTCTACAACGACACACAAAGTTAAAGACAAAGAACACGGAAGACCCACTCACGTGGAGCATCATTCGAATGACCAACCCTTAGGGGGAGATTGTTAGCATTAAAAATATGTATCATGAAGTGATGGTCATTCTCATATTGTAACTTTGTGTCGTTTGTTAAGATTAGTAATAGTTTAGTCATTGGGCCTTGGACTTGGCAAGCTAATATGTTATGTGCTATGTTTCATAAGCCTTGTTATCTAAACATGTAACCAAGTCCAAGCCCAAGCCCATAGAAAGCCCATAGGGCATCTCATGTATCTTACTATATAAACACCTCAAAGGCTCATTTGAGGTGTGTGCTTGTGTGTGTATTTGTGTGTGTTTTCTTTGAATAAAAGCTCTCATATTTCATCTCTCTATCTCTATTCATACGAATCATATACATACATATCAAGTCACCATCTTTCCATCTTTCTTCTTCTTATAAGCTTCTATTGGTGTGATAAAGTTGTGATATCTAAGGTCCTACAATATAGTTGGATACTCAGCTCATAGCAAGGCTTACAGGGTATATAATTTGTCTGCCAAGAAGATTGAGGAGACTCTTAACCTGAGATTTCTAGAAGACAAACCTAATGTTCAGGGTAAAGGTCATGAATGGTATTTTGACCTTGACTATTTAACAGATTATTTAGGTTATGCCAGGTTCAAATCTAACTAATCTGCAGGTACCCAAGAGTCAACAACTAACAATGCAGGTACCTTGGAAGATGACTCAGATTGTGCTTTAGAGAGTGATGAACCAACCATTGTTGTTTCCTCTTTTCCTACTAACATTGCAGGTTCTCATGACAAGGTTGCTTCTGGTGTGGATGATTTAACTTATGTAGAAGATCTTGGTAGGCTTAAAAAGCAAGAACATGCAGCAAATGAAGAAGCTGAGAGGCTTGGTCTTGAGTTTGCTAAAGATACTGAGGCACTTTTGAGAGAAGCTGCTCTTGATGCCAGCAGGAACTTGGTTTCTGCTGATGGATCCCCTGTTGCTGCTGATGCCAATTCTACTGATAGTATTTCGGCTGAAGTACTTGTTTCTGCTATTCATTCCACCATTCCCACTGATCCATCCCCAAGTTTAGATGAACATTTTACAAGATTTCCAAGCCCCACAGATCTTGGCAATCATCAACAGAGTGCTGGCATTTTCACCTCTTCCTCTTATGATGATGATTTTGCTCCAAATATGACCAATCTTCAGTTAACAGTGGATGTTAATCCATACCCTACTAAGAGAATCAACACTATTCATCCTCAATCCAATATTCTTGGAGATCCCAATGCCATGGTTCAAATTAGGAGTACAGTGAAAAAGACAAAGTTTGGAGAATGTGCTTTTCTCATTTATGTTACTAATCAGAAAAGGGACAATCATACAGATCAGCAACATTATTTGTTTTCTTGTTTCTTATCTCAAGTTGAACCAACAAGTGTTGCACAAGCACTTAGTGATCCTAGTTGGGTTGAAGCAATGCAGGAAGAAATGCAACAATTCAAAAATCAAGATGTATGGGTAGTTGTAGATCTACCTGTAGGGAAGATTGCTATTGGGACCAAGTGGATTTTGAAAAACAAGAGGGATGCTAGAGGTGTTGTGGTAAGGAACAAGGCAATATTAGTTGCTCAAGGTTTTATACAAGAAGAAGGGATTGACTATGATGAAGTATTTGCACCTGTTGCAAGGGTTGAGGCCATTAGACTATTTTTAGCCTTTGCTTCTTATATGGGCTTTGTGGTTTATCAAATGGATGTGAAGAGTACCTTTCTCTATGTAAATATTGAAGAGGAAGTGTATGTTACTAAACCTAAAGGATTTGAAGACCCACAACATCCAAAGCAGGTGTACAAGGTTTTAAAAGCACTTTATGGACTTCATCAAGCACCTAGAGCCTGGTATGCAAGGTTATCAACATTCCTTTTGGAGCATGGTTATAGAAGAGGAGCTATTGATAAAACACTCTTCATCAAGAAGAATTCAAGAGATATCATTCTTGTCCAAGTTTATGTGGATGATATCATTTTTGGTTCCACAAAGGAAGCCTGGTGTAGGGAATTTGAGGCCTTAATGAAGAGTGAATTTCAAATGAGTGCTATGGGGGAGCTTACCTTTTTCTTGGGGTTACAAGTAAAGCAAAAGTCTGAAGGGATCTTTATACACCAGGAAAAGCAAGTGCAAGACATTCTCAAGAAATTTGATTTTGAGAATCTTAGGACTGCAACTACCCCTTATGAACCCCCAAAGCCAAAGAATCAAAATGAACCAGATGAGGCTGTCAATGTTCACCTTTATAGATCAATGATTGGTTCACTTATGTATCTCATAGCTTCAAGGCCTGACATCACATTTGCAGTCAGTGCTTGTTCTAGACATCAAGTCACTCCATTGACTTCCCATTTGAATGCAGTGAAGAAAATTTTCAAGTATCTTAAAGGCCAACCTAAGTTAGGTCTTTGGTACCCAAGAGAATCTCCATTTGTGTTGGAAGCATATAGTGATAGTGATTATGCTGGAGCTAACATGGATAGGAAGTCCACAACAAGAGGTTGTCAATTCCTAGGTAGAAGGCTAATTTCTTGGCAATGCAAGAAACAAACCATTGTGGCTACCTCTTCTACTGAAGCAGAATATGTTGCTGCTACTAACTATTGTGGACAGGTACTTTGGATACAAAATCAAATGCTTGATTATGGGTCATGAACACTAAAATCTATATTGATAACCAAAGTACAATTTCAATTGTTAAAAATCCAGTTTTTCATCAAAGGACAAAGTATATTGAAATTAGGCACCATTTTATTAGAGATGCAAATGAAAAATACTTAATTCAGGTGCTTAAGATTCATACTGATGATAATGTGGCAGACTTGTTAACTAAAGCTTTTGATGGACCTAGGTTTAATCACTTAGTTGTCCATATTGGGATGGTTAACCCTTGAATGCTTTGTTTGAGGGGAGGCATAAGCCTAAGGGGAGGCATATGCCTCTGGGGAGGATTGAAGTTTTCTATTATGTACATTAACTTTGTTTTACAAGTTATTTATTGTATAATTTGTTCCAACTAACCATTATCTGTTTAGTTTGGATTGTGTGTCTTTGTTTTGTCTGTTTGTTTTTGCAGCTTTGTGTTTCTACTGATGACCATATTAGAAGAATGGTAATGAATTATGAGTTGGATTAGTATTCCTGCTGCTGTTTCTACTAGTCAAGTGGATAAAGGGAAATCTGTTACGATTGAACAAGATCCCCCTTCTAGACAGAAATCTAAGAAAGAACTCGCACAAGAAAGGCTTAGTGAGCAGGTAGCATCACAGTCACAAGCTGAGGAATTCGGTGCTGATGCCAAGAGGGTTGAAGAGTTGAAGCAATCTGAGGCTCTTGCTAGGAAAATCCAAGATGATTTGGATAGGATGGGTTTCTCAAAACCAACCACTTTAACTGCTGAGAGACGAAAGGAATTGGATGAGATATCTAAACAGTTTACTGCTGAACACTGGGATACTCTCACAGCCCAAGTTACCTCCAATCCTGATCTAGCTCAGACTGTCCTTAGTTATGAGTTTGATATAGATGATTATGCTGAGAAGATGGTTGCATTGGTTAAACAAAGGAGGAAAGCTGATGCAGAGAGGAAGGCAAAAGAAAATAGAGACAAGCCATGGACTAAAGCACAGATTAGGGATTACATGAGAACTTTTATGAAAAATCAAAATAGTGTTGTGTATGGTGTTACTTGGATAAAGAAGAAAGTATGGGGCTTCTCAGACTCACAACTAACTTAGGCATATGAAAGGCTTATATCAAATCTTTAGAGATCTGGCATCAATGTTCCTGATCCTTTGGAGACACATGAAAGTCTTTTGGGTGAGCCTACAGTAAAAAGGTTAAAGGTTACTAATTCTGCTGATACTCTTCTAGATTCTACTGATCCCTTTATTGCTGATGAGGTTAAAGTCCATTCTCCCTCAGTCTTGACTCAGGTTGATAGTTCTGCTGATGCTCTTGATGCTACTATTGCTTTTGGTGCATCAATACCTGTTGTGGATTCTACTGATCAGGCTTCTGCTGATAAGCTTGGAAGATCCACGTCTGCTGGAGTCTCTGTACCTCCAGCTACTAAGGAGCCTGAAGTTTCTGTGCCTATTAGAGAAGCTTCTGAACCTCAGGCTACTAAAGCATCTGTTTCTACTGAGGTTTCTCAACCTCTTACAAAGACTGTTTCTGCTGTTGCTCCAAAGTCAATTACTCCTAATGAACCAGAAATAGTTCTTACTGATGGATCAAATCCTGTTACTACTGATGCTTCTTTTGATGCTACCAAAGCTCCAGAAACCATTTCTCCTGATGTTCCAACATCTATTCCTACTAAGGGAACATAATCAGTTTCTACTTGAGATCCTGCTCATGCTACTACTGATACTTCTGCTGAACAAATGGATGCACCTGATACAGACATTCCTTCTCCTTCTACTCCTGGTACTAGGAAAAAGAGTGTTGCAAGGAAAAGAAAGGCTTCTAGAGGTGTTGATGTGCCTGCAGAAGATAGTACATTCATTGAGTTTGATGATGATGATGAGGAGGAGGATCCTATTGTTTGGGAGAAATTGGTCAAATGGGAACTTGTTGATTCTTCAGTAGGTCAAAGAAAAGTTAATGTGATCCACAGAATAGATGGTTCCACCAAGCACTTCACCTTTCTTAGTGAGATCTTACATATGGTGGATAGACAGGATATTATTTCATTATATGGATGGGTGTCAGACTATTATAAATCCCATAAGCTGGAAGGTATTGGTATGTTTTACTTGGGGATTTATATGAACCGTGTGACTCTTCTTCTTATGTTGGCAAAGGGTTTAAAGCTTGGAAGGGACAGCAGTCTTGGATTGTAGATACTTGGAAATATTTTCCTCTTTTCAATGTGCATATGGTCTTTACTACAGCTGGTAACACTTTATATATGTGGGGAGATGTGACATATCCAATTACTATAGAGGTTTTGAAGCAAATGCTTGAAGTAAAGTTGACTGTTCCTCCTGATATGGTGGGGAATGATATGCATAATGCTGAACAACTTGTCAGGTCCATTAGAAGAAGTCTTCTTGTTAAACAAGAATTAGCAGAGAAGCATAATGTTCATCTTGAAACTTCACTTGGGTGATATGTTCCTTTGTTATTGTAAATTATTAGTAAAAAAAAAAAAAAAAAAAGCTATCTAACTTATCTTTGTATAGTCCAATCTTTGTTGTATACAGGTTTTGGTGTTGGTTAATTACCACACATGTGGTTATCAACTCACCATGATGTTGACTGTTCCATCAAAGAGTTTGCTAGTCCAAAGGGTACAACTTTGGTAAAGACACATCAAATCTGTTGATAGCTGTAATGGTTTGCTCAAAACCATAGGGTACTCAACTCACCCATGCTTCATTGCTGAGAGTTGAATGGTTATCAATTCACCATGGATTTTTCCTTTTAGATTCCAAAGAATTGGCTAGCCCATATGTGTATGGGATATGGTAAAGGCAGTGGAAAACCATATATGGTTACTGATTCACCATGGTTTTGTTAAACCAAAGAATTAGCTAGTCTTGAGCAAACGACTACAAGTAAAGACAAGACCAACCCGTTTATAGCTGATGATTTGCTAAAAATCATATGGTTATCAGTGTACCATAGTTTCTTTTTGAACTAAAATATTTGGCTACTCCAGTAGTAATGGCTATTGGTAAAGAGACATCAAATCCATTAATTTTCAATGATTCACCTCTCACAGGAGTTAACACACCTGGAAGTGATGAGAATAGTATGAAACTTATGTTTTGATGTACACTTTGTCATTTGTTGCTGCAAAGAATGGATGCTTCAAGTTTTTGCTGCTGATTTGATTCTTTGCTGCTGATGTTCAAAATTCAATCCTCTTATTCTGCAAGTTAAAGATCTATCAAGAAACATGAAGTTAACGTAGTCAAATTCAAGTTTAGGGGAGGATTGTCAGGAATTATTGAAGACAGAAGATTGTTTCTGCTTATGACTTCCTGCTGACAGGTTCCTGCAGATACTTATAGTTGTTTCTGCTGATGCATGGTTCCTGCTGAATATAGAAGATCTGCGGATATAGTGAATCCGTAGCATTGGAAGTTCTTAGAAGATAATATTTAGTTTATTTTAGGACAAGATGTGTAATATCTTTTATAGTTTTTGGATTACACGTTTTCTTGTATGAAAAGCTAGGGTTCCTTATAGTGTAAAAGGAACCTACGAATGTATGTTTTAGATACGACTTAATTTTAATCTTTAGTGATTAATAAAAGATCCATAGAGGATCAGAGCATTATTAGTATATTGTATTCATAATACTTGTGTTTAAATTCCGCATAGATACAAGTATACATAGATTTTCCATATAGTCTTGCTTTTGATTACATTGGCAAGCTATCGATCCAGTGGCTCAAAGATCTCTCAAGGAGTAGATCCTACACCCCTCAAGTTTGAATTTTGGCAGTTTTGGTCCCTGGAGGATTTATTTTGAAGAAAAGTCAACAACAGTCCCCCAGGAATCAAGGAATGACATTTCTGACCTTTGGAGTGCAAGTTTGCAAAATTATCAACAATGGCCCCTCAAGTTTGAATTTTGGCAGTTTTGGTCCCTGGATATCTAAAATTGGAAAATAAACAGTAGTGGTCCTTGGATTATTGGAACTTGGCAAGAAAAGTCCTTGTGAATACTTTGGAAAAGTTGCAAATTGCACCCCTAAACTTTTCAGTTTTGATACTTTTAGTCCTTGGGCTTTTTCACTAATAAACCTAACCCTTTTCTTTATTTAACCCAAAACAAAAGCTAACCCAACAAATAAAACCGACCCTTACAAACCCATTACATAATCCAGTCCACCCCCTTTTTTATTTCTTAGCCCAATCACCTCGCAGGCCTAACCATTAAACAAAACAACCCTTTAGTAATAAAAACGGGGTCAAACTTTTGTTTGACCACCTCCTTCCCCCACCACTTGCACCTGCTACTTCCCTGGCACACTCCAAACCCATCACCAACTATGCAAATCTACCCATTCCTTGTTCCCCTTTGCATCCACTAAACCCCAAGTGCATTAAATGCCTACTCCCCTGCTCCAAGTTAACCAAACAGTCAACATAGTTTTTTCCCGCTAAAACCTTTTAAAGGTCAAGATCACTCCAAAAGCATCCAATGGTCAATGTGAGAAGTGGGAATGAGAGAGAAACACTACTCAGTCCATATAAGTAAAGAAACAATGAAGAAAGAAGAGAGTAGTTAGCTAATTTAGTTGTAGCTTAGTTGTAGTATGTCGTTTCTAGTGTAATTCAATTTCCAGTTGTAATTTTCAGTTTAAAATAATTGTAATCAACATTTCTAGTGTAATTTTAACTTTCTTGAACCTTAATTTCACATCTTGTTATTTAAAATTTGAATATGTAATTTTCACATAAAAATCTCAATTCAATCTTATGATGTTAAAAGTTGTTGTGCACTGGTCCATTAAGCTTACTTGAGCTCAGTTATAAGTTTTTAATAGCTTTTAATGCATTTAAACCTGTTTTATTCAATAAATCAAAAATACAAGAAAAATACTCAAAAATAGCTCATAATTCAAAAATCAATAGAAAAGAAGATTGAAGCAAGGAGTATGGTTGATTATGGATTGCTATGGTATTAGTGCTTTAAGGGAGGTTATAGGAAGTGTTATGGGCCCAGGTTCTATGTTCTTAGCTTGGAAGCTTATGTAAGCCTTTTTCTATGATTTTTGCTATTTACTGTACAATAGCATATGGTTGCATATCTCTGTGTTCCTTGTACTTAATTAGTGTATTGGATGGGTTTTGATGTTATTTTGTACCTGTTTGTTCACTATAATCCATATTGCTCAGATTTCACACTTCACTACCATATTTAGCTTCATATGGAATCTTGGGTCTTTGTTGTTTAGAGTGGTGTTTTTGTGTTTAATATAGCTCAGTATATCATTTTAGATCATTTTGCATCAGTCTCATGGTCAAAATCAAGCTTATCCTTTGAAAATCTCTTTTTCATATCAGTTAAGGTGTGTTTGGAATAGTTGTTTTCACCACTGAGAAGTGTGTTATTCTTGTTGTTATTTGTTGGTGCATGTTTCTTTAGTGTCTACTAGGTCTCTTAAAGCAAAAAGTACCAGTTTCCTTTATCATAAAGTCAAAATTCTCTTTAAATTTCCAATATGTGTTATCTGTTTAGGATTTAGGGTTCCATATCATTCATAGTAAGCTCATAAGTTGTTGCTTTATCATATTTCAGTCTCACATTAGCTTCTTATAATTTATTCAGTAATTTAGGATCATCGAAAGTTCAAAAAAGTCAAAATAGAGTTTTCTATCAAAAAGTCAAATTTCATTGTTTACCCAGTTTTTCAAATATTGGGTGAATTTTCATGGCTTCAATTTTAGGTGTTAGCTTTTAAGCTTTTGGGATTATAGAATTTGGAAGCTTATCTTTACTGTCATAATTTTTTCTTATTTTTTAGATTTTTATTTACTGCTTATTTTCAGCTTTTCTTTGGCCTGTTTGTTTAAACCAACCCCTGCACCACAGCTTTTGACCACTTTTCATAAGCTCATATGTTGCTAGTTAGTGTAGCTTATTAAGATCTCTTTAGCATTTTAGATAGCTCAAGGTATCATCTCATTATGCATGTACTTTTTATCCCATGGATTGCTTATTTATAAGCTTATTTTGGATCTCAAAGTACCACCCACTGAGTCCACTACACTGAGTAATCAGTGTGCTCAGGGGGAGTTCATAAGCTCCTTGAGAGCTTATCTCTTGAGCTTTTCCTTAGCCTGTGAGCTTTTTGAAAAGCCCACTGAAGGTTCCAAGTTCACTTTGCCCTCTAGAGCTTATTGGATAAGCTTCTAGAGGCCTGCAATAAGCCCCTATAAGTCTGTTTGGTTTGGGAGTCTTGGATTTGCTTAATTGAGCTTTCCAACTTATTCTTTCTGCTTTTCTCATTGTTCCAACTCATTTTAAGTATATCTAAGCACTCCCACACCAAGCACCATCTCCCCTAACTAGTTCTTAGTGTTTTCTTTTTCCCCTTTTTTATTTATACTAGTCAAAATCCTTTTAAGCTTATTTAACTTATTAGCTTATTTTATGCTTATTCAAAAAGCATTTTCTACTTTTTATATTTTTCTTAGCTAACTAATAGTATAAACTATTTTTAGGAAAAGTTTTAGAATTTTTACTGTTCATCTTATATTTTTTATAAATTAAATTAGTTTAAATAGTTATTAAATAGTTTTTAATTAATAATAATTATATAAATAGTTTAAAAAAATAATTTTCTTTTTTCAATAATTTTCTTTTATCATTTGGATTCCAAAAATGTAATTTACACATCCGTAGGATTATTGCTCTTGTCTCACGTTTTATTTCGTACGTTTACGTAATTCCTTAATTTAAACGTACGCATTTTTAGTTTTTAAACGTTTTTAGGTAACTTTGTCTTACGTCTTCTTTAATATTGTTTATTTAAGTCATTTCCTTTTATATTCTGTTAGCATCATAATCATTATCCCTTTTCCATTCAAAATCACCCGATCACAGATTCGTTAAAGTACAATTGCACGCCTCGTCGGGACATAATGACCCGGGTAAACACTATACTCCTTGGAGATTTGGCCCAAGCTGTTTGACTTAGTTGACCATTCACATTGGTTGATTTAAGTTGACCGTTTAGAGCCAATCAAATTTTGGCGCCACTGTCGGGGAGGTGTGCTGCGTATTCTCTCAACGAATTTGCAGATTAGTGAATCTGGATATACGCTCATTGTATATTTACCATCCTTGTTCATATTTTCTTATTTTCATAAAAAACAAAATGAACCGTGAAGTTTACCATTTCAGATTACTCAGGGATTACTGAGTGTGATCTAAGAGGAAACGATTTGGTTTCTTGAAACGATTGCCAAAAACATTGTAATTCAGTTTTCAACGAACAAAAAAAAAAAAAAAAAATAAAATAAAATAAAAAAAACGAAATATTTTTCTTCTTTGTTTTTACAAAATGTTTTTCAAAAATTTCAAAAATATTCACCTTTACCCTCTTACCCTTTTGATTCTTTATCCATTACCCTTTGTAACCCTTTGATTCTTTCTATGTCTTATCCTCACATTCTTGGTTGTCAATGGTGTGGTGGTCCTCATAATGGTGGTAATTGTCCCAGTTGTGGCATGGTAGAGTCAGGAAACGGGTCTGTCTATAACCAAGAACCCTATTCTTACCATGATACAACTGATTTATTCCACCAGCCATCAAACCATGAGATACTGACATACTCGTGTGAATTTTGTGGAGGTCCTCACCAGGGATTTCAGTTTCAAACCAGAAACACGTTTGTCTATGAACTATTTTCTGATAACACTCAGAATTTTGAAAATGACCAATATCCATGTTATTCACCAAACCAGTCACAACAACCAAATTGTTGTGAGTACTGTGGAGGTCCACACTTCAGCTCAGATTGTCAAACAAGGAATCCATTTCCTTGTAACAATTATGACACACCTTATCATGAACAACCTCCACAGCACCAAATGATTCAAGCATCTCCTCAAATCCCGCAAGACCTTTGTCTAGAGTCTCTTGAGATATTGAAAGAACTTAAGGAGGAGTTGGCTAATATATCGTTTCAAAATTCTCGTGATAAATCTATTGCAGAATTACTTGTAGAAGAACGAGATGCTAGAAACAAAAAGAGCATGGAAGAATTACTTGTCGAAGAACAAGCAGCTAAAACACGTGCCATATATCGCAATGCTGCTCTTCTCGATGATGATGATAGTGATGATGAAGATACCCTTGATATTCTTCAATTTTATAAGGGTTCATCAAGTTCATCAGTCGCAATTCCATCCATGGAAAATCAGGGAGAAAAGAATGTGATGGAATTACTAGCCGTAGATCAAATAGAACTTGTAGAATCCATGAATGCTAGTCCTTCTCAACTCCCTCAATCTGTTGTTATCACACCTGAAGTTCCCACTAACTCTCTGAGCATAGGGGACGAGCATCTTAGCACTATTCCTGAAAAGGAATCGGACGAATTCATAAAGTCTAGTGTTGGGAACCTTGTCCCAATCCCAAGTGAGTCATAGGGAATTTTTTTTATCATGTGTGTGATTTTCCTTCCCCTCTTGAGTGTTCAAAAGATCATTTTGAGACTTTCTCCGATTTTAGCAAAGATTGTGCATCTTATGGAGACATCGAGTATGTTGAGGCATCACTTCCACATTCTGATGCTGATCATCTTCTTGAGGAGTTCACCGATGAACTCACTCACATCAATCCACTTCCATCGGGAAGTGACGATGATCTCTTTGATTTTGAAGCCAATCTAAGAGAAATTCAAAGACTTTTATATCATGATCAACCACTCAATTCATATCCCAACATCAAGCTTAGTAATTCACATAATGATGACAATTCCTTATCTTATGGAGACATCAATTATGTGGAGGAATTACCTTCTGAGCTCGTCAGCCTAGAAGAGAATGTTGATCACCTTGTTTCTGAAACATTCAATATGACTATCACTAACCCTCTGTTTGATTTCGAATCTGAATTCACTTTGATTTCTGATAATCCAATCTTTGATATTCAAAATGAGGAAAATGATGAGTCTGAAACGGAGACTATAATGGACGAGGTGCGTGTTTATAACCCACAAAGTACCGCACATGTCCCACCTCCGTATATCCTTCATGAGTTAGAGCTAAAGAGTACCAATTCTATCGCTAAATCTCTTCACGAGAAGTTCTCCGGTGAACTCACTCATATCATTACTCCTCCGGAGTATGATGGAAAGAAAAATCATCATCGGGGGGAGAGACACTCAATCATGAGAGTTTGCATTTTGATGACAAAATATCCCACCCTCCCGCCCGGGATGTTTTCTAAACCAAAGAGCTTAACCGATAAAATCCAAATTACAACTGCACTTGATCCTGATGATGAAGATCTTGTCATGATTGTTATCATGACTTTCTTACTTTTCTTCACCTACCTGGTGACGTCCTCTCTTCTTCACTCATTCGGGAGTGAGGATACCATCTCTGACCCCGGCATGTTCAGTTATCATTCTTTCAAGTCAGGCATATCTCATCGGTGTGGAACTTTCACATACTTCAATGTTTGTCCAAACATCTTGAACGAAAGTCCGATGGAGATTGTCTTTTCCACATGTTGCTTCCCCAAGAACCAATGAATTCGGGGTCGAGTCAGGCTAGTGACTCGTTAAACAAAAACATTAGCACCATATAGGTGATGACCCATATTTCTGTGTTCTTTCTATTTTCTAACACTAAGTGTGGGGGAGTTTCCTCTGCTGTTGTTAGCTATGTTATATGTTTGCTCATGTTTTCAGGTTTCCCTTGGATTGTGATGATTGACGTGCCTGTTTTCAATCCAGCCGCCCAATATCCTATCCTTTTTGCTAACAATTATCTAGGGATATCTTCCAAACTTTTTTTGCGAAAAAAAATTTCCTTCATACACTTAGCTAGTAATGTTATCTTTTTACGTTCAAAGAGTCAGCATAATAGCCGAGACTTTGAATATTGAGGACAATATTCAATTCTAAGTGGGGGGGGGGGGGGGAATTCTGGCAATTTTGATCACATATGTACCTGTTAGTACCCTAGTGCCCCCGTTTTTGGCAAAATTTAAAAAAAAATTCGATAAAAAGAAGTGCTTTGCACACAAAAAAATGATGAAAATACAAATATATATATATATATATATATATATATATATATATATATATATATATATATATATATATATAATAAGTTGTTTAGTCTTGATTAGGCTAGAACAAAGGGAATCCCGACTCTGCCAGAGTGTTGATCTGGCTGCTTCCTTAACTTTTAGACTAAGGTTTTACAAAGTGTGCAAATGAAAATGCTAAACATGGAATAGTTGGATTTCTTTAGAGCTCATAATGGTTATTTGTAGTTCCTTGCTCTCGCAAGATTGAAAACCCCAAAAATATACTCCCTCCGTCCCAATTTATTTGTCCAGTTTTGACTTTTTGAGTCTTTCTTTCTCGACTTTGACCGTAAATATTCTTATTTGTGTTATATAATTCTTGATGAAAATTATACAAATTAAAAATACACTTAAAACTCAATCTATTCATATATTTTGCATCAAATATTAAATAACACAAACAAACATATTTAAGGTCAAAATTGACAAAGAAAGACTTTGAAAATCAAAAGTGGACAAATAAATTGGGACGGAGGTAGTAATAATTAGAATTACGCGTTCTCAAAAGTTGTCTAAATTTCCGCTCACTTTACGTGTTGGCATAAGCATTAAATGGGCCTTGGATACTTTATTCTGAAAGGCGTTTAGGTCTTGGAACTCCTCGTTTTGTTGTATGCCACATGAGGTTCACAAATAACACCATTAATATGTAATAAATGCCAAAAATAGCTACAGTTCGACAAGCGGATTCTCGCATCCTTTGTTCTGAAAGGCGCTTAGGTCTGGGAGTTTCACCGTGAAGCTCCGTATGCTTGAGGCAAAGTAAATTGAAATAAAGTATAAGTACCAAAAATAACTGCGGTTCGAAAAGCTGATCCTTCCATCCTTTGTTCTGAAAGGCGCTTAGGTCTGGGAGATTCACCGTGAAACTCCGTATGTTTGAGATACAATATATATATATATATATATATATATATATATATATAAGATGAAAAATATTGAAAAATGAAAAATAGAAAAATATAATAAATGTGGTGTGAATGTGTGAGCCTTTTGAGTTAAAATTTAAATGATTTTTAAATCCGCCTAAATCTATCAGACTTTAAACTTATCGAAACGAAAATAAGAAATCATTTCTTTAAAAAAAGTCTAGAGAAAATAAGACTTGGGAGCAGGAATTTACAATTAGCATTTATGAGTAGTTTTAGCATTTTACAAAAATATTGCACATCGATTTTAATCTTAGTTGGAAGTATAAAAAAAGATAATGATGATTACCATTTCCTGGAAACACCCAGTTTGCGTGAATCCCGTTCCAGGATGCCACTTTTGGAAAATCAAGCATGTATTATTTTTGTTCTTGTTTAAATTTCTTGCATCAAAATAAAAAGTCATGTTAGAAATAGAAGTGACGATCATTTACTAAGTCATTTAGTCATTTGTAGTTTAGTCTTGTAATAATATTGTAAAAGTCGATGAGAAAAAGGATTTGACAAAACCAGTCACTTCACAACCCTTGCCCAAGAAAATGGAAATTGATAAGATTGTTGAAAAACAAAAATTGGTTGTTGAAAGAAACACAAATGTGAGTACACCTGGCTCTTCTAGGAATAATACACCGAATGTGACAACAAAAACCGTTAATGAGTATGTTGATTCTAATGACATGGTCCAAAATCACCATCTAGAGAAAGCTAAGAAAAAGGCACAACTTCGAAAAGACAGAATTTTAGGTGCAAAACCTAGTGTGATGAATTCTACAAGATTCCAAAGCACTGCTAGTAGTAGTAAACCATTACCTAAGAACAATCAACAAAACACTAGGGAGTGACTTGCATCTAAGAGTAGTGGCACAAAAGAGAATGCTAGGAACGTAGAATGCAACACAAAGAATTCCAAGGTCTCATCAAAAAACAGACAATTTCCAAAAGACTGTAGTGACAAAGTTAAAATTGTTGTGTTAAACAAGAATGTTGAATTTGTCTGTCCTACATGTTAAAAATGTGTTTTTTCAGCTAATCACGATGCATGTATTGCACAATTTATCAAGAATAGAAAGTCAAGTGTCAAGACAAAATCCACTAAGACACCAAATCGAAACAAACCCTAGTGCCCCCGTTTTGATCACATATGTACCTGTTAGTACCCTAGTGCCCCCGTTTTTGGCTAAATTTAAAAAAAATTCGATAAAAAAGAAGTGCTTTGCACACAAGAAAATGATGAAAATACAAATATATATATATATATATATATATATATATATATAATAATAATAATAATAATAATAATAATAATAATAATAATAATAATAAGTTGTTTAGTCTTGATTAGGCTAGAACAAAGGGACCGACTCTGCCAGAGTGTTGATCTGGCTGCTTCCTTAACTTTTAGACTAAGGTTTTACAAAGTGTGCAAATGAAAATGCTAAACATGGAGTAGTTGGATTTCTTTAGAGCTCATAATGGTTATTTGTAGTTCCTTGCTCCCGCAAGATTGAAAACCCCAAAAATATAATAATTAGAATTACTCGTTTTCAAAACTTGTCTAAATTTCCGCTCATTTTATGTGTTGGCGTAAGCATTAAATGGGCCTTGGATACTTTACTCTGAAAGGCGTTTAGGTCTTGGAACTCCTCGTTTTGTTGTATGCCACATGAGGTTCACAAATAACACCATTAATATGTAATAAATGCCAAAAATAGCTACAGTTCGACAAGCAGATCCTCGCATCCTTTGTTCTGAAAGGCGCTTAGGTCTGGGAGTTTCACCGTGAAGCTCCGTATGCTCGAGGCAAAGTAAATTGAAATAAAGTATAAGTACCAAAAATAACTGCGGTTCGAAAAGCTGATCCTTCCATCCTTTGTTCTGAAAGGCGCTTAGGTCTGGGAGATTCACCGTGAAACTCCGTATGTTTGAGATACAATATATATATATATATATATATATATATATATATATATATATATATATATATATATATATATATATATATATATATATATATATATATATATATATATATATATATATATATATATATATATATATGATGAAAAATATTGAAAAATGAAAAATAGAAAAATATAATAAATGTGGTGTGAATGTGTGAGCCTTTTGAGTTAAAATTTAAATGATTTTTAAATCCGCCTAAATCTATCAGACTTTAAACTTATCGAAACGAAAATAAGAAATCATTTCTTTAAAAAAAGTCTAGAGAAAATAAGACTTGGGAGCAGGAATTTACAATTAGCATTTATGAGTAGTTTTAGCATTTTACAAAAATATTGCACATCGATTTTAATCTTAGTTGGAAGTATAAAAAAAGAGGATGATGATTACCATTTCCTGGAAACACCCAGTTTGCGTGAATCCCGTTCCAGGATGCCACTTTTGGAAAATCAAGCATGTATTATTTTTGTTCTTGTTTAAATTTCTTGCATCAAAATAAAAAGTCATGTTAGAAATAGAAGTGACGATCATTTACTAAGTCATTTAGTCATTTGTAGTTTAGTCTTGTAATAATATTGTAAAAGTCGATGAGAAAAAGGATTTGACAAAACCAGTCACTTCACAACCCTTGCCCAAGAAAATGGAAATTGATAAGATTGTTGAAAAACAAAAATTGGTTGTTGAAAGAAACACAAATGTGAGTACACCTGGCTCTTCTAGGAATAATACACCGAATGTGACAACAAAAACTGTTAATGAGTATGTTGATTCTAATGACATGGTCCAAAATCACCATCTAGAGAAAGCTAAGAAAAAGGCACAACTTCGAAAAGGCGGAATTTTAGGCGCAAAACCTAGTGTGATGAATTCTACAAGATTCCAAAGCACTGCTAGTAGTAGTAAACCATTACCTAAGAACAATCAACAAAACACTAGGGAGTGGCTTGCATCTAAGAGTAGTGGCACAAAAGAGAATGCTAGGAACGTAGAATGCAACACAAAGAATTCCAAGGTCTCATCAAAAAACAGACAATTTCCAAAAGACTGTAGTGACAAAGTTAAAATTGTTGTGTTAAACAAGAATGTTGAATTTGTCTGTCCTACATGTCAAAAATGTGTTTTTTCAGCTAATCACGATGCATGTATTGCACAATTTATCAAGAATAGAAAGTCAAATGTCAAGACACAATCCACTAAGACACCAAATCGAAACAAACCCGTTGATAAGAAGCAAGAAGTTAAGAAACCTAATAGGTGGATACCGAAAGGATGTAGTTTTTCCAAGACTGAGACTTCCGTTGCATCTGATAAGAAAACTACGTCTAGATCTTACCTTAGGTGGATTCCCACGGGAAAAGTTTTTAAAATAGTTGGTCTTAGATGGATTCCCACTGGAAAGATTCTTGATTGTTGCACAAAGACTAATGATAGTGTACATCATCATGATAAGGAAGTAGAAACCACTACAACCATTGAAAGTGAACACCCTCAATGTGAGGAAACATGTAGTACTAACACTGTTATTTGTGCGAATTCTTCTTCTATGGATGCAGGTACTTGTGAAAGTGATGAGAGTTCATACACCCAATGTGGTAAAGAAGAACTTTACGCCAACATCGCATGTGGAAATCCTTTTCTTATTCCACTTTTAACTCCACTTTTACTTGTCACAGCTTAATTTTTTTCTTTCTTCAAATCTTCTTTGTAAATATTTTTTGAAAAACAAAATACAAAATTTACAAAACCATCAAAAACAAAATACAAAAATATAAAATCCTTAAAAAAATAAATATAAAATCAAAAACAATATAAAATAAAAAATCCAAAAAAATCCTCCTCACGACATGTCTCTTGTATAATCGATATTCTGTACGTATCTAGAAATGTCATTCAACAATGATACGGACATGTACAGATGCTTGAGCGAGAGTTTTCGAAAATGTTTTCTAAAACATGTCATTTCTAAAAATTTTCTTCTCAATGGCTTTCGTATACTTCAGTACGAAACCCGGACTTAATCGGATGGCTTCTGGACATATCAGTTCAGGACCCGTGCATCAAAGAAAGGAAAGTGCTTAATCAAAACAAAGATTTCAAATATTTTTTTGAGCACTTATCCTAAAATGAGAACCAAACACTTATCTGGCTTGAGTTTTCTTTAGAAAAACTTTCAAAATATCTAAGCTCAAGACCATGATTGTTTATCTAATGATTAATTAGATTTTCAAAATTCTCTTACATTCTGAGCACCACCTTTTCAAGATTTTTCAAAAAGATTTTTGAAATCTATCAAAATCGGTGCTCATCATCAAAATGACTTGTGTACACTTTACAGTGCACAACTCAAGTTTTCAAAGAAAGGAAAGTGCTACATAATAATGATTTTCATCAAAAAGTGCACTTATCCTAAAAATGGACACTGGTGTACGCCTCAGTGCGACATTCCTATTCAAACAAATAGAAGTCTTTGTTTTTTCAAAAAACCTTGATGCAAAATTCATCAAATCTGAAACTTTTTACTATTTCAGAATTTTGCTTCAAAAAGACTCCTTCCCTCAAAACTTTAAAAAGGTTAATATTCTCAAAAACATATGCAAGTTTTGAGGGGGAGTATTTCAAAAACATAATGTTCCGATTTCATTCTAAAACAAATCCGTCTATCTCTCCAAAAGTTTTTCAATTAATCAGATGATATAAAAAATATCATGATATGCTATTTTTGAGCTGGAGAAGACGTGATTAAAATGTGATAAAAAATGTTTAAAGATTGTGGCTGAATCTCAAAAGAGCTTGACTCAGAAATAACCCTCGAATTGATGAAGCTTAAAATGTCAGTTATTCAAAAGACTTGTCCTGGATGGGTAATAATTTCAAGCTGGTCTAACCAGTGATGTAAACGTGTCTCGAATAGGATTTATCTGAGTAGAATGTACCAATTCGAGAAACTTTCTTTGGACTTGACCAGGCCGGGTAATAATTTCAAGCTAGTCTAACTAGTGATGTAAATGTGTCCCGAATCGGTCTTGTTCACTGAAAGTGGATCAATTCAAAAAGTGCAAACTCCTCACGCATGTGCAAATTTCTTAAAAATTCATGAGCACATGTGAACGGGGAGTCCTTCAAAAGTTGCAAAACTCTCAAAGTGGTAACAACAATGTGTTTTATTATCATAAACACTTTGAGAGATTTTCACAAAAAGGTTTTATGGCATGTGATCAATAAATCTAGGATAATCATCGAGTTATAAGGTGATTATAGTTAGGTTTATGTCCAATGATCCGCCAGAGCTGGAGGGATCTACCCAAGGACAAATCCAATAGATTAGAATTCGAAGTCCTTAGGTATGATTGTAAAAAAAGGAGAAAATGAGAAAGGAGAAAGAAGGGGTTGAAGAATTAAAAAGAAAAGTCATGAAAAAGGGTGAAAAGAAATAGCCTTCCATATGTTCAACCTTAGGGCAGACACCGGGTTCAATTCGTATGCTACTGGTTGTTGCTAAGGTGTCACCGGTATTGAAGATAAAGACGTCATGGACCCAGTGACGCACTGCACTTAACCTTCTAGCCACTCAAGTTCTCTTAAAAGAGCTTGTTTCATTCTCATGAGGAACCGGCGTAATCTATCAACCTGTCCCTTAGAGATGCTTGATATTGAAACAGGAGACCTCTCCCTAATCTCCGCATAGGAAACCAAATGTGCACTTATCGAGTCTAGAGCCCCGAGATTCATCAAAAGATCTCATAGGAACACATGATATTTCTACACTGGTTGTTCATCATTAAGGACGCCAGATGTATACTTTAGAGTCCTACGCAGATCTTAGCAATCTGCCAGAACATTTATGAGAGGATTCACTTTTGTGATTCTCAATGATTGAATGGAAACTCCTCCCAGGGTCAACATCAAACAGCTCTGCCAGCAGGTCACTTCGGTAATTCTTTATGGGTTACGCTTAGTGTTTGCGGTGGTTTCAAATGGTCTACAGTCGTGGAGTGGTCCCCAGCGACTCACCCATTTGTTGAGCTACTTAGTAGGTCTCGTAAGCTCCCTTGGGAGTATCCGAAATAGGAACGGCCTTGGTAAGGGTTAGAAGGAGTCTTCACACTATGCTGTTGACAATCTCTAATTCCGAACCTGTAAGTACCGGTTGAGTTATTGCTAACTGTTTACCTGCAGCTATACATCATCTCCATGGCAATAGATTCCACATGCTCATACATGCATCTCGAAGTCAAAGAAAAATTCTCATCAAAGATCAAAGCAAAGAAAAGATCAAAGAAAGATTCTACGCAATGTGAAAGAATCTACAGAAGTAAAGTGACAAAGATCAGAGTGAAAGAACGGGAACAACAAATGCATGTATCACAAAGACTAAAGACGTATGAGAATGTTGGAAAGGCGCATAACCACCAAATTCAAAGAAGTGACGGAAGGCAGATTGCTCCACATCACAAAAGAACAAAGAATGATGAAAAGTTAGTTATCTAAGATTACAAAGCATGAAGGAACAAAGACTTTAGACTATTCTACAAAGACTCAAAGTTCAAGACAACAAGCTTCAAAGTTCAAAGATCAAGATCACAAAGAGAGATCTCAATGATCACCCCTTAGAGGGAGATTGTTAGCAATAGAAGTGTTGATCATAAATGGAATCAAAGAGAGATCTCAATGATCGCCCCTTAGGGGGAGATTGTTAGAAATAGAAGTGGTGATCATTTATTAAGTCATTTAGTCTTGTAATAATATTGTAATAGTCTTGTAGTTTAGTTAAGGGTAAACGGGCTTGGTTTAATCTAATATTGTAGAAGGTTATGTCTAGTTTATTACAAAAGCCCAGACCCGGCCCATCTTTCTTATCTTGCCTATAAATACCTCCAAATGCTCCCATTTGGAGGTGTTGCTTCTAGGGTGCTTCTAGGTTTCTAGGTTATTCATCTCCTTGTATTATTCTCTCTTTAATCTAATACATCAACTTCCTTTCCCTCTCTAGAAGTTACCATCTCTCTCTCTCTACTTATCTCTTCTATAATCTTTATATAAACTTGTGTTAGATATAGTATTTGGGTCCTATCAAGTCAAAACGGTTTGGTCTTGGTAACTTGGTATCCTTTCATTACTTTATATGATTGGATTGCTAGGGACTAGCAATAGTTTCGTATGGGGGATTGATGAGTGTGTAAATACTCATCATTTTTGTCCCATCTGAACTATAAAAACAGTTAAAAACATACAGATAAGCCCCATAATACTGCAAATATCCTTGGATTGTGTTTCTATGTGTTTCAGGTACAAAAGGATTGAAATAGACGAAAAACGAGCAAAGTTTGCAGAATTGGCAGAATTAGTCCCTGAACTTTCAGAAATTGTCAGAATTGGTCCCTGTAGGATTTATTTTGAAGAAAAGTCAACAACAATCCCCCAGGAATCAAGGAATGAAATTTCTGACCCTTGGAGTGCAAGTTTGCAAAATTGGCAACAATGGCCCCTCAAGTTTGAATTTTGGCAGTTTTGGTCCCTGTAGGATTTATTTTGAAGAAAAGTCAACAACAGTCCCCCAGGAATCAAGGAATGACATTTCTGACCCTTGGATTGCAAGTTTGTAAAATTGGCAACAATGGCCCCTCAAGTTTGAATTTTGGCAGTTTTGGTCCCTGGATATCTAAAATTAGAAAATAAACAGTAGTAGTCCTTGGATTATTGGAACTTGGCAAGAAAAGTCCTTGTGAATACTTTGGAAAAGTTTCAAATTGCACCCCTTAACTTTTTAGTTTTGACACTTTTAGTCCTTGGGATTTTTCACTAACAAACCTAACCCTTTTCTTTATTTAACCCAAAACAAAAGCTAATCCAACAAATAAAATCCACCCTTACAAACCCATTACACAATCCAGTCCATCCTTTTTTTTATTTCTCGGCCCAATCACCTCCCAGGCCCAACCATTAAACAAAACAACCCTTTAGTAATAACAATGGGGTCAAACTTTTGTTTGACCACCTCCTTCCCCCACCACTTGCACCTGCTACTTCCTTGGCACACTCCAAACGCATCACTAACTCTGAAAATCTACCCATTCCTTGTTCCCCTTTGCATCCACTAAACCCCAAGTGCATTAAATGCCTACTCCCCTGCTCCAAGTTAACCAAAACAGTCAACATAGTTTTTTCCCACAAAAACCTTTTAAAGGTCAAGATCACTCCAAAAGCATCCAATGGTCAATGTGAGAAGTGGGAATGAGAGAGAAACAAAACTCAGTCCATATAAGTGAAGAAAAAATGAAGAAAGAAGAGAGTAGTTAGCTAATTTAGTTGTAGCTTAGTTGTAGTATGTCAGTTCTAGTGTATTTTAATTTCCAGTTGTAATTTTCAGTTTAAAAGAATTGTAATCAACATTTCTTGTGTAATTTTAACTTGAAAATTTCACATCTTGTTATTTAAAATTTGAATTTGTAATTTTCACAAAAAAAATCTCAATTCAATCTTATGATGTTAAAAGTTGTTGTGCACTGGTCCATTAAGCTTACTTGAGCTCAGTTATATGTTTTTAAAAGCTTTCAATGCATTTAAACATGTTTTGTTCAATAAATCAAAATACAAGAAAAATACTCAAAAATAGCTCATAATTCAAAAATCAATAGAAAAGAAGATTGAAGCAAGGAGTATGGTTGATTATGTATTGCTATGGTATTAGTGGTTTTCACCACTGAGAAGTGTGTTATTCTTGTTGTTATTTGTTGGTGAATGTTTCTTTAGTGTCTACTAGGTCTCTTAAAGCAAAAAGTACCAGTTTTCTTTATCATAAAGTCAAAATTCTCTTTAAATTTCCAATATGTGTTAACTGTTTAGGATTTAGGGTTTCAAATCATTCATAGTAAGCTCATAAGTTGTTGCTTTATCATATTTCAGTCTCTCATTAGTTTTTCATAACCAATTCAGTAATCTAGGATCACCAAAAGTTCAAAAAAGTCAAAATAGAGTTTTCTATCAAAAAGTCAAATTTCATTGTTTACCCAGTTTTTCCAAATATTGGGTGAATTTTTATGGCTTCAATTTTAGGTGTTAGCTTTTAAGCTTTTGGGATTATAGAATTTGGAAGCTTGTCTTTACTGTCATAATTTTTTCTTATTTTTTAGATTTTTATTTACTGCTTATTTTCAGCTTTTCTTTGGCCTGTTTGTTTAAACTATCCCCTGCACCATAGCTTTTGACCACTTTTTATAAGCTCATATGTTGCTAGTTAGTGTAGCTTATTAACATCTCTTTAGCATTTTAGATAGCTCATAGTATCATCTCATTATGCATGTACTTTTTATCCCATGGATTGCTTATTTATAAGCTTATTTTGGATCTCAAAGTACCACCCACTGAGTCCACTACACTGAGTCATCAGTGTGCTCAGGGGGAGTTCGTAAGCTCCTTGAGAGCTTATCTCTTGAGCTTTTCCTTAGCCTGTGAGCTTTTTGGAAAGCCCACTGAGTGGGTTTGAAGGTTCCAAATTCACTTTGCCCTCTAGAGCTTATTGGATAAGCTTCTAGAGGTCTGCAATAAGCCCCTATAAATCTGTTTGGTTTGGGAGTCTTGGATTTGCTTAATTGAGCTTTCCAACTTATTCTTTCTGCTTTTCTCATTGTTCCAACTCATTTTAAGTATATCTAAGCTATTTCTAACTTATTCCTCCTCTGTGTTCAAATTGTAGCTTTTTACAAAGCTTTTTCACTTTCATAAGTCCCTTTTAGCTTCATAAGCTTAACTGAAGTAGAAATAAGCTCCAACTTAGCTTAATTTTGAGTTATAAAAAGTTTAATTTTATAAAAGTTTGTTATTTTTTGTGTTTCAGTAGTTTTGCAAAGAGAAAACCAAAAAAATAAATGTTTTGCAAAAATGGTCACTGGTGGGGTTTGAACCCCTGACCTCTTGGTAAAACTTGGTCAAAACCACTCCCACACCGTGCACCATCTCCCCTAACTAGTTCTTAGTGTTTTCTTTTTCCCCTTTTTTATTTATAGTAGTCAAAATCCTTTTAAGCTTATATAACTTATTAGCTTATTTTCTGCTTATTCAAAAAGCATTTTCTATTTTTATATTTTTCTTAGCTAACTGATAGTATAAACTATTTTTAGGAAAAGTTTTAGAATTTTTACTGTTCATCTTATATTTTTTATAAATTAAATTAGTTTAAATAGTTATTAAATAGTTTTTAATTAATAATAATTATATAAATAGTTAAAAAAAAATAATTTTCTTTTATCATTTGGATTCCAAAAATGTAATTTTCACATCCGTAGGATTTTTATTGCTCTCGTCTCACGTTTTATTTCGGACGTTTACGTAATTCCTTAATTTAAACGTACGCGTTTTTTATTTTTAAACGTTTTTAGGTAACTTGGTCTTACGTTTTCTTTAATATTGTTTATTTAAGTCATTTGCTTTTATATTCCCTTAGCATAATCACCATTATCCCTTTTCCATTCAAAATCACCTGATCACAGATTCGTTAAAGTACAATTGCACGCCTCGTCAGGACATAATGATGTATCTAAACACACACCTTGTGTTAGAATGTTACTTTGAGTAATACTAACAAGTATGCGGAATATACTTAGTAGTACTTAGAAGATTGATTATGATATTGTGAGTGAGAACAGTTGTATATGATAAACACAAAGTATAAACCAAACTTTAAGCTCCAATATTATTAATGATAATATTACGAGTGATCTTGCTTATCACTAGGGTTACACCTTGAAGCTCTCTAATTGATACGTACATAAACTTTAACCTAGGACCTCCTTTTATAGCACAAGGAGTCCTCTTTTACAAGATAAGTATCAAGCTATCTAAATAGAATATACACAAAATCTATTCTATACTTATCATATACGAATACATAAGAGTTATCATACAAGTAGTCGTAATATTATGTACTAGCAATGGTAATGAGATTCCACTGTTAGTACATTCTTCAGCAGTGGTTATCTTCATGCTTAGCCGTGGTAACTGTTAGTGTAATTTCCAACAATCCTCCCCTAAGTTTCTTCAATCAATCAGCATCTGTGAGGATATGGAAATTCTTCCAAACACTTCATTTTCTTTTCCTTAACTCCTTATTAGCTCTAACACTTTGATCATATATCCTTTGTAGCAGATCTTCTATGACTTCATTTCTTTCCCAATATCTGAGCTTTACAGATATCATGACATTAAGAATACCTGCTCTCAATGGATATTCCTTTTCAGCTAGCATAAACACATCAATACCAGCTTGTGTAGAAACATGATGTACTGCACTTGAGTCATAAAATTTCCACAAAGTATTTAGATTATTTGCTTCAAATCTCCAATGTCTGTCACTAGGGTCAGGCTCATATAACCTTTTGAATTGAACCCATAACTCCTTAGCTTTAACATCAATAAGTTCATCTTTCTTGAACTGATCTTGGACTATCTTCCACAAAGTATCTAAATCTTCCCTATCACAAGATCTAACAAGGTCTTCAAAATCTTTGCAGATACTTGTAATACCTCCAAGTCTAACAATCTTCCAAGCATCCCCAAAATCATCAGAATAAATTTCCCAACCAATAACAGAATGCTTTGATTGTAGAGGTTCTACATCCAATACATCAGTTTCAATATGAATCATTCCAATGAATTGCTCTTCTGATAATTTGTGATCACCTTCTTGAGATAACTTCTGAGCTTTAGACTTCTTAGCAACTTTGGATTCAATAGATTTACCTGCTCTTTTGAATCTTCTGGCTTCTTCTTCTAAATCCATTGGAATAAAATTCTTATCTTTTCTGTGTTCACTGTTGTACAATCTTTGAATTTCTTTATATGATCTTCCTTTTAGTTGATACATCTTCCATCCTCCTACATGACACAAGTATTTCTTCATTCCAGCATTAACTTGAGCCTGTGATGGTTGTCTTGGTTTTTTCTGAGTCTTCTTAATTGTATCCACCATTGAATCAAAAGCTTGTTGATTTTTCATGTTGATGAAATCAGCTATTTGAGCTGATCTTTCCTCTGCTGTCAAACTCTCATCAGCAATAAGCTCAATAACCTTCCTTTTAATGACTGGATCTGAATCATGTGCTCAATCTCTGCATTTGACAATTGATAAGTGTCTTCTTCTGGTTCTATCTCCTTTTGAATTCTGTGTTGATCCATGAATCTTACAACATCCGCTTCTTTATACTTTCTTGCCAATTCATTATCCATATAAATCTGAGCTTGAATTCTTGGTTTAACCTTGGTTGCTTAGTTAATTCTTCAAAAACATGAACTTTTCCTTTTTCTTTCCTTTTGCTTTCAAATTCTGCATCAGCAGTATCCACTGCTTCTTCATGTGTTTCCACTACTTCTTCAAAAACATTCTGAGTTGCCACTGCTTCCTCCTCCTCTTGTTCATCACCCTGATCATCAAGATCTTTAAACTCTTGTTCAAAATCCAACCTCCTCCCCTTAAATGTAGAATCTGTTTTCCTCCTCTGTTTGGGAAAATCACCCATATCATCATCTGATGCTTCATAATCATCTTCAGGAGTTGTTGATGGAGAAGATAAGACAAGATGAGCAGTCCTTTTTAGCTTGAGGGAGTTGATCTCTTCTTGCATAGATTGTATCTGCCTCTGAAGTTTGGAGAGATCATGTTGATATTGTATCTTTGTCTGCTTGAGCTCATCTTCTAAGGTTTGAACTTTGTCCTCCAGTTTGGTACATCTGTCCATCAATTCATGTATGTTACCACTGTCCTCAACACTTCCAGTTGTGTTACCTGCTGAGAGAGGTGCATCATGGGATATTGGCTCAGTTTCTTCCCTAGTTGGACTAGGAATTACTCCTAAACCTCCACTGCTTGTACCTACACCAAAAGGTGAAGACACATGTAGTGTTGTAATGTGAGGAGCTGGCTGTTTTTGCCTCCTCACATATGTGTGAGTAACTGGTGGAGTGTGAGTTGTAGATGGAACAATGATTGTGGGTGTGTGTTGGGGTGCAACTGGGATTGCTACACCTTCACCCTGTACCTATGCAATCTTTGTAAGCATTTCAGGAAAAAGTGGTTCAAATTCCCTATCCATCCTTCTGAAGCCTTATCCATATTTTGAAAAACTTTTGGCTTAAGACAGGGGGTTTTATAAACTCTTTTGTGGGGTTGCAGTGGAAATTCATTTAGCACTGCATGCACAAACCTTGGATACATCAAAAATTTTATAAGGACTCTTTGCATTGCCTTTCATACTGTTAAAAATAAACTTTGAAAAATTGAAAGTCCTATCTGTGGCTAAACAAACTAAAGGATAAGCCATTGTTAAACTGAATTGTTCATAAGAAGTTTTCTTAGGACTTAGGCAATGCAAAAGAGTATGAATTAAAAATCTCCAATGGGGGCAAAAACATCCCTTTTTGAAAGTAACCTTTTTGTTAGATGTATCATACCTCATGATTGAGAGATGTTTATGAATATCTGAATTGGGCAATGTGATGATACCATTAAGATCATCCAATTGGAGAATTCTCCTCAAGGATGATTCAGTAACATCAATAGTTACCCCATCCACTGTGGCTCTAAGAGTATCCACAGATTCATGTGTGTCTCCTTATTCAATGGTGATGGACTCTACAGAATTCCAAAACTGTTTCATTTGAGAGACATAGATTGTAGGGTATAGAGTTAAAGCATACCTTATGTGTGTGATATTAAGAAAATCCACAATCTGATGAAAAACAGGGCCACTTTTTTCATTGGACTTCTGTAAGTAGGCCACTTGGTTGTGCTCATCAACAAAGTTTAATGGTGCCATAGTGAATTGTGAGAAAAGAATGATTGTGTGAGTATGAATTGAATGTAGAACAAGCCAGTTGAAATGAGAAGATTTATACTGTTAGGGTTTGAGAATTATACGCAAGAGAGATTATCTTTAGTAAAGATTTATCTTCAAGAAAAGAATAAATTAAAATAAATAAGAAGATAATCTTCTAAAAATTTACCCTATTAATACGGACAAAACGGTTTACTCTCAACGGCTAGTAAAAATCTTGTTACTGACACAACAGTTGTACGGCTAGATCAATAGTGGTAAAAATAACACTGGCAGAATATACACAAAATTATAAAAGCAGTGGTAAAAATATTTTTTAATAAGAACTGCTTTTATCATAGTTTTTAGCAAACTACCAGCTATCAACGGATTTGATATGTCTTTACCATGAGCCGTTTGCTATGGACTAGCCAACTCTTCATCACATGGAATATGGTGAGTTGATGACCATATAGTTTTTGGTAAACTATCAACCATAAACGGATTTGACGAGTCTTTACCAGTAGCTGTTTGCTCTGGACTAGTTGATTCTTATGTGGATTAGACATGGTGAATCAATAACCATTTGTTGTGTGTCTTAGTTACACACCTTTTTATGATCAACCTCAATAAAAAATTGGTTATGTATCTACATATGTTAGTGTAAACCAAAGAATATGCATAACCAATGTGTTTCAACCAAAGTTACTTTTTAACCAAGCCACTATTCTCATAAATATCTCTATTTATCCAACCCGATTGAGTAAATAATATCCATATTTACTTCTCAAACCTACCAAAACAGGTAAGAGATATTATCCCTCATAATTATCCTTAGAGTTGACTTTGCCTATAAAAAGGGCTCAAATCACCAATTATTATCAAGAAACACATTCAATATCATCACCAAATCCTTAAATCATCATGAGCAAATTTCCAAACATTGTTTACATCTCTTCTGATTCATCTTCAGAAGAAGCAATTGATATGTCTTCTGATTCATCTTCAGAGGAATCAGGGTGGGTAAATTATTTTCCACCTTGTGCTTCAAGCTCTTTAACTATGAAGCTAAATAAAACACCTGCACCATCACTTGAATTTTACTCCAGCTCCTCTGATGATGATGAATCATACACTCTCTCAAAGGAGTTGCCAAAGGCTCTAACACAAGCTTTAGGATCTGCACTATCAAACATGAAGAAGATACCAGTTCCAGAAAAGCACGCAAGACACCCAAAACCTCCCAAGCAAGTTCTTGGTCTTGCTTGTCCAAGAATGTGGTCAACCTTTGAGAACCAGAGGAAAAGTGCTCAAAAGGCCAAGCATAACTACAAGGGAAAGGGCAAGAAACCAATGGAGTAGTTGGTGTAGAGTGTATGTTGTTAGGATTTTGTGTTTTGATGATGTATTTACTCTCTTTCTATGCAATGTAACTCTTTTATGGTTGAATCAATAAAGTTACATTGTCTTTCCTTTTTCCACTGTGAGAGCAAAATTTACCACTGTTTGCAATATGGTTTCCACTGATGTCTTTATCCGCTGCATAAAAGTTAGTGGACAACCATATACAAACATATATAAACAATTTAGTACCAAAAACCTTCCTGCAACACCAAAGACCATTAGACATCAAAATTTTATGGATTAAGCATTCCAATACCTGTCACAAGTACTGAAACCTTCCCACATCAGGACCTTTTGTTAATAAATCAGCATAGTTGTCATGAGTATGTATTTTGACAACTTGAATTAGCTTTTTCTCAAAACAATCTCTTACAAAATGATGTCTAATTTCTATGTGTTTAGTTTTAGTGTGTTGCACAGGATTTTTGATTATGCATATGGTACTGCTATTGTCTATATAGATAATGGTGTTCAGGAAATTGTACCCATAGTCCAAAAATTGGTTTTTGGAGCCATAAGACTTGAGCACAACAACTTGCAGCAGCTACATACTCTACTTTAGTTGTTGAAGTAGCCACCATTGTCTGTTTCTTGCATTGCCATGACACCAATCTACATCCAAGAAATTGACATCCTCCTGTGGTTGACCTTCTATCCAAACTTGCACCAGCATAGTCACTATCTGAATATGTGACTAATTCCATAGGAGACTCTCTTGGATACCACAATCCTAGATTAGGATATGTCTTCAAATATCTAAAAATCTTCTCCACTGCAGTCAAATGTGATGTCTTAGGAGTGACTTGAAACCTTGAACAAGCACACACAACAAACATGATGTCTGGTCTTAAAGAAGTAAGGTACATCAAAGAACCAATCATTGATCTATAAGTGTGAACATCTACTGCTTCTCCACTAGCATTCTTCAATAGTAAATGAGTAGTCTTATAGCAGGGGTGTTTGAAGGTTTTGCATCAGTAAAATGGAACTTTCTTAGTATCTCAGTCACATATTTGTCTTGACTGATAAAGATGCCATATTTTCTTTGTTGCACTTGAAGACCCAAAAAGAAAGTAATTTCCCCTATAGAACTCATCTGAAACTCATCTTTCATCAACTTCTCAAATTCTTTGCACATCTCTTATCTAGTAGATCCAAAAATGATATCATCAACATAAACTTGTACTAGTAGAATATCACCTTTGTATTTCTTGATGAACAAAGTTTGATCAATTTTACCTCTATGAAACCCATTTATCAGTAAATAAGCAGCTAAGGTTTCATACCACCTCCTTGGAGCTTGATGTAAGCCATAAAGAGCCTTGACCACTTTATAAACTTTATTGGGATGTTCAGGATCTTCAAAGCCTGGAGGTTGTGAAACATAAACCTCCTCATCAATTTTCCCATAGAGAAAAGCACTCTTGACATCCATTTGATAGACAGTAAAACCCATAAAGGATGCATAGGCTAGAAAAAGTCTGATAGCTTCAATCCTTGCAACAGGAGCAAAAACTTCTTCATAATCAATACCCTCTTCCTGAGTGTATCCTTGAGCAACTAGCCTTGCTTTGTTCCTGATAACTATGCCTCTTTTATCTTTCTTGTTCCGAAAAATCCACTTTGTACCAATAACCTTCATTCCATCAGGAAAATCATGAAGAACCCAAACCTTTTGAAGCTTGAACTGCAACAATTCCTCTTGCATTGCATCTACCCAGCTTGATTCTTCTAAAGCCTTGTACACATTTTTAGGTTCCACTTGTGATAGAAAACAAAAAAACAAGCATTCAATCTTATCTTTGTGCTTCTTGGATTCATAAACTTCACTAATAAACCCATGATCATCATTCATCTTTGTCTGCTTTCTGGTCTTCACACCTGATTGTAGATTTCCAATCACATTTTCAAGTGGATGCACTTTGTGAATTGTGGTTTGTGATGTGGTAGGAATATCATATGCTGTAGGCATGTTAGTGATTTCAACATCATCACAAGATATTTCCTGAGTAGAGTTTTCCACATTTGGTGCAACAGTGGAAACTTCTGGTATATCAGTGGAAATTGGATTACCACTGCCTTCAGGAATGTCTTTGTTTTGATCATCCAAAATCACAGCATCTGCATCACCTTCCTTTTCAGTATCTTTTGAAGGTTGTGGATCTTCATTCTTTGAAGTATAATCATCATCTACAAAGTCCCAAAGTGGCATAATAATTTGATCTTTATCATCTTCAGAATCTTTGCTAGGTTCATCTTCATCAATAAATTCTTCTGAGCCTGCAAGATCATTGTTCCCTGTACCTGGTGTAATAGGTACATAATTCATTGTGTTTGGTAAAGCCTCAAGATCAAATAGCCATTATGGACCTGCACCTGCAATGTTAGGTTTATTTTCAAGGAACCCAACATGCAGATTTTCTTCTATCTTCTTTGTTCTAAGATTGTATACTCTAAATGCTTTGCTAACCATAGAGTATCCAACAAAGAAGCCTTCATCTGACTTTCCTTCAAATTTACCCAGATGATCAATGGTATTGAGAATTGTAACATGACATCCAAATGGTTTCATGAAATCCAAGATAGGTGGTCTACCTCTGAATAGCTCATATGGTGTCTTGTTCTTGGTTTTCACTACCAAAACCCTGTTCTGAGTATAACAAGCAGTGTTCACTGCTTCAGCCCAAAATGTCACTGGTAGCTTAGAATCAGCCAACATGGTTCTAGCAGCTTCAATCAGTGTTCTGTTTCTTCTTTCAGCTACACCATTTTGCTGAGGTGTTCTTGCAACACTAAATTCTCTCTTAATACCCTTCTCTCTGCAAAATTCATCCATAACTCTATTCTTGAACTTTGTCCCATTGCCACACCTGATAATCTTGATCTTCTTATCAACTTGGTTTTCAACTTCAGTAATGAAGGTCTTAAGAATGCCAGTTGTTTAATCCTTGGTTCTTAGAAAGAAGACCCATGTAAATCTACTAAAATCATCAGTTACAACAAGACAATACTTCTTCAAATTTATGCTGCTCACAGATGTAGGACCAAACAATTCCATATGCAACATATAGAGAGGATGAGCAATAGAGTTATAGGCCTTGGTCTTGCAAGAAGCTCTATGTTGCTTGCCTTTAAGACTGGCAACACAGGTTTGGTCATTCTCAAATCTCTTCTCTGGTAAACCTCTGACTAAACCATCCTTCACAATCTTGTTGATGGTCTTAAAGTTAACATGACCAAGTCTTCTGTGCCAAAGCATAGATTCATCCAAAGTGGCTTTTGCAATCAAGCAAGTAACATTATCTTTAGCCATAATGTTCTTCATGTCAATGCTGTATAGATTGCCTTTTCTAGGGATTTTAAGTAATACCTCACTTTCATCAGGTAACTTATAATCCTTTGATAGGACAAAGCATTCATCTTTAGTGAAAAGAAATATGTGTTTCTTGTCACACATTTGTGATACACTGAAAAGATTATATTTGAGTTCCTTCACATAATACACATTCTCAAAGTCCAAATTTCCAGCCTTGATAGTGCCTCTTCCATACACTTTACCACCAATACCACCTCCAAAGCTGACAAATTATCCATCAGAAGGTTTGAAATCTGTAAGATAGGAGTTGTTTCCAGTCATGTGCCTAGAACATCCACTGTTTGAATAGCCTTGATCTTCTTTATCCTTTGAATGTTCCTGCACATAGAAGAAAGGAATTAGTTCCTTTTGGAGACCCAAGCCAAAATTGACTTGGATCTGCCTTGTGTATCAATATAGTTGAATCTATCAAATGTCATTGATACACCATTGGGATTGTTAGAAGTATTGATTCCTTTAGGTTTCCATTCCCAACGTGCTGAGGCCTTCACAACATTTCCCACATTTACCCTTTTATTGTTTACTAAACCACTAGTGGAAACTTTTGGTCTAGCAGTGGCAACTGCTGGTTTTGAAGTTCTTGTTTTTGGTACCCACTTGTGATTATTGAAAACATTCCTTTTATAAAAGGTCTTGTTACCTGTTTGTGCAGATTTAACAAAAATTAGAATAGGTTTTGCACTTTTAACAGGTGACTTAGGGTAAGCATTGTTCAATTTTCTAGCAGATTTAAGAGGTTTAATACCAGTTTTTAGTTGAACTGCCATGGGAATCATATTACTTAATGGATTGGGGTGAGTATATTTTTGAAACTTATTTTCATTCACCCTTGTGTTCCCAAAAACATTCCTTCTACCCCTTTGATAGTTACAATTTGCATGCAGATGTTCAAAACTACCACAGATGTGACATGCTTTGTTGTTAAACTCAAAATCACTACCAAACTGTTGAGATTTTACATGATTCCAACTCCTCTGGTTACCCCTAGGAGTTGATGTCCTATTTCTATACATCTCAGCATATTTAATTGTGGGCCTAGAATGATAAGCTTGTTTTCTAGGCTCTTCTTTTTCAGCTTTAACAACTTCAGGAACACTTGTTTTACCTTCAACCTTCACATTTTCATCCTTAAGTGATGAATCACTAGCACTTTCAAATGCATCAGTCTCAACATTAACCTTTTCAGCACTAGTTTCTTTCACAATTTGTCTTGGAATTCTTCCAATCCTGTATGTGCTAAGTCTATACCCGGAGGTGATGGAACACCTCTTAATGGTGGAGGGACAAACTTGTAACCTACACCTGATTTGGCCTTATTGACTACTTGTGCCTCCCAAATTTTATCAATGCACTTAGACTGATAAGCAAATGTATCACAAGTTATCTGAACATTATCATTAGCCTTTTTAAGTTTTTCTAATTCTTCTCTAAGTGCCTCATTAACAACAATCTTATAATCTAAGTCTCTTCTTAATACAGCAATATCATCATTAAACTTAGATTCATTTTCTCTATAATGCAAAATCTGTTCTTCTAGCACAGCAAGTCCTCTTTTATGATTAGCTAGGTTATAACTAGTTTGATTTAGCTCTAACCTCTGTTCATCATATTGCTCTTTAAGTTTTTCATATTCTTTTAAAGCTTTACATGTTTTAGAACAAGCATTATTAGTGTGTACCTCAGAATCAGAAAAATCCATAAGAGCAAGTTCTGTAGCTATCATTGCAGACTCTAGAGATGCTTCTTCTTCATCAGCCATATAGCTCTAGTCATAGCTCACACCATCAATGGCCAATAACACCTTTGGTTCTTCAACTGTAGGCTCCTTTTTCTTATCCTGCTTGTACCAAGTTGACCTATTATCTGGCTTCTTTGGTTTCCTGCATTCCCTGGAAAAGTGTTCCATCTTGTGACAGTTGTAACACTCCACCTTCTTCTTATCAAAGCCTGCAGTCTCATTACCATTAATAATGATCTTCCTCCCAGTCCTTTTCCAGAATTTCTTAGCTTTCAAACTCAACAATGCAACTTGCCATTTGATGTCCATCTCTTCCATGTCACTTCATCAACTTTATCCAAGTCTTCATGTGTAAGAATTGAACCATTTACTTGACTTGATAGATAAGCATAAAAAGTAGAATCTCCAAGACCAGCAATCTGCTTTTTAGAACTAGCAGTGGAAACACTTGCACTGCCAGTGGAAACAACAATATGAGCAGCATCCTCATCATCAGAACTATCATTAACAGATGATGAGATAAGAGCTAAGTTCCCTGAGCTTGTACTTAGCTTCCCAGCTTTCTTCAATCTTTGTTCAATAACTTTAAAGTTATTATAAAGATCATTCAGCTTCATTGTTTCAAGTTCAGGTTTGTCTTCCCAAATAGCAACATTTGTATGAAACTCAGAAGATAGACTTCTTAAAAACTTCAAGTTGAGGTCTTCCCTTTCTACCTCAATTCCAAACACAGTAAGTTGTGTTACAATCTTCTGAAGTCTAGTGAAGATGTTGTCAATTGATTCATTACTTATTGAAGAGAAGTTTTCATAGGTTTGCTTCAACAAAGTCTTCTGTGTCTTCTTGGTAGCATCATTGCCACCAAAAAGATTACAAATTTCTTCAAACAATGTCTTAGCAGTCGTGTACTTGCTGAAGGCTAAGATTTGATTCCTTGGAAGAGTCATCAGCAACAAACTTCTTGCCTACAGATCATTCTTCTTTTGGAGTCTCTCCTCATTAGTGACTGGTCCAGTATTTAAGGTCTGAACAGTCTTACCATCAATTGTCTCTGACTTATAACTTGGTTTAAAAGAATCACCATACATGATGATTTCCCAAAGAGCATAATCTTGCATAAAAAAGAACTGTTCAATCATTATTCTCCACATCTCATAGTCATTTAGTTTAAGCTTAGCAGCAATGTTGGACTGATTGTTCTCCATCTCCATTGGTTCTTGTAAGAGTGAGTAAACTTCGGATCTTCTAAATCAAAGTATCAGAAACCCGGCTTTGATACCACTTGATGGATCTAAACACACGCCTTGTGTTAGAATGATACTTTGAGTAATACTAACAAGTATGCGGAATATACTTAGTAGTACTTAGAAGATTGATTATGATATTGTGAGTGAGAACAGTTGTATATGATAAACACAAATTATAAACCAAACTTTAAGCTCCAATATTATTAATGATAATAATACGAGTGATCTTGCTTATCATTAGGGTTACACCTTGAAGCTCTCTAATTAATACGTACATAAACTTTAACCTAGGACCTCCTTTTATAGCACAAGGAGTCCTCTTTTACAAGATAAGTATCAAGCTACCTAAATAGAATATACACAAAATCTATTCTATACTTATCATATACGAATACATAACAGTTATCATACAAGTAGTGGTAATATTATGTACTAGCAGTGGTAATGAGTTTCCACTGTTAGTACATTCTTCAACAGTGGTTATCTTCATGCTTAACTGTGGTAACTGTTAGTGTAATTCCCAACACATAACGACCCGGGGAAACACTATACTCCTTGGAGATTTGGCCCAAGCTATTTGACTTAGTTGACCATTCACATTGGTTGATTTAAGTTAACCGTTTGGAGCCAATCATGATGCACCACCTTGCTTGGGTTCTTAGAGGTGCTAGGGTGCTAGGTTACTATTAGGGAGGTGCTAGGGTGCTTGGTTGGTCTATTTGAGGTGCTTGAGTAGCTTGGTTTAAGCTTTAGGTTTAGTGCCAAAATCAGGGTTCTATGGGTGTCTAATGACTAATATTAAGTCCTAGGAAGTTTATACTAAGTTGTGGTAACTTATTGTAAAGATTTGGGAAGGTTTAACCTAGTTTCTGCGAAGTTATAACCTAATTAGGGTTTTGTGCTTAAGGGACTTGTATCTAGGTTCTAGAGGGATGTACTATGATCTAAGGAGTCTAATATACCCTAAAGTTACTAATGTAACTCATACCTAAGCCTTGAACACTTTCAATTTAGTTCAGATAAGCAATTAGGGTTTTAAAGCTAACCGGGAACACATAGGTGCAATTAGGGTTTTCTGATGAGTATAGTATACTAGTGTGATAGTTTACTTAGTGAAAATGTGTTTGTAACCTTGACTTGACATACTTGGATGTTTACATCAAGTAAACATAGTGGTGGTTGGCATGGGTGGATACGTGAGCTTGTCTAGAGGTTAGTTAGGCAATAATAGTGTATCAAAGCAAAAATTTCCTTTGGGAAATAGCTATAGGCATTTCTAACCTATATTGTGCTTTGTGAGGGCCTAAGTTAAGTTAGTAAGCCATTTCTAACCTAAAGGGAGTTAGTGGGGAAGTTAGTGGGTTACTACATATAAAGTGTAAGGGGTTATTTTTGTTTTTTCTAAAATTATTAAAAAATATGGAAACTTGTAATTTTACACTTAGCTCTATATAATTTATTTAGAATTCAACTACTAAAGTTTTATTCATTATTTGTCAAATGTCATTGTCGTAACTTTATATCATCATTTAAATCATCTTGGAAGTAATTCCACGTAGTAAAAAAAACAACTCCTTCGAGTACCTTGATGCCTATTGATTATTATCAGTTGGAGAGTACCACAGAAACACATACATACTGCGACATTTTTCATAATTTGGTAACTTAAATTCCAATAACCAACGAGCATGGAAGCTGTATTTAATATTTCTGAGTCGAGAGTGGCCAATGCAACACTCAAGAGTACCACATTTGGTGGTCACAACTCACAAGTCACAACTTCCTACGCGCAATGTCATATGCTCTTTTGATGTAGATTTCAATTGCGTTTTGTTGCCGGTTGTTAGCGTATATGGTCTGATAGACCCGATCCATCAGGACTTAAGATAGAAGGTACATGATAGAAGGCCTAGATGGACGGCTTGGCTGGGCGGTACTGGATGGATGGCTTGGTTGGACGGTACTCGATGGACGGCTCAGACTAGACGATACTCGATGGACGGTACTGAATGGACGGCTCAGACTAGACGGTGCTGGCCGGATGACACATGTCGGATGGTAGGATAAGGGGTGCATCTAGATGAAGGGCGCGTGTACCAGGGCACGTCTGGATGAAGGGCGCGTGTACCTACCACCCAGGTTTTAAGGGAACATGTTCCTAATGATGACATCATCTACAGTAGCTCAGGTATTATATATACAACACCCTTGGTGGTTGTATATAGGGCTGAGCATTGGGCCGGATCCCGACCCGTCTCGACCCGACCCGACAAATCCCGAAACCGAAACAAAGGAAAAACCTTACCCGACTCCCGAATCGACTAATAGTCAGGACGGGCCAGTTTTTTTCGGTATTGGCGGGACGGGAGTCGGTATTTACATATTGTCCCGACACAGGAAAACAAGAATGAGATTTTGGGCCCAACAAACCAAAGCCCATCAAACTGAGCTAAAGAACCTCAGCCCATCCAAACACAAATATTACAAACATAAATCAGTAGCAACATGCCAACATAAATCAGTAGCATAAATATTATAAACATAAACTGAGCAACATAAATATTACATAAAAATTACAAACTGAGCAACATTCCAGTAGCATAAATAACTCCAAACTGATTCACCCCTCTTGAGATGACATTGATCCATTCAATTGATTCACCCCTCTTGAGTTTTTATTTTTGTATGTTGTGTTTCTGAGTGAGACAGAAGGTCAGAAACTTAGAAAGTAATAAAAGGGGCGCCTATTTTCTAATAAACCAAATATGTTGTCGGGCTGTCGGGTTTAATTCGGGTTTCAGTCGGTTTTATCCCGATCCCGACCCGATACCAAGATATAGTGTTTTCTATAACCGACTACCGACCCGTTAGGAATCGGTTTGGTTTCGGGACTAAACGGTTCGGTCGGTTTGTCGGGGCTTATCGGTTTCGGTTGGTTTTGCTCAGCCCTAGTTGTATACACACACAAAACCTCCTACCTCTCTCTACTTTCTCTCTCTAGAATTACTCCCAACTAGAGGGTTCATCCCTCCATACTTATATTAGAGGACCGACTTGACCGTCGGAGGGTGGTCCCGGGGCTCTGGCCTCGGACTCCTTCTAACGGGTTCTTTCTTGTTTACAGCATTCTTCGAGGCTCGGGACAAGGATGAATGGCACGTGGTAGCCGTCCAGACTTACCTAGCGGATTTATGCTTAAACAAATTGGCGCTATCCATGGGACCCGTTATTTAATCTGTCAGATCTGAGAAGGACGGGTCTCGCAACCCTCCATTCTTCGTTCGGTATATCCCTTCGGAGGTGGTCCGTCTACCCTCCTTCGAGAGGATGGATGGCACCGGAAGTGGGCTGTCTACCATCATTTCGGAGGTGGTCCTCTCATCCTCCGTTCGGTATTCGTGTTCCTTATTTCTCAACTAGTGTGGAAGTCATGAATGATGTCCTCCATCAACTCTCCGGTATGAAACCCTCCATCAACTCTCCGGTATGAAATACTCTAGTATGAAACCCACTGGTGGCAATGCTGGAATGACATGTGGCAGCTGCAAAATAATTATGCAAAAATGGGTCTGAGCAAGATTCGAACGTGGGTCTTTGCATTAACAAACCTACGCCTAACCATTGGACTAAGAGTTTAATGCTCGGTAAGTTTTCTCATTTTATTCTTTTATCATATGTCTCGGGCTGGACTGGAATATAGACTATAAGATCAATATGATTTATATGGCATCGAATATAATATTTAATCAACAAACCATCGGTGGCTAACACATTTGTCTTCTCATATTTAAAGTGCCAACACAAAGCCACCACTTAAGTCATCATTTTACTTTTGTGTTATATATATCATATATATTAAAAAGAGTACAAAAACTATTCATTCTCCATAATATATGCTCCAGTATAGTCCGTCTTCATTTCACCTATCGGTATACACGATCTCTTTGCCTTCATAAATTTCTCAACTCAAGTTTGAGAAAATACTCAATAAGTAGGTTTTAAGTTCATTGGTAACCTTTGTAATATAAAGATGTGGTAAATTCATATATCCGAAGGTCACACGCACTCGTTTAAAGTTTACTCGGCCTAGTGAGTCATAACTAACACCATGCGTTCACTCACCAATGCGTTGCTTTGACGCCGGTTACCTTTCACCAACGTACATTTGTGATCCCCGGAGCATCACAGTTTACATGTTAATTTCATCCTTGTGAAGAATATAAAAAATATTGCGAAAGTTCATGCTTCCCTTCACTTGTTCGAACCGTCGAGAACCTCAGTTGTTCCAGATCTATAAACCCGAACTTTGCGCTCCAATGGACTGTTTCTAGTTCATATCACGCGATTACCAAATGGCGTTTTAACTCTTCGGCTGATAATGACTTGTGCTTGAAATATCAATACTTGGACTCATTTTACTAGCCGTGGCCATTTCCCGGTTCGGGCAAAAACCGGAACCGGTTCCAATCCGGTCCGATTCAACAGTCAAAGTCAAAGAACCGGATCCGGTTCCAATCCGGTTCAGTTCTTTTCGGATCCGGAGGGTAAAAATCTGGGAACGGTATACCCGGTTCCGGTTCGGTTCCAACACCGGTTCGGTTCCAAGATCTGGTCAAACCGGTTCCAAAGAACCGGTCGACATATTTGTTAACAGTAGGTTTGTAACAGTTTCGTTTCCGGGGTTTTTTTTTGGTTCGCATTTTCCACACAATAAACTTAATAAACTTTGAATTTTATTAAAAAAACTAATAAAAGTCACACATAAAGAACTTGAAACACAAATTTAATACATTTCGACTATTTATTCATATTCGGATTCATCTTCATTTTCATCTTCAACTTGTACGGCGGACCTTGCGGCGCTTGTTGCTTCATCGTAAGCGATTTCTTCTTCTGTAAGATTGATTACATAACCTTTTTCCACCTCGACCTCTTGTAATTGTTTTTCGTAGTCCATCGGTTCTTCAAGTATTGAAATGTATTGCATACGTTCATTCCCATCTAAATAATCCTTCAAGCAAATACACATCTCCAACGATAAAGGTGTGAGTCTTGCTCTTCTTACCGACAATACCCTTCCACTAGTAGAAAAAGCGGATTCCGAAGCAACGGTTGAAGCTTGTACGCTTAGTAAATCCTGGGCCATTGCGGCTAGAACAGGAAATTGAGATTCCCTTTGTTTCCACCAATTCAAAACATCAAATTTCTTGAACTCTTCGGGTGTGATAGTGTTTAACCAATTGGTTCCCGTATATCTCCCATATTCGTTGCTCGATAAATTCTCACTCCTAGCCCGTTTACCGCTTTCTTGTCTTAAATTTGAAAATAAGTCCAAATCAGGATCCACGGTGGAAGCCGAAGACCACATACTTGGCACCGAACTCGTTCCTACATTTGTTGCACCATATTTCTCAAAATAAACTTCATATAAACGTTCGAAATTTTGTTTAAATGATTCTTGTGCATTTATAACATAAAAAGGGTCTATTTGGTTCAAATCCAAGTCTAAACCAATCTTATCGATAAGATATTCCACCCCGCTAATGTTAAAACATGGGTTTATTGCGGCGGCGCTAGTAATTACCGGTGAAATTTCTTGAAAGTATTTTTTAACTTTTTGTTCATCGGTACAACCATATTAGCAAAAAGTGGACCATCGTATTCATATGCTCCTAATTTTCTACACATCACATAAAGTTGGTTGAGGACCAAATGACTCGTGGGATAATAAACACCCGATAACATAGTTGTCGTGGTTTTAAAAACTTTTAGTAAATAGGTTATTTTCTGAGTAAGACTCCAATTTTCAACCGAAAATTGTACCATATTTTCCCCACGCCTTTGTCTAGCACAAAGGTCATCATGAAAATGTTGTAACTTTTTTTTTGACGTAAAGCACAAACAAACATGTTATATGTCGAATTCCATCTTGTAGGAACGTCCCAATTTGGTGATAAAAAATCGAATTTGATTCATGACACAATTTTATATACTCTAAATATCTCGTCGGTCCCATTTCAAAAACATCTTGTAACATTTTTCTAAAAGATTCTATTAAATTAAACATTTGCTCGGTCGCTAGTCCGCTTTGCACAACCAAGTTAATGATTTGTACAACACATCGACTATGATAAAAAAATGACATCAACAATCGGCCGGTATTTTAGTTTTAGTTATCCCATTGCATTTGTATTATTAGAAGCGTTATCGAATGATATTGAAAAAACCTTTTCTTCTATTTTAAACATTTTCATAACATATCTCAACATGAAACTTAAATTTTCACCCGTGTACGGATTTGGAAAGATTTCAAAACCAATAGTACGTTTCATCATTTGCCAAGTATCGGGGTCAACCCAATGTGCGGTAACACAAATGTACGAACCCGGCAAACTGTTGGGAATTCTGCTAAATAAGAATTCTACTGACGTTACTGCTGATGGTTCCTGCTGAAGAGTTGGTTCCTGCTGAAGCAGTATATCTGCTGAAGGATAGATTCCGCGTATTATGTTTCTGCGGATATAAATGTTACGCATAGTTTGTTATTTAGTTAGGATATGCATGAGTTTTATAGGAAGTGATAATGCATATCTCTTTGTTTATAGAAAATACGCTTCTTGTGAAACGGTTTAGGGTTCCTTGTCTATAAAAGGAACACATTATTATGTATTATGTACACGTTCGAAAAACAAGTTTTAGTATTATTAAAAGATCCATAGAGGATCAAAGCATTCTTAGTATTCTGTGTTCATACTTGTATTTATTTCCTGCTTTAAGATACAAGTTATAGAGACTTTCTATTAGTGTGTTTGTGATTATATAAGCATTACTAACGATCCACGAGTGCTCAAAGATCTATCAAGGTCTTAGGTTCAACAAGTGGTATCAGAGCCTCGGGAGAGTCTCTATGATACTAAGAACATCTTTCTCACATCCTCACAACCAAAAACAACCAAATCAATCAAATTAAGCAATGGCTGGATCAGATGATGAATCAAATGTTACTCAGAACAAAAACACCACATCTTCCCAACAACTAACTCTCACAAACAGTAATGCCAAATTCCCATACCTTAAGAATGCAGAGGAATATGAATTGTGGGCTATGAAAATGCAAAATTGGATCACCAAAATTGACTGGAATCTTTGGGAAGTTGTCCGTAAGGGTAACAGTTTGAAGAAACACGTCAAAGATGCTGATGGGATTGTTACCATTATGGGTCCTAAAACTGCTAAAGAAGTACTAGCTGTATATAGAGAGAATAAAGTTAGAACTATTCTCCTTCAGGCTATACCAGATGATCACATGGGTGACTTTCACTTCATGGAAGATGCTAAGGACATATGGATGGCAATCAAGGCTAGGTTTGGTGGAAACAAGGAGTCAAGGAGGATGAAGAAATCCATGCTGAAACAACAGTTTCAAGAATTTCAAATATCTGAGGAAGAAGGCATCCACAAGGGCTATGACAGGTTCCATAGGATCTTGAGTCAATTAAATCAGCTGAAGGCTAGACCAGACAATGAGGACTGCAATGCTAAGTTCCTAAGATCTTTGTCACCATCATGGTTGCAAGTAAGAATTGCACTTAAAGCTAAAGGTGGATTGGATATGCTCTCTTTTGATGATCTCTACAACAGACTTAAATCTCTTGAGCCTGATGTAAGAAGTCCCATTCGTACATCCACTCACTCAGCTTTTGTTAGCACCTCATCCAATCAGATTCCTCATGCCTCAAGCCCATACTCCTAAGCATCATCTTCCCACATCACCACTAAATCAAATTCTTAACCACAATCCAGTAACATAATGGAAGATGTACGTCACTCTTTTGTTGCTGATTATGAACATCAGCAGCAACTTGCTTATGAGGATTTTGAACAGTTGGATCCACTGGTTATGGAAGAGATGAACTTGAAGTGGCAGTTGGCAATGATTTCACTGAACATCAAGAGGTTTGAGAATAAGTCTGGGAGAAAGTTTGGCTTCAAGGGAAGAGATCCTGCTAGATTTGACTGAAGAAAAGTCAAGTGCTATACTTGTGGTCAGATGGGTCACTTCTCAAGAGAATGCAAGGATAGGAAGGCTGGTGATAAGGTTAGATATACTACCTATCAGCAGAGTCAAGTGGAAGCTGGAACCTCTAAAGCTGGATCTTCCAAAGCTTTGGTCACTCTGGATGACCATGTTAATTAGACGGTTCGTGAGCCTGATGAATCTTCTAGTTCTGATCAAGTTTCTATGCTGGCAAGCTGCACTACAAAGGATCAGCATGATCAAGTTGCCTTGATGGGCATCTCTCAGGTACATAATTGTGTTTTTGGTTGTAGTGAAAGATATAATGAACTTAAGGAAGCTTATGATGAATTGAAACCCAAATATAATGAATGTTATGTAGAAGTTGAGGCTTATAAACAGGCTTTAAAAACTTTAAACAGACAAAAAATTTGGTTTCAAAAGAATCAGTTTGCTTATGATGAAAAGATAAGGGTGTTAGAAAGTGAATTAGAATGTACTAAGATTGATTTAAGGCATACTGAGAAAGAAAAAGTTGATGTAGTTTCAGAAAACCAAGTGCTGAAAGAGAAACTAGATGAGGAAGTAGCTAGACATAAAACATGGTTAATATCAGGTGATAACTTAGCTAGCTTACTCTATGGTAGTCAATCTATTAACTCTGTAATAGGTTTAGGCTTTAAGAAGTATGTTGGTTTAGAAGGTAGGAATGATCTAGGTAAATCAACACCAGCAGGATTAGCTAATTATGTAAAAGAAGGAGAATTACATGCTGTACCTGGACCTATTAGAGGAGAACATATGCCCACTGACCTTTCCATCTCTATAGACTTTGATGGATTACACCATCTTTATGGCAAAAAGTCAAGTGACTTGCCAGACCCTGATTCTAAATCTTCTGACTTTGTCTCTTGTTCTGACAGTGACAAGTCCTCTGACCAAGGGTCTACTACATATACCAGTTGTGATTCAAGTGAAAAGTCAGACCTTCCCAAGACCTCACCCAAGACAACACCCAAGACTCCCTACAAGCCTGTTAGAGTTACTGCTGATTCAAAGACAGTTTCCTCTGAAGACTTGTCATTTAATTCTTTGCAAAACAATGTTTTTAATTCTGTCAAAAACAATTCTATTAATGTTTGTGGTTTGAATGCTTTTGGATGTAATGGAACATCTTTCACATTGAATAAATCTTCTAAAAAGAAGAAATATTTTTTGTGTGGAAGTAAATTTCATTTGATTAAGGATTGTAATTTTAATGAGCAAAGAATGGGTGTATGTGCTAGTCAAAAGAAACCTAGAACAATGTGGAAAAATGTTAATGATATACCATCTTTTGTTCCACAAGCAACTCATAAAACCAGCAAACACAATTCTGCTGATAAACCTTCTCCTTGGAGAAGATCTGTTGCTACACCATATGTGAGACCAACTAGTTCATATTTTCAGAATGGTTATTGGCCTAGATATTTTGACTCAATGTATGATGGTAGAGGGTATTGGGATACTACTGTGAAGCCCTCAGCAGGTTGTTCTTGGACTAAGAAGGGACCTAATTTTCAATACAGGCCCAAGAACAATGGTGGATCTTATGCATCTCCATGGCCTAAGTCTTATGATCCACAAGGCAGGCTCAAGTCAACAATGACTTGAGTCTCCAATGTATACTAACATTTTGTATATTATTTTTGTTGTTGTTGTATGATCATCCTCTGAAAAGAAAAGAATTAGGAATAGTAGATAGTGGTTATTCCAGGAGCATGTCAGGAAACAAGGATAAGATGCATGATTTTGTACCGATAGAAGGAGGAGGCAATGTGACTTTTGGTGGAGGAGATGGTAGAATCACTGGGAAAGGCACCATCAAAACACCTCTGTTGGATTTTGTGAGTGTATACTATGTAAAGGAACTGCAACATTTTAACTTGTTCTCAGTATCACAAATATGTGACACCAAGAATAAAGTCTTCTTCTCTGAGGATGAATGTCTTGTGCTCTCTAAAGACTTCCAACTTCCTAAAGATACAACTATTTTGCTAAGAGTTCCTAGAAACAACAATTTGTACACATTCAATTTGAATGATGTCCAACCTGAAGTTGACCTAACATGTTTGGTGGATAAAGCAACCCTGGATGAGTCTACAAGATGGCATAGAAGGATGGCTCATGTGAATTTCAAGACCATTAACAAGCTTTCTAAACTTGGTCTTGTTTAAGGACTTCCTTCAAAAGTCTTCACCAATGAAATACAATTGTGTTGCCTGTAACAAAGGAAAGCAACATAGAGCCTCATACAAAGCCATTACAGCTGTGAGCACCATCTTAGAACCTCTTCAGTTGCTGCACATGGATCTATTTGGTCCAACTCAAATCAGAAGTATTGATCACAAGTACTTCTGCTTGGTAATCACTGATGACTATAGCAGGTTTTGTTGGGTATTCTTTTTGAAAACCAAAGATGAAACATCTCCAATTTTAAAAGAATTCATTACCCTTATCAAAAACCAGCTAAACAAAAAGGTTAAAGGCATTAGGTGTGATAATGGGACAGAGTTCAAAAATGTTGTATTAATAGAACTGTGTCAGTCTAAAGGGATAAAAAGGGACTATAGCAATCTAAGAACCCCACAACAAAATGGGGTTGCTGAAAGAAAGAATAAGACCTTAATAGAGGCAGCAAGATCCATGCTTGCGGACTCTAAATTACCCACTATGTTCTGGACTGAAGCAGTAAACACTGCTTGTTATGTTTTGAACAGGGTATCCATCACTAGACCTCATTTCAAGACACCTTATGAACTTCTTACTAGGAAAGTTCCTGATATTCATTACCTCAAACCTTTTGGTTGTTAAGTAATCATTTTGAACACTAGTGATTCACAGGGAAAATTTGATGGGAAAGCTGATGAGGGGTATATTGTGGGTTATTCAGCTCATAGTAAGGCTTATAGGGTTTACAATTTGAATGCTAAAAAGATTGTGGAGACTCTTGACCTGAGATTCCTAGAAGATAAGCCTAATGTTCAAGGACAAGGTCATGTTTGGTATTTTGACCTGGATTACTTAACTGATCACTTGGGCTATACTAGATATGTTTCTAACCAACCTGCAGGTACAAAAGTGTCTCCCACTAACCATGCAGGTACTCTGGATGATGACTCAGATAGTGAATCTGAGCAAGATGAACAAACCATTGTTGTACCTTCTTTTCCTCCTAACTCATTTGCAGGTGATAATTCTAAAGAAACTTCTGATGAGAATGACGATGAGTCACACTATGCAGAGGACCTTGCTAGACTCAAGAAGCAAGAGCATGTAGCCACTCAAGAAGATGAGAGGCTTGGTGAGAAGTTTGCAAGAGATATTGAGGCATTACTCAGACAATCAGCTCAAGCATTCAGTGGAAACCAAGATTCTGCTGACAGTTCTACTGATGGCTCTCCTGTTTCTTCTGACATCATCAAATCTGCTGACAGTCCTGCTGCACAATCTCCAATATCCACTAGTATGTCCACAGACTTTGGAAAACCATATACATGATTTCCAAGTCCTTCTGATCTTGGTCATCACCAACCCAAAGCTGGTATCTTCAACTCCTCTTCCAATGACAGTGAATTTGGACCCACAGTGACCAATCTTGACACCACAATTGATGTCAACCCCATTGCAACGAAAAGGATAAACATTGATCATCCTCAATCAAAGATTCTTGGAGATCCAAAAGCACCTGTTAGAACTAGAAGTACTGTGAAAAGTACTAAGTATGGTGAAGTTGCATTTATTTCCTATGTCTTAAATCAACAAAGGGACAATCATACATACTTTCAGCATTGTCTGTTTGCTTGTTTTCTTTCTCAAATGGAGCCAACTAGTGTTTCTCAAGCTCTTGCAGATTCAAGTTGGCTTGAAGCAATGCAAAAAGAGATGCTACAATTTAAGAATCAGCAGGTTTGGATACTGGTACCACTACCTGATGGAAAAATTGCAATCGGGACAAAATGGATCTTGAAGAACAAAAGAGATGCAAGGGGTATTGTGGTGAAAAACAAAGCCAGATTAGTGGCTCAGGGGTTCAGGCAAGAGGAAGGAATAGATTATGATGAAGTTTTTGCACCAGTTGCTAGAGTTGAGGCCATTAGAATCTTCTTGGCCTATGCATTTTATATGGTTTCATGGTATATCAGATGGATGTGAAAGGTGCTTTTCTGTATGGTGAGATTGAAGATGAGGTATATGTCACTCAACCCAAAGGCTTTGAAGACCGAGATCATCCAAATAATGTTTACAAGGTTGTAAAAGCTCTCTATGGACTACATCAGGCACCAAGAGCTTGGTATGCTAGGCTTTCTGCATTTCTGCTGAAGCATGGTTACAAAAGAGGTGCCATTGACAAAACACTCTTTCTAAAGAAAGATTCCAGAGATATCATCCTTGTGCAAGTGTATGTGGATGACATCATATTTGGCTCCACTAAAGAAGAATGGTGCAGGGAGTTTGAGGAATTGATTAAGGGAGAGTTTCAGATGAGTGCTATGGGGGAGCTTACTTTCTTTTTGGGTTTACAAGTTCAGCAGAAACCTGATGGTATATTTATCAGTCAGGATAAATATGTGAGAGACTTGTTGAAGAAGTTTGATATGGAAAATGTCAGAACTGCCACTACACCCTATGAAGCTCCAAACACAAAGAATAATCTTGAACCAGATTCTGCTGTGAATGTTCATTTATACAGATCCATGATTGGTTCATTGATGTATTTGACAGATCCTAGGCCTGACATTACATTTGCTGTGAGTGCTTGCTCTAGACACCAAGTCACTCCACTTACTTCCCACTTGAATGCAGTCAAAAAGATCTTCAAGTACCTTAAAGGTCAACCCAATTTAGGTCTTTGGTACCCAAGAGAGTCTCCTTTTAGGTTGGAAGCCTATAGTGATAGTGATTATGCTGGTGCAAATATGGATAGGAGATCCACAACTGGAGGTTTGATAACGCTCAAATTGTGCATGTTTTTAGTGGCGTTATTCGTTTGTTTTTCGGTTATTTTTATATGCTTTTGTCACATAATCGTATCAAAGTGTGTTTGCAAGCATTTGTAGCCAAAAACAGGAAAAAGAAGAAAAACTGAAGGAAATGAAGGATTTGTCATTCCCATCTCGAGATTCGATTCGTTCAAGCATTTCACAAAGAAGAATCCAAGTTTTCATCATTTCTAAAGTACGTTGACAAGGAATAATCAAGTTTGGACAAAGAACGATGAGCCAAGTTAAAGATCAAGTTTGTTGCTGTCAGAATGAATGTAACCGATCGGTATTTAAGTAACCGATCGGTTAGAAGGAATTGTCACATCCAACCAATCGGTTATGAATCCAACCGACCGGTTAGTCGCAGAGGTCACAACCAACCGATCGGTCAGAGCCTAATACCGATCGTTTGGTCAGCTCGTTAAAATTTTGCAAGATGTTTTCTATCTCATTCTACCCAATTCTAGGCCCTTCTTTCTGCTATTCTAGGTCTTTCTATTCACCTTGGAGGCCAAGTTGTTGCATTGATGAGCCTAGGCTTGAGGAGTAGTATAAATAGAGGCTTTGTAATCTCATTTCAACACACAATTCAATATCACTCAATACACCATCAACATACAACAACAAAGCAATCCTTTACTAGTCTCAAAGTTCTCAAATTTGTCCATAAAAGTTTAGGAAGCATTGGAAGTCCAAAAAGTTAACATCCGGAGGTCAAATTCTCAAGAAGTCAACACCAACACTTAGGAAATCATTTCCTACTCATTTGTAATCATATTCCAAACATTTGTAAGACTTTAATTATGATTTCTAATGTTCAATATTCTGAGTTTATGTTCATGTTTGCTATGAGTGGCTAGTAACCTTTTACATTTGCTTAGATGATGTTAATTACTTAATGATTAGTCTATGATTGTGATAACATGTTTTAATTCAATTTCAAGTCAATTCTAAAACCCAATTAGACTAAAGTTTCATACTGACATTTGTTGAGTCAAGTTTAACTAGTTGCTTATAATATCATTGGCCAAAAGGGTTGTTATCATTCAACTAGTTATAATCTTTTGTCTATGAAAGATTGTTTTTCACCATAATTATTCTTGACTAAACAAAGGAACTAAGGTGTAATTATAATGAGAATACTTTTTGTTAATCAAATCGGATTGGTTGTAAACGCCTAATTGGTCGAAAGTTTTAGTAGTTTATAATCAATTGTAACCTTGTTGTCTATGATTAGGTTACCTTTTGTATTGACCATTTCTTAAGAGTATTTGATTAAATAAGAAACTATTTTTGTGTTTAAGGTTGTTAACTCAACTTTATGAACCTTGAATTGATTGGTCCAAACCTAATGCTTGTTTTTATAAACTAAAATCTTGACGAAGGTTTAACTTGTAGAAACAATAGATTAGAACACCAACTAATTCTAATTACCAACATGTTAAGGAAGTTATCACAATCATGCTTTTCTTATGAGTAGTTAACTAGTCTAGGCAAGTGTAGTTTTTAATCATTTGAATTATCTTTTAATCATTATCGCTAGTATTAGAGATTTACTTTTTAAACTTACGCTTAGATTCACTCACAAATCCCTGCGAACAATCCTGACTTACCAACCCAATCTTGCTATAACGAATGAGTTCACTTGCTCGTATGTGTTATTTCTAGATCCGGTAATCATGTTTATAAATTTAAAACTTGTACACACCGTGAGCACATCAAGTTTTTGGTGCCGCTGCCGGGGATTTTGATTGTGTTTTCTGTCAGTTTTAAACTTCAATTTCTTTTCTTGTTCGTTTTCTAAAAAAAAATCCGAGCCAAGCAACCGATCGGTATCCATTTTAACTGATCGGTATTTCAAAATTGTTCAATCCAACCGATCGGTCACTCAAGTAACCGATCGGCATTTCACTTTTACCCAAACCAACCGTTCGGTATTTCAACAAACCGGTCGGTTTCCCAGATTTTAATTTTTTCCGAGACAACCAACCGTTCGGTATTTCATCCAACCGAACGGTTACTTTTTCTGATTTTTAAAATTTTCTTTTTCTTTGTTTGTTTGTTTAGAAAATTGCCTTGATTCTCTTGGTAATTGTATGAACACTCGTTCCACTGCCAAAAAGCTTAGTACACCTTTATCCCATCCCGAAAGTTTGTTTCGTAAATGGAGATCTTCCTCTATTTTCAATTGGTTTGATAATCTTTCCAAAGAACATCCCATTACCAATCTCAATCAACCATTTCCAATGGCCGATGACCAACCCATTTGGGCCACAAACCAAACCGTAGCACCCACTCCTGGAGCTGCTATTGTTGCTGTTAACCTTGGTGACAACTTCACCGTGAAGGGACACCATCTTTCTATGATCAAAGACCGTCAATTTGATGGCCGTTTGAGGGCCGATCCTCACAAACACATTGCCGAATTCATAGAAATTTGCTGCATGTTTTGATATGGCGACACCAATGTCGACGCCATTAAACTCAAACTTTTCCCATCATCACTCACCGGAGATGCCAAAATGTGGTCGTCTCATGGGAGAAATCCGTGCTTTCTCACAAAACCCCAATGAATCTCTTGTTGAAGCGTGGCTTCGTATGAAAGATTTACTTCGTAGTTGTCATGGACATGGTTTAGGACGAGGAACCATTATCCAAATCTTCTACCATGGACTTGATGAAACATCTCAAGGAATTCTTGATGCTGGAGGAATTTTTCTTTATAAAAATCCCAACGAGGCATATCAATTGCTCTAAGATCGAGTGCTTCTTAAACTTGATTGGTCAAAAGATTCCAAAACCAAACCCTTACGAAAAACCGCTGCTTTTGCCGAAAGTTCCGATACTTCTAAACTCATGGAGAAAATGGAGGCCTTAACTTCCAAAATCGACTCGCAATACAAAGATATCAAAGGAGAAATGAAAGAAATGTGAGAAGGTTGCAACAACTATGGAGGTAATCACACTTCATCCGAATGTGACGACCAACCCATGGTTGGACCCAATGAAGGGGAAGTCAATTATGTTCGAGGAGGATACCGTGGAGGCGGTTTTTGAGGTAATTACTATGGAAGAAATTCTGGAAATTGGCAAGATCGCCAAAGGGATAACAACCGTGGTTCTCAACTACGAGTAGATAATCCAAATCCACCAAACTCTGACAAAAAACCAGAAGAAACTGAATTTGAAAAAATGATGCGAGATTTCGTGACTGCTCAAAGATCCACAAATGAATTTGTTAAAAACCAATTTTTAAATCTCAAAACCAAAGTTGAGCAAGGTCAGAAAAATCATCAAGCTTCTATTTAGGATCTTGAACAAAAATTTGGTAGACAATCTGATCAATTTTCTTCACGACCACCTGGAACATTACCAAGCAATACCCAATCCAACCCAAAGCCTTCTGGATCAAATGACAAAACTTATCGTCCACCACCTACCAGAAATGAGCATATCAATGCTGTATTCACAAGAAGTGGTCTTTCTTATGATCCACCACCCAATCCCAATGAAACTCAAATCACCGATGATGATGATAGTGAAGAAGAAGCTGAAACAGAAAAGAAAGATATTCCTGAAACACCAACCAAAGAAACAACCAAACCACTCAAAGCATACACTCCAAAAATTCCATACCCACAAGCTCTTAGAAAAGAGAAAAAAGAGGAGCGTTATAAGAAGTTTGTTGAGATGATCAAAGAAGTTAGACTCAATATACCCCTTGTTGATGTTCTAGCTGGAAAGACCAAATATGGGAAATTTTTGAAAGAACTTCTTAATAACAGAAATAAGTTAGAGCAAATATCTGCTGCTTCCCTCAATGAAGAATGTTCAACCATTATTGAAAACAAAGTTCCACCAAAACTTGGAGATCCTGGAAGTTTTCTAATCCCATGCACGTTAGGAAACAACATCACATGCAATGCTTTAGCCGATCTCGGTGCAAGAATTAATTTGATGCCCTATTCGTTGTATTCTAAACTTTCCATAAATACTTTGAAACCTACAAAGATGAGTATTCGATTAGCCAACCATACATACCAATATCCTGTTGGGGTTGGCAAAAACATGCTTGTCCAAGTTGGTAAATTTGTTTTTCCCGTGGATTTTGTAATCTTAGAAATGGAGGAAGATAGACAAGTACCTTTAATCTTAGGAAGACCTTTCTTAAACACCACTGATGCCATAATCAAAGTTAAAGGTAAAGAACTCAATCTAGGAGTTGGAGAAGATAGAATTACCTTTCTAATCGACAAAGCAATGAAATATCCATATACCAGTGATGACACTTGCTTTAACATCGATGTAATCGATGAAGTCACTGAGGAAGAGTTGGATGCATTACTTGACGATTCTGATCCTTTCACAACCACTTCTGAGAAAATAAATGAAACGAATCTTGATAAAGAGTTCGTTGAATTTATGGAAGTAAAATTTGAAGAAGATGATGAAGAAGTTGAGGAAGGAGAAATAGTTAAAGAGAATTTTGAAGAAATTACCATTAATGATCAAATGAGGATCAAGACATCTCTTCAAGAACCACCCACTGATCTTGAGCTTAAACCACTTCCAAATAATCTTGAATATGCTTACTTGGAGGAGAATTCGCTTCTTCCTATAGTCATATCTTCGTTGCTCAAGGATGATCAAAAAGAAAAACTCATTTCAGTTCTTAAGAAGCATAAACGCGCTTTTGCATGGAAAACTTCTGACATCCCAAGAATTAGCCCTGATTTCTGTAAACACAAAATCAATTTCGAAGAAGGTGCTAAACCTGTTGCTAAAAGACAACGTCGACTCAATCCCAACATGAAAGAAGTTATCAAGAAAGAAATCATTAAACTTCTTCAAGCTGGAATCATATACCCCATTGAAGATAGTCCTTGGGTGACTCCTGTTCATTGTGTTCCCAAGAAAGGAGGAATGACTGTAGTGACTAACGAACGGAATGAATTAGTTCCTACTAGAACAGTCACTGGATGGCGAGTTTGTATTGATTATAGAAAATTGAACAAAGCCACCAGGAAAGATCATTTTCCTCTCCCATTCATGGATCAAATGCTTGAAAGATTAGCAGGCAACAAATACTTTTGTTTCCTAGATGGTTTTTCAGATTATTTCCAAATTCCCATTGATCCTTCTGATCAAGAAAAGACCACATTCACATGTCCTTTTGGAACCTACGCTTATCGGCGTATGCCTTTTGGTCTTTGTAATGCACCTGTCATTTTTCAAAGGTGTATGATTGCTATATTCCAAGATATGCTTGAAACATCTATGGAAGTTTTCATGGATAATTTTTCAGTATTTGGAGATTCTTTTGAAGCTTGTCTTTCAAATCTAGACAAAATGCTTGAAAGATGTGAAGCTGCACATCTTGTTCTCAATTGGGAAAAATGCCATTTTATGGTAACCGAAGGAATTGTGCTAGGACACAAAATATCAAGTTCAGGAATGGAGGTTGATAAAGCAAAAATTGATATTACCACCAAATTACCACCTCCAACTAACGTAGAAGCCGTTAGAAGTTTTTTAGGACATGCCGGTTTCTATGGAAAATATACCATGGGCACATGAAAAATGTTTTATCTATGATGCTCTTCCTAGAGCATGGGAAAAAGTCGTATTGGAAGATATAGATGAAACTGGAGAAGGAATTATGATAGAAAACGTATTATTCGTACCAAAATACCCTAAAAGGAAATCCCAAACTGCATCAACGTACTTCTTGCGAAGTTTGAGTCAGGCTGATGACTCATAAATAAAATAAGCGCTTCTCGGGAGGCAACCCGTGTGTTTGCTATTTTTAATTCTTAGTTTATTTTCAGTGATTATACCCCAAAGTTTAAATCACTTGGTTGAACTTAAGTGTGGGGGTATTTCACTAATTCTAATAAAACATATAGTCTTGTGTTTGTTTGTTTTAAGATTGATACAGGAAATGATGAAGAAAACTTGGACACTTGGAACAAAGAATAAAAAAAGAAAATACGGTTCATTTTCTTATTTCCCTATTTTCATACTTTGAAGTTCGTTTATCACATTGAGGACAATGCTTAACTTAAGTGTGGGGGGGGGGGGGGGGTGAAAAGGTAAATAAGAATAATCCGTAAATTTCGAGTTTAATTTTAAATTTTGCTGCCCTTGTGATCTAGTTGTTTTCACGCTTTCAGGATAATATATTAGAATAACTGGATTCATCCACTGGTAAAAATGGTAACTTTTGAAATCTGAGATGTGTCCCGATTAATATTGCAATCCATTCTGGGATCGATAACATTAGCTAGCACATATTGTAACCCTTTCCACTAAACTGTGAGGATTTGAGCCCAGTTCTTATATAGCATACATCTTTTATGCTTAAATCTTTTGTTATGAGTGTGCCGGTGATTTTATTTATTCTAGAACTTGTGCTTGTAAATCATTTCGAGACCGTTGTGAGATTACATTTCTTGTGTGATATAAGTATGCATATGTGATCAGAGGCAATCTTAGGATCTAACCCAAATAGCCTTTCATTTTTAATTTTTAGCTAGTTTCATTGACTAGTTAACCACCAACATAACATTTTTGTTAGCATTCATTTTTAATGCTAGATACCCCTAGTGACACCTTCTGAGCCTATCTTTTCTTTTGATTAAATATAGAAATATACAAAAAGATTTTACACTTTTTAGCCTAGCCTTACCCTTGGTCAAAGTCTTAGTTGGTTGCTAGCTATATGACAAGTTGGATGTTGTGTGGGAAATCATGAAGTATGAAGAAAATAGTAATTCCGAAAGAAGCGCTCAAAGCAAAGCTGAGAATAAGTCATCAAAGTATAATGGTGACAAGTGATTTTATGTTCATGTTATGTATGTTAAAAAAATGTATATATCGAATAAAATAGCCAATGAGCTATAGTGTTAAGTATTGTTCGCTCAAGAATGGAGTTCTAAAGAAATACATGATAGTGGTTCAAGAATAGCTAGCAACATTTGGTTTGTAGACTTTGACTATTTTTGTATATTTTTTATCATTTACACTCTATAGATTTATCCCATGTCTTATTCCTACCCTTGACTCAAGTAAAATTATTAAGTGTATGACATATAGCGACCATCCGATTTCTTGAGGAAATAACAATGCGCCAGCAATCTAAGGATATCCTTAGTGACCATCCATTGTGTTGACACAAGAATTCGCGCCAGCGATCTATTTTGTATTACATAAGATGATTGAACGAAAGTCCTTATTATCCCTTTTTAGCCTTAAACCCGAATAAAAGCCCTCTTTGATATGAATACTTGGTGCTTACGCCTTGACAATGTAGTTATGTTTCTTGTACAAGCCTATGGTAATATTTAAATCATGACTGAGCAATGAGTGTGATTTCTCTTATACTTTACCCAAAAATGAGTGTTTAGAGTGAATTATATCTTATTCCTTTTTCGTGAGGTGATTAGTAATGTTTATCTAGCAAGAAAAATCATTTGGGTATTGTCAAACATCTCAATGTTTCAATCATTAAAGCTCAAAATGATGAATCTAACTTGTACTTGTACTTGGAAGATTTGCATCACATTTTTCCAAAACATCTTTGAAGTACCATGTGGATGATATTTTATTTCTAGATTTGCTTGAGGGCAAGCAAAGTTCAAGTGTGGGGGATTTGATGTAAGATATGCTAATTCATAACATGGTTGATTTTGTGGATTATGGATTAAATGAGAGGAAGAAGAAGAATAGTAGAAGAGTTTTAGAGAGAGAGAGTAGAGAGAATTGGGAACTTATAGAGAGAAAGAAAATTTGTGAATATTAGATTGCTTGAAGTTCCAACCCTCTCCCTTGAGTGGGAGAGGGTATATATACTACAATACTTGGTGCTCCATGAAACGAGCTGTAGAGTGAGCTGATAGTGGGTAAAGACCCGACCCACTCTACGAATACTATTTACATATTAACCTACTATTAACTAAATATTAAACTAACTACGAGCTATCACAATGCTATTACATCATTCGGGTGACCGAGACTTCCCTAGGAATATTTGTATTCCTAATAATCTTCCCCTAAGCGAGGTCACCTTAGAAATTAAGATCTTTGTTCTTCAAGCATTCTTTAGACTTTGTAGCTCGTAGGTTCTGATTCTTCACTTTAGGCTCACTTTGTACACCAAGCAATGATTATGTGATTTGAGTTCCTTTGAAGTCTGTGATCTTTGAGCTTCTTTGAGATCATCAGCCATAGTAAATCTCCATGCTCATCCTTAGTCGTATTGCCATCATGTGATGTTGTGACTTTGGGACCATCATGCTCACACCCTTCTGTATTAGGAGACCTTTTTATCAGAGTTGCGGAAACGTTGTTGGCAGTCTCTCAACATTCAGTGTAGGGAGTCTCTCATCCTTCATGATCATCATTGATTATGAGGAGGATGTATGAGCATGAGGTATAGATTGACACGATTCAGCTGGAATTAGGAGCCACCAACGCCATCTTTATATGTGTCCCTGAAATAAAACAGTTAGCACTAAAGATAGAGAACGAATATGGCTTTGTCATTCGTTCAGCGAGGACAGACTACCCTCCAGTTCTGTGAGAACCGACCTGTGATCAGGTAGAGTCTCTGTTAAAGAAGACTCTCCTTGACAGGAATTTCCAGCTTGTAGTAATGAATCTTCCAAAGAAACCACTTTTGAATCTTCATACTAAGCATGTTCTCATACCGGAACGTCTCAAAGCAGACAGCACGATAGAGTGAATCGGTGAATTGATATTCACTGATTGATGAGAGATTGATTTATAGAAATCACTCGCGTGTTATATGATAAACATTTTTGAGACACGACGAGAGTTTTAAGCTTTGAATCACATTTCCATCAAAAATACTTTTGTTAGAAAGATTATACACAATCAATGTGCTCGAAAAATAGTTTGTGAGCACATTGAAAGGTTTTTGCAAAAGTATTCGTCAATCCATATCCTGGAACAAGATTGATTCATTATTGAATCGCACCATCGTTGCTTTCCAGTTGTCACAAGCTTGATCTTTGCAGGATCTCACATGTCACCTACCAAGAGCTTGAGTGATGTTCGCTCTAGAAGGATATCCATCTTCATCGTGAATATTTACATATCACTCGGATGTTCTGGCAATACCACAAGGATAATGCGTAGGACTCTAAATATTTTGTCTTATTTTCCATATTGTGTGAAACAATAAGCATATTTGGAATGTGTCCTAGTGAGATTTATGGATGATCTCTTTAGCTCTAGACTCAATAGTGCGTTTTGATCCGCTCCTGGAGACTGGGGAGGCGTCTCCTGTTTAGGTATCAACATAGCTCGAAATAAGCGGTCGATACATTGCACAGGGTTCCCCGTGAGAATGAAACAAGCTATTTTAAGAGAACTTGAGTGGTTGGGAAGTTTAGTGCAGTGCGTCACTGGGTCCATGATGTCTTGTCTTCAATACTAGAGTTACCTTAGTAACAACCAGTAGCTCATGAAGTTGAACCCGGTTTCTGCCCTAAGGTTGACTATATGGAGGGCTCATTTCTTTTTACCCTTTCTCATATCATTTCTTTTTCATTCTTCAACCCCTTCAGTGCTTACCGATACTTCATCACTAGAACCTTGTTGGGTATGTTCCAGTCCTAGCTCTATCTCAGTCCGCACTCTTCCCTTTCTCACTTTTCTCTTTTTTTCAATCATTCCTAAGGACTTCTAATCTATCTATGGATTGTCCTTGGGAAGATCCTTCTGGTTCTGGTGGATCATGGGAACTCATACCTAACCTTAACCATCCTTATAACTCTGTGCATAAAGACAAATGGTTGGTCTTTGGTATTACTTCCACAAACGCCTTTTGCTCCCCCTCAATATGTGCATCGATATTCGAAAGAGTTTAGCACATATGCGGGAGCCAATTATTGAGTCGAAAAGATCTCATTTGATTATCAGATTTCTTATTTAAATCACATTCTCTCCCCCGATCAAAAATTTCAAATCTTTTGAGATTTTGGATCTCAATTGATTTAAATAAGTTAGAAAGCGTTTGGGAGAGAAATGCGGCCAATTTTAATATTTTCTAATAAAAGGAACCTTTTTCTGCTCCCCCTCAATCGGTGAGAGAGGTTGTCATGTGTTAGATTTGTTGAGTTTACAAAAGATTTGACGTTTTAACAAAAACTCTTTGAAAAGGTTCTTATTCTGACACATAACCATCACAAATCATTTTGTTGCAAGGTTTTTGTACAAAGCGTGGAGAGTTTGATGATACATAAAATTTGGAGAAATCACTCTCCCCCTCAATCAATGACGGATGTTAAAGCTTAAATAAATGATGTCATTGATTGAGTGAAAAATTTTATCGAAATTTTGAGTTCAATTTGATTTTTTAATCAAAATCTCATGGTACCACCAAGTTTTGCACAAATACTTTCTGGAAAAATCATAGAAGGGAAAGTATTTGGCGATAAAAAGAAGATTTCTCTTCTTTATCAAGAAATAATGCATTGAAGCGTACATTAGATCGAGGAAACATGGATATAAAGTAATCGATGCCCAGGTGAACTTCACCCGGTAAAAGGAACAACCGTCTTTTTGGCGACGTATTTTCCCCATTTTGAAAAGCGGGTTGCTATCTGAAGTAATAGCAAGCCATAAATTTAAATCCGGGTTGCAGTCTGAAATAACTGTAAACCATAATTTTAAGTCCGGGTTGCAGCCTGAAATGACTGCAAGCCATTTAGGCATGTTTTGAAAAACATTTTGAACTTCTGTTCGAACTTCATTTAAAGACCCGTGTCATTATTGAATGACATTTCTAGGACCGTAAATGTTATCGATGCCAGAAGACATGCCTTAAAAAAAACTATTTTTGGTATTTTCTAATTTTCTAATTTGTATGGGTTTTTGTTGGTTTTATATATCTATATAGTATATACATTTTGGTATAATATATGTACAAAGGATACTATTCAGTTTAAGAAGATGTTGACATGAATACCTAAATGAGGATTTCGTTAAGCTTGTTATAGAAACATGTAGTCAACATCTCTTAAACTTTCACCACCAAAGCTTTCGAGGCTCTAGAATAATCGTCTGAGTGTAGAGCCTTCTTGATGCAAACCTTTGGTAGCTTCCCCCCAAAAAGACAATCACCTGCTTGAGACCACTTCCCCCAAGTCGTTGAAGTGATGCAAAAAGTCTCATTGTATGAAGCTCAGAAATCCGAAGAAAACGATAACACCAAAGTAACAGGGTGAACCACGGATCATCTCTGCGGTAATCAATCCCGGAATGTATGATGAAGCCCGATCACATGACCGTTGTACGTCCCTGATGTACACATTACTTCATGGTTTGGAGCAGTTGTCTATTCGGGGGAATAAGATATCAAAATATTCATTTCACCAAATGCTTTCCAGTTATTTTATACATACCAACTCAATCCATATTGTACGCATGTATCAAACACAAGAAGAAACGATGACACCAAAGTAACAGGTTGAAGCACGGATCATCTCTGCGGATATCACCTCCGAAATATATGATTAAGCCCGATCACATGAACCTGTTACGCGTCATTGTTGTACATAAATCTCTCCCCTGATGGTTGCGATCTCATCGGAATCATCATACCATTGTGTACATGAAGCATTAACCAGAAGCACTTTGCCATAAATCATATCAGCACGAATGAAGATGTCGATAAGCAATATCATCTCAAGCACCAACTGTTCTTCTCATATTTCTTCCTATTGAAAGCTGAAGTAATACATACCACAAGTATCAGAAGACCACTTCCCCCACGTAGTTGGAATGATACACCAAACGCCACAAGTTAATACACTGATATTCTCTGCGGTTATGACATTTGTCTTCCCGGGATAACTTCAATTAAGAAGATGTATTAAGTTCATCACGTGTATGATGAGGCGAAAAATGATCCGTTTTTAGGGGGTCATTTAAGCCCGAATCCGACTTTATTTGATCAAATATTGCCCTAAATCGTTCCTTTTGTGATTTTAGGTGTTTGGAGAGTGAATTCTGGAAAAGAAGCTATTTTGGACGTTTTTGGAGCATAAAAGTGAAGAAAACGGCTAAGTACCTAATTTGCATGCTGAAAATACAAGGTGACGGCGTCAAGACCATCAGCTTGACGGCGTCAGACATGAAGAATTAAATATCGAAGGTGGTGACGGCGTCAGACGGACTGGTGACGGCGTCAAAGTGGCTAAAATAATATACCGTGGGTGGTGACGGCGTCACATAGGCCGTCATAAGTGGATCAAGGCCGTCCGAGGAAGTATATGGCGGCGAGGTGACGGCGTCAGAAGTTACTCTTGACGCCGTCAGACTGTTTTTCCTATATATAGTTTTCTAGTTTTTTCATTAAAAAAGAGAAGTTTTGGTGAAACCCTAAAGACGATTTTGGTGCCTCTTTTACAGGTTTTTCAAGGGTTCCAAACCCTTGAGACCTTGCATTGTAATTGAGATAAGTGTACTTTCAATTCAATCAATATGTCTATGTGTTGGTTGTTTATCTCTTGTTCTTGTCTCAATTCTACTATGCTAGGCTAGATCTCTCTTGTGTTTGCTTAGATCTAATGAAACCTAGATGTTGATTATGTGTTGATTACTTGTCTATTCTTGTTTTGAATGAATGATTTATATGTTAGGCTTAAGAAAACTGGCAGATCTCCAAATGGTAACATGCTTGAACGTCTTAAGAAACATGAACCGAGGCGTACTAGGTCTTTATTGGTTGTATTTAATGCATGAGCCACTGTTTACAATCCCTATAGTTGTGCTGGGTCATGGTGTAGGAGGAGATAAGAGCTCATAGAGTTGGGGAGTTATGTATGCCACCCCACGAATGGTATTAAGGAATACAATCCGTCATTCATACAAGTGTAACAAGTAATTAACATGTAAAAGATATCTAGGGAGTAGTGAAGTCTAAGTAAACACAATTTCTCCAATTACTGCTCACAACTTTAGTATAATTAGTTTATTTTCATTTTCATTATTTTATTTTAATTATATAATAGCTTTGGGTTAGTTGAATAGCAACTAATTCCGCCCTATCTTCCAAAACCCGAGATTTTAATTGCTTTCATAAAATATAAAAAAACAAAAATAATCATCCCTCACCTTTAGAATTATTAATTAGGTTTTCTAATCCTAGCGACACTATTCCTAAGCTGAACGATCAATCCCCCGGTACTTGTCACTATACTATACTACAACGATCAGGTACACTGCCTGGTGGGGGTTGTAAGCTTCTCGAGATCCCTCGAGAGGTAAAGCAAGGTGCGATTCCCACGCATCAAGTTTTTGGCGCCGTTGCCAGGGAATAGTTATTGTCTAGGTTAGGATTTCTTTTTATTAGGTCTACTTGCTAGATTCCTTTCTAGTAAGATTTTTATTTTTACTTTTAGGTCTTCTTTAGTCTATCTTATTTCTTCGTGCCTTTGTTTGTAACTCTTCACCATTCACCATCATGGCAACCAACGAATTCTCCAACCTTAGGATCACTAGAAGTCGTAGCACCACTAAAGACCTCATCTTGCCTTATGCAGAACCCGAAAGAGAAATGTGTAGGTTAAGACGAACTCACTCAACACCTGAACCATCCAGCATTGCTATCGACTTTGATGCACCTCTCTCTGAAGAAAATTCAGAAAATCACATCACAACCCCGAGCTCCCACAATGAGACGAATACTCCTATAATACCTCCTCCTAAGCGTCTCAAGGATTACTCTTCCCCAACTCCTCGTGGGTTTTCCAATGCCATTGTTTATCCAAACGAACACACCAACGAGGTCTTGCATGCAAATGATATTTGGCTTGTCAAAAGTGTGTGTAAGTTCCACGGACTTGATGAGGAAAATTCGATCCAACACATCAAGGACTTCCTAAAAATAGTGGATACCATCCATACGGGTGGGACTACTAGAAACACATCCCGACTGCGATTCTTCCCTTTCACCTTATGCGAAAAAGCCCAAGAATGGTATAACAAACTCCCTTCCGAATCTATTTTCACATGGGAGCAACTCATATCCAAGTTCTATGAGAAGTTCTTTCCACCTGGAAAAACCTCAGCATTTAGGGATAGGATCCTTCGTTTCCGAAAGGGGAAGGATGAACCCTTCCATAAAGCGTGGACTAGATTCAAAGATTTGATAAGACAAGTTCCACATCATGGCATTGAACTTTGGCTCTTGATCCAAATCTTTTACGAAAATATCTCCTCTAATGACCGGAACGGAATCAACCAATCTAGGAAAGGAAGATTGGCCAATCTTAGTGCCGAGGAAGGATGGGACAGGATTGAAGAATATGCCCAAGACCTGGATGACACATGGGATGAACCTGAGTCGACTATCGGCATTTCTGAAACCACCTCGGATCGATTGAGCAAAGTTCACAAAAGAATGGATTGCCTAGCTGGATCACAACCACCTAAAATGCTGTCAAATCGTTACTTGATCTGCGATTACTGTGGAGGTCCGCATGAGGTGGAGGAATGCGGAGGAGCAGCCACAACTGAACATGCGTGCTTGTCAGGAGGAGACATTTATGCTGATCCCTCCCTTTTGCCTTTCTACCAAAATGATGATTATACCCTTTGGGGAAATTTGGTAAGGAAAAGAGAAGGGGAGGGAGGCCCTGAATTCAAGATCAGGAGCAATTTCGAAGATGACCTTGGTCACTTCACTCAAGAAAAAGACTTGCAAATGAAAGGGCTTAATGAGCTTTTCGACGAACAGCAGGAGGATGTCGGAGAATTTTTCAGCAAGCTTAACTCAGCCCTAGATAACCTCCAACCACCGTCAGAAAGAGGAAAAGATCCCATGCTCGCGATAACCACACGGGCCGGAACGACAACCAAGGACCCTCCTTACCCAAATTCGTCCCCCGTCACACTCGATTCAGACAAACCTAGGGAGGAGGAGCAGGATATCGGCATTGGCACCCCGGACCAACCACCAGTGACAACCCCCTCCCCATCAGCCCTTCCTAACCCACCTGTAAGAATTCCATACCCATCCCCACTAAGGAACCAGAAAACGGAGAATGATAACAAGAGGTTCTTGTCATACCTAAAAGACTCGGTTGTCACCATACCTCTCCTGGATGCTTGCTATCACATGCCAAAGTATAGCACATACTTCAAAAAACTGCTCGCTAACAGGAAGAAGCTCGAGGGTCTTGTAACCCTAGGGGAAGAATGCTCAGTGGTGACCCATAAAGGGCTACCAAAGAAGGTAGACGATCCGGGCAGCTTCACCTTGCCATGCTCTATAGGACCTCTATCAATCAAGAATGCTCTTGCCGATTTGGGAGCAAGTATCAACCTCATGCCTCTCTCTATGTTCCGTAAACTAGGATATTCCGGATTGAAGCCTACCCGTATGAACATCCAACTGGCCGATAGATCAGTCAAATACCCCGAAGGGATATGTGAGAACGTGCTAGTCAAGATTGGGAAATTAAAATTCCCTGTCGACTTCGTAATCTTGGATTTGGAGGAGGACGACGTGGTACCTATCATTTTCGGTAGACCATTTCTTGCTACCGCTCGTGCAGTCATCGATGTCTACGATGGCAAATTGACCTTACGAGTAGAAGACGATAGCACAACCTTCGACATTAAGGATTCTATGGACCTCTCCCTCGAAGCATCCAACCGGCTCTACTTTATCGGGGAAGTAGATGAGCTCACAGATATCATTGATGACTGCATCGATGAACAAATCGATGAAGGCTGGCTACGGGATGAGAGTTTTCTGCCTTTGCTGGAGGTGGAAAAGACGGAGGAAGTTAATGCAGTCTCCTTCTACCCCAGACAAGAGGCAACGGAGCATCTCGAGCTCCGAAAGCCCGAGAACAAGCTCAAACCTTCTATTATCGAGCCCCCTGACGTTGATCTTAAAGAGCTCCCTAATCATTTGGAGTATGCCTTTCTTCAGGGAGAAAACCAACTCCCGGTAATCATAAATTCTTCCTTGGAAAGGGAACAAAAAGTTAAACTCTTAGAGGTCCTGAAGAAATACAAGGGGGTACTCGCATGGAGTGTGGCCGACATTAAGGGGATTGACTCCACTTTTTGCACACATAAGATTCTTATGGAGGAAGATTATAAACCCACTGTGCAACCCCAGAGGCGAGTGAACCCTGACATTAAGGAGGTAGTGAAGAAGGAAGTTATCAAACTTTTGGATGCAGGACTGATTTACCCGATCTCGGATAGCCCATGGGTTAGTCCTGTGCAGGTTGTACCTAAAAAGGGTGGAATGACTGTAGTAAAAAATGACAAGGGTGAGATGGTGCCACAGAGAACTGTCACTGGATGGCGGGTATGCATTGACTATCGAAAGCTCAACGATGCCACGAGGAAAGATCACTTTCCCTTACCATTCATTGATAAGATGTTAGAAAGATTATCTGGACACGAGTACTACTGCTTCTTAGATGGATTCTCTGGATATTTTCAAATCCCTATAGCACCTGAGGACCAAGAAAAGACCACGTTTACTTGCCCCTATGGAACGTTTGCCTACAAAAGGATGCCTTTTGGGCTATGTAATGCCCCCGCCACTTTCCAACATTGCATGACCGCAATCTTTCACGAACTCATGGAAGACAGCATGGAAGTATTCATGGATGACTTTTCAGTCTTCAGAAATTCCTTCGACCGCTGTCTTGCTAATTTAGAAAAGATGCTTAAACGTTGCGAGGAAACCAACTTGGTGTTGAACTGGGAAAAGTGTCATTTCATGGTAAAGGAAGGGATTGTGTTGGGCCATAAGATTTCAGGGAACGGGATAGAGGTGGACCAAGCTAAGGTTGAAGCTATATCTAAGTTACCATACCCCACAACTGTTAAGGCAATACGCAGCTTTTTGGGGCACGCCGGATTTTATCGGAGATTCATCAAAGACTTCTCCAAAATTGCCCGGCTAATGACTCAATTGCTTGTGAAGGATGCTCCATTCGATTTTTCCCAAGAATGCAAAGATGCTTTCGACCTCCTAAAAAGGGAACTCACTCAAGCTCCAATCATGATCACACCCAACTGGGAGTTACCATTTGAAATAATGTGTGACGCTAGCGACTTCGCTGTCGGGGCTGTATTAGGTCAGCGACGTGACAAGCTTTTCCAACCTATTTACTACGCTAGCAAAACCATGAATCCCGCCCAAGAGAACTACTCCACCATCGAAAAAGAATTATTAGCCGTACTGTTTGCATTCGACAAATTCCGACAATATCTTGTCCTTTCAAAGACAGTCGTCTTCACTGACCACTCAGCTCTTAGATATCTGTTTGCGAAACAGGACGCCAAGCCACGACTGATTCGGTGGATCTTGTTGCTACAAGAATTTGATGTTGAGATTCGCGATAAGAGGGGGGCAGAGAATCTAGCCGCCGATCATCTATCTCGCCTGGAAAACCCCTTGGATAAACACGATAGAAGTGAAATTAAGGATTCGTTTCCCGATGAACAACTGATGTCTATCCTAGATACAGAACCATGGTACGCCGACTTCGCCAATTACTTCGCAAGTAGATGTAGACTTGTTCCTGAACACCTGACTAAATACGAAAGGAAGAGGTTCTTTTCCCAGCTGAAATATTACTTCTGGGATGAACCATTTTTATTCCGAAGGTGTCCTGACCACATTATAAGGCGTTGTGTTTTGGAGAATGAGGCAGTGAAAATCATGAGGGGATGTCACTCCGGTCCCTCTGGAGGGCATCATGGGATAAATGTTACTGCTCGAAAGATTCTCGATGCAGGATTCTATTGGCCCACAATTTTCCGTGATGTAAAAGATATGGTACAAGCGTGTGATGCATGTCAACGGGCTGGAAATATATCACATAGGGATGAGGTACCTCAGAACTTTATACAAGTTTGTGAGGTATTCGATGTTTGGGGGATTGACTTTATGGGACCCTTTCCATCCTCAGGGGGAAACGAGTACATCTTGGTCGCCATTGACTATGTTTCGAAATGGGTTGAAGCACAAGCCCTTAGGACTAATGATGCTAGAGTGGTCATTCATTTCCTGAAAAAGCTTTTCGCAAGATTCGGGATTCCGAAGGCTCTCATCAGTGATAGGGGGACACATTTTTGCAACGCGCAAATGGAAAATGTCATGAAGAGGTATGGAGTACCCCACCGATTCTCCACTGCCTATCATCCACAGACCAATGGCCAAGTCAAAAACACCAATAGAGCTATTAAAAGAATACTTGAAAAAACGGTTAGTCAAAACAGAAAGGACTGGTCATTCAAACTCGATGAAGCCTTATGGGCATTCCGAACTGCTTACAAAACACCTATTGGAACGACCCCGTTCCGCATGGTGTATGGTAAGGCATGTCACTTACCGGTAGAATTAGAACACAAGGGTTATTGGGCGCTTAAGGCATGCAACTTAGATTACACAACTGCGGGGAACAATAGGTTTTTGCAATTACACGAGCTTGATGAGCTTAGATTAGAAGCCTATGAATCCTCCATCACATATAAAGAGAGAGCTAAAAGATGGCATGATCAAAGAATTAAGAAACCCAAAGAATTTTCAGAAGGAGACAAGGTCCTATTATACAATTCTCGGTTGCGATTATTTCCGGGAAAACTTAAGTCTAGATTGTATGGGCCGTTCACGGTGAAGAATTCCTCTAAATTTGGAGCTGTAGTGTTAGTTGATGATGAGGGTAGGGAATTCACGGTTAACATACAACGTGTAAAACATTACCAAGAAAATAACAATGAAATGATTAATGAGGAGGATGTGATGTTTGATGATGAAGTCACGTAGTAACCCACGACTTTGAGTCTAGCTACAAGACTCGTAAATAAAGAAAAGCGCTTCTTGGGAGGCAACCCATGTTTTGTGTGATTTTATTTGTTTGATTGTTATTTGCTTCCGTATGCATGTTTTGTTTTTATTGTTGGTTGATCATGTTTCTCAATTAAAATGTGAAATACTTTATTATGTTGTTTAGCCTAGTCTTAACTTCAACCTAAAGGTATTTTTGCAAAAGATAAGTGTAAGGGGAAACCCCAAATATGTTTTTAAGAAACAAACCGATCATGATTATCCACAATATTAAATGAACATGTATATTCGTATTTGTTAGAGTCAAATGCTTGTATTGAGTCATAATGAAGTTTTGCAGGATTTTCCAGGAAGTAGGACAAAGTTTTTCCAGAAATTTTCCGGAAACTTAACATAAGAATTTCTGCAAGTCCATTCTGACGGCGTCAGGGTATTGCTCTTGACGGCGTCAGGAGTTAAAATCTGGAAATTTTACCGGTTTTGTTTTTCTAACGGAGTCTTATGGTTTTTGTGAATTATTAAGTTTTATAATCTCCAGGAAATCTGCAAACTTCATTCCACAAGCATTATATCTTACTTTGTTTTCTAGGATTTAGTAACTTATATAGGATGCTGCCGATTTTACGCGAGGTTGCCTTATCTATTGTTGTCAGGATTTACAGGTTATTTGTAACAAGAAGATGATTTATATTCTGGAAGAGAAGCTTTGATTGTTCATTTTCTTGGAGGAAGATTTAACCTGGCCAACCTATAATCCATACCGAGCGAATCAGGGGAGTATTTGATTTCATTCTCTTTACTTTTTAACTTTTACATTCTTTACTTGAACATTGGGGACAATGTTCATCTTAAGTGTAAGGGGAGGGTAAAAAGATGATACCTTACATATGCACTTTCGCTTGAGTTTGTTTTGTTTGATAGTAGATGAGTAATAAAACTATGAGAAATACTTGTTAGTGTAATTTTAGCGCCAAATTTAAAATTTTTTTACAACATTTAGGAGTGAAACTTTAGCCATAGCAAGCGTCTCATGGATAGGAGGTTGTATGACTAGCACATAACCGTATATTCAGAAAAATTTTCCACCCAAAAATGTGAGGTTCGCCTTTAGATTTGATAGGAAAAGCATTTACTATTAGTGCTTATGAGTGTACCGGTAGCATTTAGATTCTAGAACTTGCGTTAGTGATGCATCCCGAGACCGCTAGTGAGACTACATTCGTGTGGTAGGATTTACTACATGATAAGAGGCATTAGGATCACCCTTGTGTTAAACCCGTATCATAATTACTTGACCATTTAAGTCATATTACTTGGCTAGTTAAGTCAACTAATTTTTCCCACACCTTTAGTGTTGTACTCATTTTTAGTACACGAAACCCCTAGTACACCCCTCCAAGCCTATCTTTTCGTTTCTAACTTTAAGCATTTTACTTAAAGGAAGAATTTGTTACACCCCACTTAAATGTACACCCAAATCGCCTTAGCCTTCCGTGTATGCGCTCATTTTTAGTGCATTATTGTTATTTGTTAAACCCTAAGTTAACTTTCTAATTGATTACATGGTTGCTAAGTCGAGTCATATCCTTGTACATATTGTTTTGGGACGATTGGGACTCATGGGTAAGTACTTATTTTATGGAGTAATGGGGAAGAACATCACTTATTACCCCCATACGTACGTTAATCTTAAAAGTGCTCCAAGTGTTTTGATTTTCTTAATTCGAGTCATTAGAATAGTTAATTGTAAAGTATGTAAAGATTCAAGTGTAAGGGGATTGCTCAAACCCCTATGATGTATTATTTTGGATGGTAGGGTAAGAGTGTATGGAAAAAAAAAAAAAAAAAAAAAAAAAAAAAAAAAAAAAAAAGAGAAAAAACATACGGACTACCATCCCGTTTTCATTCTATGTTTATTTTATGTTTTTGTTATTTTTCATTTATTAGCTTAAGTCGAGTCTAGTCTTGGCTTAGCAATGCCATCTTGTACATGTAATTAACTAAGATTGTTAACTCGCCACCAGTAAAACTTCCTTTATCCAACAAAACCGTGTAATTCATATCCCTACACCTAATGTTATAACCCTTTAAAAGACCTCTTTGATAGTTTATCCTAGGTGCTTACGCCATGTGGTGGAGGTTTGATCATTTCCCAAGCCTATGATAATCTATTTTGCTATGACAGGTAGTGAGAGATATCTTCCATTTCCATAATGTTATATTACTTTATTACACCCGAGAGATGTGAGTATCTAAACACTATTTGTGAGGTGCTTGTGTATGACCTCTGTGCTTGTCTATTGGTCTTTAGTGGAACGATTATTTGTTGTAATTACTTTTATATTAGTGTTAAATGACCCCTAACCTGTCTTTTGAGTAGAATAAAAGCTCATTTGCTTGAGGACAAGCAAATCTCAAGTGTAAGGGTATATGATGAGGCGAAAAATGATCCATTTTTAGGGGGTCATTTAAGCCCGAATCCGACTTTATTTGATCAAATATTGCCCTAAATCGTTCCTTTTGTGATTTTAGGTGTTTAGAGAGTGAATTCTGGAAAAGAAGCTATTTTGGACGTTTTTGGAGCATAAAAGTGAAGAAAACGGCTAAGTACCTAATTTGCATGCTGAAAATACAAGGTGACGGCGTCAAGACCATCAGCTTGACGGCGTCAGACATGAAGAATTAAATATCGAAGGTGGTGACGGCGTCAGACGGACTGGTGACGGCGTCAAAGTGGCTAAAATAATATACCGTGGGTGGTGCCGGCGTCACATAGGCCGTCATAAGTGGATCAAGGCCGTCCGAGGAAGTATATGGCGGCGAGGTGACGGCGTCAGAAGTTACTCTTGACGCCGTCAGACTGTTTTTCCTATATATAGTTTTCTAGTTTTTTCATTAAAAAAGAGAAGTTTTGGTGAAACCCTAAAGACGATTTTGGTGCCTCTTTTACAGGTTTTTCAAGGGTTCCAAACCCTTGAGACCTTGCATTGTAATTGAGATAAGTGTACTTTCAATTCAATCAATATGTCTATGTGTTGGTTGTTTATCTCTTGTTCTTGTCTCAATTCTACTATGCTAGGCTAGATCTCTCTTGTGTTTGCTTAGATCTAATGAAACCTAGATGTTGATTATGTGTTGATTACTTGTCTATTCTTGTTTTGAATGAATGATTTATATGTTAGGCTTAAGAAAACTGGCAGATCTCCAAATGGTAACATGCTTGAACGTCTTAAGAAACATGAACCGAGGCGTACTAGGTCTTTATTGGTTGTATTTAATGCATGAGCCACTGTTTACAATCCCTATAGTTGTGCTGGGTCATGGTGTAGGAGGAGATAAGAGCTCATAGAGTTGGGGAGTTATGTATGCCACCCCACGAATGGTATTAAGGAATACAATCCGTCATTCATACAAGTGTAACAAGTAATTAACATGTAAAAGATATCTAGGGAGTAGTGAAGTCTAAGTAAACACAATTTCTCCAATTACTGCTCACAACTTTAGTATAATTAGTTTATTTTCATTTTCATTATTTTATTTTAATTATATAATAGCTTTGGGTTAGTTGAATAGCAACTAATTCCGCCCTATCTTCCAAAACCCGAGATTTTAATTGCTTTCATAAAATATAAAAACACAAAAATAATCATCCCTCACCTTTAGAACTATTAATTAGGTTTTCTAATCCTAGCGACACTATTCCTAAGCTGAACGATCAATCCCCCGGTACTTGTCACTATACTATACTACAACGATCAGGTACACTGCCTGGTGGGGGTTGTAAGCTTCTCGAGATCCCTCGAGAGGTAAAGCAAGGTGCGATTCCCACGCATCAGTGTACTCATTATGCATTCAGATGTATGTCTCCTTCCCCCTTGCTGGTTTTGATACCTCAGAATCAACAACACATTATAGGCACATCTACTTGAAATCTTGTGAGAAGAACAAAATTGGTTTAACTGGATCTGGTGAGAATCAATTGCTACGAAAATTCTCTCTGACTATCTTTACCAACCCTTATGTAGGCTATTTAAAGTGACCACTGATGAAGTAAACCGGATATACCAAATTTGAAACAGAAGTAGAATTCCCCGTTCTTGTGACTTAATCTTGCACTAGTGTGTGACTAAGAGCGGCGTAGAGATTCCGTGCAACATCAAATCCCTAAGTACTCTATACTCTTCAACCAACCAACCATCAAGTATAAGACGTACATCACCTCTTGACTACCGAAAACTTCGTGTAAGTTGTGACACTCCTTAAAGTGATAGTTATTTTGTGGTAATAAAAATGAAGAATCACCAAAATAACTAGATATCCAAGTCTTCGTCATTGTAAAGGTAAAAGCTCAAGCAAGGATCTCGAAGAATCTTCATCCAACCAACCTCGACTTCAAGATAACATAAGATCACGCCTTTGTGAAACTAAACTTCAATCTCAAATAAGGGATACCAAATAAACTCCGTGATTACTTGACATTCCATGTCCAAATTCTTAACCGTTTTGACATTATAATCGACATTTTTCATTATGTTCTTGTGGTTGATTTACAAAGTGCACAATTGGAGGAACAACAATCCGTGATGAAATAGGACAAGAGGACAGATCATTATTCATGTGTGCAACTTCACAATCATGATAGTCATCATCAACACCTAGAGGAATAACTGGAGATTGGGTTACTTGAGTAAGCTGAGTAATACTTCTAAATGGTGCATCTTGATCAATGGAGATTGTGGAAGATGAACCAGTCGAGTCAGCAGGAACCGGAGCAAGAGCTTCAGGAACTAGATGATCAACATACGTTGAAGCTTGGAAGTATTCATCAACCATAAATCCCAGTCATCCTAAGTAAGTAGAACATTAGGTGTTGGAGGAGAGTCGTATAACCATTCTTCAAGCATCAACCAACATGTGGTATATTCACACTTCTCCCCCTCAAAAATTGCAAGCTAGATTTGCAATTTTTGATTGAGCAAGTGAATAAGAATACAATCAATCATGTATTTTATTCACACTTCTCCCCCTTAAAAATTGCATACGAGGTTGCCATTTTTGATTGACCATGTGAATAAGAATACACTCAATCATGTAGTTTATTCACTCTTCTCACCCTCAAAAATTGCATACGAAGTTTGCCATTTTTGATTGAGCAAGTGAATAAGAATACACTCAATCATGTATTTTATTCACAAAGTTTGCCATTTTTGATTGAGCAAGTGAATAAGAATACACTCAATCATGTATTTTATTCACACTTCTCCCCCTCAAAAATTGCATACGAGGTTGCCATTTTTGATTGACCATGTGAATAAGAATACACTCAATCATGTAGTTTATTCACTCTTCTCCCCCTCAAAAATTGCATACGAAGTTTGCCATTTTTGAATGAGCAAGTGAATATGAATACAAGCAAAGATCAGTATATCCACTTGATGACTGAACGAACATGGAGGAAGCATGAACCGTATTGTTGAGAATGGCCAAAACTAAGAAGATTTCTCTTCTTCCGAAAATAAGGCGCACTGAATCATACACCTTTCTGTTCTTTGATGAACGGGGCCTGAAGTGTTGTCAGCAGACACCATAATGTTGACAATGAGGACCGAGGCTTGAACTGATTTGTTCAAACGTCATAATGATGAAGAGCGAGGCTTGAACTGAAGTGTTCAAACGTCATAATGATGAAGAGCGAGGCCTGAACAGATGTGAACAGACGTCATAGTATCTGAAGCATGAGGCCTGAACTGATATGTTCAGACGTCATTATCGTTGAAGAACGAGGCTTTAACTGAAGTGTTCAAACGTTATATGTACACATACATCAACATTGACTTTCTATACCTCCTGAAGTAGGAGATATGCTTGCTTTAGGCCTCCAGACTTTGAGTCTTCTCATGTAGTGATTATTTGATGTACCTGCAACTGAGTAAGGACTACCTGCACTAACATTACAAACTTGATTGCATATATCTGGGTTAGTGGCATAATCATCCAAACCCCTGGGGGTTTCACGGTCAACCATGGCATTGCCATTAGTAAGCACCTTTCCGGTAGGTATCCACTTAAGTCCAGCGTACTTAAAAGTTCTACCAGTAGGAATCCATTTATGGCAAGGTCTAGGATTACTAAGCTTCTTATGCATAGTGGAAAGCTTATCGATATTCCTAGACTCCAAAGATTTAGCAGTTTGAAGCCACCTAGGAGAAGTTATTGGTTTGTTTTGCTTCTTATGCATTGTGAAAGACTTACTGTAAATCCTAGACTTAACAGGTTGAACCTTAGCAGTGTTCCTCAATAACCTAGGAGGCATCATACAAGGTCGTGAACCTAAGATACCATCCTTATGAAGTAGTGCTCTTTTCCTAGCTTTTCTAGGTCATAGTTCATGTATAAGTCATTTATATCATAAGTGTTTTGAACCTTAATGCTAGGTTTCGACACTGTTTTCGAACTAATCATAGAGGAGCTGGGTGTAGGAGTAACTACTTGTTGAGGCTTAGTAGAACCAGAAGCAATAATCTTAGGTAAATAATGTGGAGTGACTGGTTTTGACAAAACTTGTTCCGCATCAACTTGGGAGGCAAACCGTGTTTTTGAAAATTTTGGTCGTTCAGATCTAAACGCAGTCGATTGCCTAACAACGGATTGGTTTCTATTCGATTGAGAAACTGGTTTCCCCAAGATTGATGGTTTTGGAAACTTAGTATTCACACTATTCCCAGTTGCTTTTCTTAGCTCATTTTTTAATACTGTAACTATGAAACCCATTTTCTGAAGTTGAGCTTTGAATTCATCATTTTCGGCAATCAAAGAGGTTGTTTGTTTTATCGTCTTAGTTCTTGTTTCTTTGATTGACTCATTAAGATTTTTACACTTCTTTTTGAAAGACTCATTTTCCAAAAGTAATCCAGCCACATTTCGTTCTAAATTAGTGTATCTAGTTGCAATGGCATTACTTTTATGTTTAGCATTTACTTCATTACACATATCACACATCTCAGTAATACGTTTTTTCAGGTTGTTGATTGTCAAGTCCTTGGTTTCTAGTTGAGCTTTCAAATCATTTATCATAAAGAATTCACGGAAATCAGGAAGTTCCGGATTTTTACATGGTTGGTTAGTTTGAAAACTTTCTTCCTTTTGTTGCATTGCAATTTCAAGTGAAATACAATGCTTTTCAAGTTGTAAGAATCTATTTGAAAGTTCATTAAAAACTTCTTTATCAACCATATCATTTGATTTAAAAGACTCAGCCGTAAACAAAGAACTTGACTCATCATCACGTTCAATATCCTGATCACTTTCTCCCCCTTTATGACTCATATTGGTTGAATTAGAAATGATATTGCTATCAGTATTTTCCAACAAATTTGAGTCATAACTGAGCTTAATTTGATCAGTATGCTGCCGTTCATTAGAAAGCCCATTATGATGTTCAGTTAGGGGTACCTCAGCATATGACACTTGTTCTTTTACCGGTCTGAAATCTACATCCATGTCATGTGTAACAAGAATCACTGAACTACTGGTAGTGTCAAGCTTATTAGTCTATGATCCTTTGTATATCGTGACAATTGACCCAACATCCGATGCTTTACCTGAATCACCAATACCATCACATGATTGCACCCGACATGCCTTCACCTTTTCATCATACTTAAGTTTGTGTTGTGCTCTTTCCTCAATCAACCTCTTCACATTACCCATGAGTTGGATGAGTGTATCTCTGAATGTGTCAACCTCAATTCCCGTGTGATCAGCAAAACACCTTTTCGTCATCTGACTGTAATGGTCATACTCTAGAGTGAATTTCGAATCAATGAACACTTGGAGTTGTTTGTTGATCACACAAAGGGCAGCCATGGATCCCATTTTGGAAGATTCTCCTTGGTCAATAACATGGTTGATTTTGTGGATTATGGATTAAATGAGAGGAAGAAGAAGAATAGTAGAAGAGTTTTAGAGAGAGAGAGAGTAGAGAGAATTGGGAACTTAGAGAGAGAAAGAAAAGTTGTGAATATTAGATTGCTTGAAGTTTCAACCCTCTCCCTTGAGTGGGAGAGGGTATGTGTACTACAATACTTGGTGCTCCATGAAACGAGCTGTAAAGTGAGCTGACAGTGGGTAAAGACCCGACCCACTCTATGAATACTATTTACATATTAACCTACTATTAACTAAATATTAAACTAACTACGAGCTATCACAATGCTATTACATCATTCGGGTGACCGAGACTTCCCTAGGAATATTTGTATTCCTAACATGTGATAACGCTCAATGTTGGGTCACTGAATTCCCCAATCCTCTTCTAACAAGGATTTGAACGTAAAATCACCTAAGTGTAAACAAGTCACTGAGTGAACAGTAACTCAGTGAGTCATCTTCAGGATGCTTAGACCGAGCCTAAGAAGAAAGGTTCTCCATTCAGTGAGGCGGAGCTCAGTGAGTGGCATCTAAGCCAAGATGAAGGTGATGGGTTCAGTGAGGATGACAATAACTTACTGAAGATTGATGACTTGAATACTGAAGATTTGGCGGGACAGGGCGGGAAAGTTTGAACTGGTTCACTAAAGTGCTTTATTACTTTAAGGTCAACCTTTCCCCAAATGGTTAAATCCAGTCTGTCATCAGAAAGCACATTTTGGACGTAAACCAAAGAAGTTTCCCTTGCCAGAGAATAAAATCTATCAAGATTTTATTAAGGAACGCTTAGGTCCATTGTATATTAGAGTTGTTCATACTTGTGTATAAATAGGCAACATAAGTGAGGAGTAAAAGTTGACAAGTTTGTGCAATTAATGCAAAGCATTCACAAACCACTTTTACTCCTCCAAAGAACAACATAGTCCCTGAGATAGCTCAGTGTGACCTCAGTTGTCACTCAAACATTGTTTTGAGTTTAGAGAGGAGTCAACACCATACTTGTCATTTTAATCCCAAGTGTTATTCCGCAAACACTTGGGTACGATTCTTTTTGATTAACTTCTAATAAAGAATTAAACATTGAAAAATATTGTCTCTTATCTTTACGTTGCTTTATTCTTAATCATATATACATCTGTGTTAAAAGTCATATATCTTGGTTACATTAGCTTTTAGTTATTGATAACCAAGTAAAAGGGACTACCAAGTGGTATCAGAGCCTCTGATTTGTAAAACTTTTCAAAATCTGTTTTCAAAACTAAAAGAGTGCTTAAAAGTTTTTAAAATCAAGATCCCACCATGGCTGACTCAGATGTTCCCCAACTTATCGACAAAAAGGGTGGAAGTTATTCAGCAACTGCCCCTCGACTTGAAGTTGGAAAATTTAACAAGTAGAAAAAGCGAATGCTTTGCTACTTAACTGGGATGGAACCATATTACATTAAGTTAATTAATGATGGTCCATTTGTCCCAACAACTGCTCAAGGTTTTGTCAAACCTGAAGCTCAGTGGACCCCAGATGAAAGGAGGGTGGTCAATCAGGACCAGCGCCTGAAAAGCATCATTATATCATGTCTTCCTGACGATATAATGGAATATGTGATTAATTATCCTACTGCTAAGCAGACCTAGACTGATCCGGTTCATAGCTATGAAGGGCCTTCTGATACCAAAGAGAATAGAATCATGGACCTGAAGCTTGAATTCAATACCTTCAGGGCCAAAGATTCTGAAAGTCTCTCTGAGACTTATACTCGGTATAAGACCCTCCTGAATGAACAGACCAATGATGGTGTTATTCTGTCAAAGCATGAAATCAATGTTGGCTTTGTCAACAGTCTCCCTGAGAAGTGATTAAACTTCTCTCAGGGTTTGAGAAATGCTAACCACATTCAGAACCTTGAGCTCCCTGCTATTTATGGGAAGTTTTTCTATGAAGACAATCTTATCACCAGGAGATACCCTGGTAAAGCTCAAGAAACCAAAAAGACCTTGACAATTTCACCCATATCAACTGCTTTCTATTCCAATGGTGTTGTGCAGGATTTCCAAGATGAGTCTGATGATGAGGTTGACCAAAGAACCAGTGAGGAGTACCTAAATGATCTTCAAATTGAATTTCATGAAAGGGCACTCCTTGCAAACTCAAAAAGGTTTTTTAAGAAAAACAAATTTTCTCCTAAAGCAAATGAAAACACTGAGTGTTTTAAATGTGGCAAAAATGGCCATTTTGCAAAAGATTGTTTTTCAAAAACAACCTCAGAACCATCTTTCAAATTTTCAGGAAATAACTCTTTTTCAGGACCCAGCAAGTTTCAATCCAAGTTGCTTCAATCTAGTCAAAGATTTGAAAAAGCCCCTCAAATTGACTTTGAAGCCAAATACAGGAAGGCTAAAGCCAAACTTGCCCTCCTTGAATCATCCTCAACAGTCACTCAGCTACCTCAGGCTCCAAAGCCTTCTCAGGCTAAGAACAAATGGCTTGTTGCTGAAACCTTTGACAGGAATGAAATTGAAGTGTCCTCTGATCATAATGAAGAAGTTCATATCAGTGCCCTGATGGCCCTATCAGATGACAACAAGCTTGCTGTGGGAAAGAGTCATGCAAGAGATGGAGAATGGGTTAACATCACAATGAGAAAGGTAAACATCTTACTTTCTATGGATGCTGATGCTGATTAGAAATCTTACTTAGATTATATTAATATTGATCTTAAGTATGTTGAAGAGCAAAGACTTAACTTGTTTTCAAAATTTAACAAACTAAGTTTTGAGTTAAACCAATGTAGGGATGAACTCCTTACTTTAAAACAGGCCAAACTCGAAAGTGTTACATTACAAATTCAGAATTCTGAACTTGTAAAACAAAACCAAGCTCTTCAAGAAGAACTTAAGAAAGAAAAGGAAATTATTTGGAAATGGACTCAAAAGAACCCCAAACTCTATGAAACAATACTCACACCCAACACCAAAAAGACTTGCCTGGGTGAAGACCAACTCACTGAGTCTGGGGAGAGTAGCCATTCAAAAGCCTTTTTGTCAGCAAACATACTCTCTAGCAAAGAATTAGCTCCTAAGCCCAGTGACTGGATTAAAAGAGTCAATCCTGATAGTAAATTGCCAAATTTCAACACTGGAAGAATTCTAGAGCCTAAAAGTCAGGCTATTAAGGAGTTGTTGGGAGTCACTGATGAACTTAGTCCTACTGAGTCCATCACTGAGTCTAAGTCTGATTCTCAATCACCACTTCCTCCACTGAAACAACTTCAGGGAGCTGAACCCAATTTTGACCTTGCACCATCAATCTATCAACCCAATTCTCCCAAGGAGAAATCAGGGTTAGGAAAGACTATTTTGAAGAGACCTACTCCTGCACCCACTGAACACCACACACCTTCAGTACCTACTAAAGTGAAACCTGAAAGCACTGACTCAAAATTTGATCAACTTGCTGAACTTGTCAGGATGCTGAGTGAGAAAATTGAATCCACTGAAAAACCTTTCGACTAAAAATTTAAAACCCCATCAGTATCCTCAAGTTCATCCAAACCAAAAAACACACCCAGATCTTCAGGGAGATGTGAGCTGTGCAATTATCCTAATCACAGCACTGATAAATGCTACAGAGTCCTGTTCTGCATGATATGCAAACAAGAGGACCACAGAACTTGTGATCACATCTCTCACACTGCTTCTTTAAAAGCACAAGGTCTATACAATACTCAAGGCTATCAGTATGCAACACCTTCCAAACAGAGACTGAAGGCCAAGCCTTTCTTGCCATGTCCTCATTGTGGTTTCAATGATCATCTTCCTGATGATTGTATGATGAAAAATTGTTGTGACATCTGTGGAGATCCCTCCCATGAAACCAAGGGACATGACAAGATCATTCAGTCCAGAAGAAAAACCCCTAACACTTCTCAGTCAACTGAGGCATCAACTTCCACAAAATGTAAAACATGTGGAAGCTCAGTACACACAACTTCAGACCATGATTCATTAGCTATATTCAAAAAGTCCCTGAGGACTAAGCCCACTAGAAGGTGGGTCAACAAGAAAAACTAACCCAGTTTACTGTTTGTGCAAAAACACATCAGGGATCCTACTTGACAGCTCGACAGTGGATGCTCTAGGAGTATGACTGGTGTGAAAAGTTATCTGCATAAATATGTGGAAGAACCAGGACCCAAAGTAGTATTTCGTGATAACTCATCAGCTCCCACTGAAGGTTATGGTTCAGCAAACTGCAATAGTATAGTTTTTACGAGAATAGCTTATGTAAATGGTCTCAAGTACAATCTGATAAGTGTCTCCCAACTATGTAGTGCAAAATACATAGTTCAGTTTGATGACAAGAGAGGGACCATCTTTAATGCAAACAAGGAAGTAGTGTTGATTGCCCCCAGGAGGGATGATGTCTATGTCCTAGACATGTCATCCCTGACTCAAAATGGGACTTGTCTATTCTCAAAGGCAAGTGAGACAATCAACTCACTGTGGCATAAGAGACTCTCTCATCTCAACTTCAAGAGCATCAACAACCTGGCCAAACAGAACAAAGTTCTGGACCTTCCATCCCTGGTGTATACCAAAGACAAGCCCTGTTCTACTTGTGAAAAAGGAAAACACCAGAGGGCATCATTCAAAACCAAACAAACCTTTTCTATCAAAAGCTGCCTACATCTTCTCCACATGGATCTTTTTGGACCTGTCAGTCCAATGTCCATTCACCATGAGAAGTATACTCTGGTCATAGTGGATGAATACTCAAGATACACTTGGGTTTACTTCCTGACCAAAAAGAGTCAGGCAGCTGAAACCATCATGTCATTTGTCAGGAACATTGAAAACCAAAATGATGTCAAAGTTAAACAAATTAGAACTGACAATGGCACTGAATTCAAAAACCAAGACCTTGAGTGTTTCTGTGATGAGAAAGGAATTTCTCAAAATTTCACCTCTCCCTATACTCCTGAATAAAATGGAGTAGCTGAAAGGAGAAATAGAACACTCATTGAGGCAGCAAGGACAATGTTAAATGGCTTAGTCCTCTTAAAACATTTCTGGACTGAGGCAGTCAAAACAGCCTGCTACACTCAAAACAGGTCAATCATTGTGAAAAGGCACAATAAGACTCCTTATGAGATATTCAAAGGAAGGATCCCTGACATTAGCTACTTTCATGTATTTGGGTGTCCTGTGTTTATTCATAATCACAAGGATCACTTGGGTAAATTTGATGCCAAAGCTGATGATGAATACTTCCTGGGATATTCTCTGGTTTCCAAAGCCTTTCAACACAAGGAGACAACAAACTGAGGAAACTTATCACATAACTGTTGATAAGAGCACTGAATCCATCAGGTTCACAAATTCCTCAGTTGAAGAAATTGGTATTGATGACTCATCAAGGTATCCTCCTGATGAGTATCATCCTGAGAACAACCCCTCAACCCAATACCAAGCTGATGCTGATGTCTCCTACTATATCATCCTTCACAACCTACCCCAACGAACCATCAGTGAGTTCATTGAAACTCAGCAGGTCTCTAATGAGACTGCAACCACTGAAAAAATTGTTCAGGAACCCTCAGAACAAGTTGTTCCCATAAATGTCACTGAAGCACATATTGATGAGTCACCTCATGTTCCTGAGTCTGAACCTAATCAAGCTCCTTCAAGCTCAAATTCCTATCCCAAACCTCAGGATAGTTGGACTAGATCCAAAGTTATTGAGCTCGTGAATATCATTGGTGAACCCATTGAAGGCATGCTCACAAGAAGCATGGCTGCAAAACTCAAAGCAGCCTCTGCCAATATATGTCTTTATGCTGAATATCTCTCTGAAATTGAGCCTAAAAATATCAAAGAAGCTCTGACTTATGAAAGTTGGGTTCAGGCCATGAGAGATGAATTGGAACAATTTGACAGAAATGATGTCATGACCCTTGTTGAATTCCCCCAGGGTGTTTTAATCATTGGTATGAAATGGGTCTTTAAAAACAAGACCGATGAGAATGGCACAGTCATCAAAAACAAAGCAAGACTGGTTGCCAAAGGATATAATCAACAGAAAGGTATAGACTATGAGGAAACCTTTGCACCTGTTGCTAGAATGGAAGCTATCAGGATCTTTCTAGCCTATGCAACCTACATGAACTTTAAAGTTTACCAAATGGATGTCAAAAGTGCATTCCTAAATGGTAACATCAAAGAAGATGTCTATGTGCAACAACCTCCTGGTTTTGAAAGTAGTGAATACCCCAACCATGTCTATAAGCTTAACAAGGCCCTTTATGGACTGAAACAAGCTCCCAGGGCATGGTATGAAACTCTTTCAGCCTTCCTGATCCAAAACAAGTTTGTCAGAGGAAAGATTGACAATACTCTGTTCATCTACAGAACAAAAAGTGATGTCATTCTTGTCTAAGTGTATGTTGACGACATCATCTTTGGCTCCACAAGCTACAAACTTTGCAAACAGTTTAAGAAACTGATGACCACAAAGTTTGAAATGAGCATGATGGGTGAACTCACATACTTTCTTGGACTTCAAATCAAACAAACTGAAAAGGGGATATCCATTTTCCAAGAAAAATACCTGGGGAACCTACTGAAGAAGTTTGAGCTCACTGATTGCTCCTCGGTGAAGACTCTTATGGTTCCTCCAAACAACCTTGGCCCTGACCTCACTGGCAAATCAGTGAACCAAACCCAATACAGGGGAATGATAGCCTCACTGATGTACTTACTTGCATTTAGGCCTGATATCCAATTCTCAGTCTGTCTGTGTGCAAGATATCAGGCTGATCCAAAAGAGTCTCAACTCACTGCTGTCAAGAGAATCTTCAGGTACTTGAAGGGTACACCAAACCTTGGTTTGTATTACCCAAAATGCTCAGGATTTGATCTCAAAGGGTACACTGACTCTAACTATGCAGGATGCAATATGGACAGAAAAAGTAACTCAAGATCCTGTCAATTCCTTGGTGGTAAACTTGTGTGTTGGAGTACTAAGAAACAACAATCAGTGGCCATGTCCTTAGCTGAAGCTGAATATATGGCTGCTGCAGGATGTTGTGCAAATGTACTCTGGATGAGGAGCCACATGAGTGACTATGGCATTCAGTACAAGATGGTACCCATCTTTTGTGATAATACTAGTGCCATAGCCATCTCAAATAACCCAGTGCTTCATCAAAGAACCAAACACATTGACATCAGATACCACTTCATCAGGGACCACATCATGAATGGAGAAATTGAATTACATTTCATCCCCACTGAGTATCAGTTAGCTGATATCTTTACAAAGCCCTTGGATGAACCCACTTTCACAAGATTGAAAGCTAAATTGGGCATGCTGGACATTGAATCAGGCAACTAATCAAAAGTGCTCCAACCTGATGTAAAATCTCTAGGTCCCTGATCACACCCTTCCTGAACTACCCAATTCTGAATGAAAAAAAAAAATCATTCAGGGAGCTCAAGATGTCAAATGGCATTGAATAACCTAACTAAATGCTCTAAGTACTTAGTTAGTAAATGTCCCAGGTAGGTAACTGGTTCCTATTAAATATAGGAATATATGTCGCTTACACAACTGACATCCACATCGTGGGCCCCCACATCCCTCTCACCAAATACCACTAAGCATTAAATGCTCTCTCACACACAAATAGTTGTGATGATATTTCTCTGCAAAAGCGCCATTTTGTAGAACCACATAACTGTTCACCCCATCATGTTGAGAGAAAATAGGGTAATGGGAATCGTGATAATTAATGCGGATATCAAACACACATTATTATACCGTTTTGGTTTAATAACAAAAACTCTTTGATATCCGCAACATCACTACCCTATTCCATTCCCTATAAATACCCCCACAAAGAAAAAAACACACACACTTTTAAAAGAAACTTATCAAAATTCTTGCAAAATTGTTTTTCAAAATCTGTTTGATTAAATTGCGTATGTTTCTTCTTTGATACCAATTTTTCCTCAAAACTAGACCTTTCTAAACACAAATGGCTTCTTCTAAAGTCATCAAATATGCACCCAATGTGGATTTTAAAATGGAAAGCGTAGACCTGACCAAAAATAATGTGGTGGGGAACTTTGCCTACCCTGAAGGGTTCCCTGAATACAGGGATGTGGTGAAGTTCCTTCAAAACTGTTTTCTCACCACCACATTCACAAAGTCCCCCTCTGTCATCTATCATGACTACTTGAGAGAATTCTGGTGCACAGCGGTGGTTGAAAACCTTGATGCACCAAAGGAGGCCAAAATCAGGTTCTCAGTGAAGAATGGAACTAAGTTCCTAACTCTTGACTACAAAACCTTTGTCAAAGCCACTGGCCTTAACTATACTGAGACATTCATTGCCCAACCCTCTGAAAAAGATGTGAAGGAAGTGCTACTGGAACTTGGGCCCTATGACAAAAATCACCCTGAGGTGACACCAGGGCCCCTCCTGTCCAAAGCCCCAATCATCAAAACCTGGTTTCCAGCCCCCTGGAGGATTCTGATGACCTTTGTCATTTAGGTCCTCTGGGGAAATAAATCCTCCACTGAGCAGTTGAACACTACTCAAGCAATGATAGTGTACTGTCTCATTGAGGGTAAAAAGATTGACCTTGGAGAAATAATCTTCAGGGACCTCATAGCAAAGTTGGGTGGGAAGTCTAGGCAAAAACTTATGTCATACCCTAGATTCATTTCCTGCTCCCTGCAAGACTTGCTTGGGTCTGAGTATGTTAAGCCTGATGTAGTAGGCTTTGAGCCTGATGTCTTACACAAGGCTAATTACTCTCGTGACCCTCTTGAGGTTACACCCGTCACCCTGACCATGTATATGCGTACTGCTATCCAGGGTGACAACAAAATCTCACCAGTTCCCTCTCCCACCAAAAAGGTGAAGAGGAAGAAGGGACAGGGGTCCAGGAAGGTGACTCAACCCAAGTCACTCGCTACTGAGACCTCTGCCCCTAAGCCTGACAAAAGGGGGCAACAACAACCGACCATGACTGCAGCCACCCTCAATATTATTACCTAGTCATTGACCCTGAAACAAAAGCCAACGGAGGGCACTGAGACATCACACTCAGTGTCCTCGGGCAAACCCATTCCCTTAGGCTCTGCTGACATAAACAAGTCAGTGGAGTCGGAATCAATCCAACCTCCACATCCTGTTCACGGCTCTGGCAAATCACAACCAGGGTCTCAGGGAGAAAGGGGCCCTATATCCTTGGTGGAGCAGCACTAATCCACTGAGATAGGGGCCCACACCACTTCACATCCTGCTAAAAGCTCGTGTAAATCACATCCCAAGCGTCAGGGAGTCATCGCTTCTAAATCTACGACAGGCTAGCACAAGCCTGTTGGAAAGGGAGGCAAAACCACTCATCTGCCTGATGAGGACATTCGAAATCAAAGCTTTTGTCTGAGGGCACAAAAACTCATCCCAAAGACTTAGAGGGAAACATACAACCCTCTGATAGGGACACAACAATCACAATTCCTCAGGATGACATTGAAAAACACCCATCAGTGTCTGAAGGAGTCACGGGGGACAAAGACTCAGGGGGACAAAGGCCACCCGCTGATATGGAACCCATAACCACTCCCAGAGGTGCCCACAACTTGGGAACTGGCTCTAAGGACCAGGTAGATAAAACCCAATCTACTGGATGAGAGGGGTCAGGACCTGGCCAAAACGAAGGAAAGTCTTCTTATGAAGAGGAGCCGGATAACCTTTTGTTGCAGATTAACTCACTGGCTGATGCTCAGGCTGCCCTGTTCTCTGATGATGAATTTCACAGTGATGAGGTGATCTTTGAAGCTGGAGATGATAAAGTGGTTGAGGAGACAGTCCCTGAACCAATCCCTCAGTCTCCTCAATACTCGGACACTGAGGCTGCTGAAACCAACTCAACATCAGACTCCTCAGATGATGATCAAGTTCCTCTCACTGAGAAAGTTTTTACCAAGTTCATCAAGAAGATTACCAATATCTTGTACAAGGGGGTCACTGAAGAGGTGTTTGACATGCACACTGAGCAAGTAGTTCATTATCACCTACTCAAAGATGTTGTTGAAGACTTCAATGATGATGTCGGGGAACAGAATTCCACACTCACCTACTCCCTGACACAAATGGTCTCTCAGCTCAACCAGTTTTTAGAATCCCTCAACAAACTGAATGCAGGGGTTCAGTCTGTTCAAGCATCCGTCAAAGATGATCCTGAGCTAACCAGGAAACTTCTTCAGGCATCTGAGACTTATCAGGTAAACTCAGTGACCCTCACTGAGTTACTTGGCTTGCTGAAGGGATCAAATGTTCAGGGTCTCAGCTCAATGGTGGAGTCTCTCAAATCTTCCTTTACATCATTGGAAGAATTAGTGGCAGCTCAATCCCAAAAGTCCACTTCTCTGGCATGGACAATGGGATCCAGGATGACGGCCCTTGAAAATTCTCAGGCTGCACTTGACTCCACAGTATCTACCATCCAACAGGATACTGCGGATATCAAGTCTATGATGACGGAAAATTTTCAAGCCTTCAGGGGTACGTCTACTTCTTCGTCAGTACCTCCAACACTTGCCATCACTGGCGCTCAAGCACATGTTGAGGGGGAGAATGTTACTAAAACCCCTGATACTGAAGAACAAGAAGCTGGACAGCCCTCTCACACTGAGGGGGAGCATGCCACTCCAATCACTGAAGTTCTACCACAAGAGGAACCAGTCTCCTCAACTCTCAGGCAGGACAGAGGAAAAAGTATTGCTACCACCTCTGAACCTGAAATTGTTCTCAAGCCTGCCTCAACCATAGTCAAATATGACCCTGATGAACCTATCAAAGTCCCGTTTGAAATCAATGGAGTAGTACATCATCTCACCAATGCTGAAATACAGGCTCACATGGAAAGAATGGAGATACTACAAAAGGCGGCTGAAGAAGAGAGGATGAGCAAGCCTGCTCTTATACAGGTTGTTCATGAGGAGGCTAAAAATATTGGACTAGATACTGAGGCACTAGCCACTGAGCAAGCTGGTGCAGCCTTTAAAAAGGCTCAGGAAGAAGAATTGAGTACTCTCAAAAGGGAAAGGGAGGAGAAGCTCAGGGAGGACGCTCATATAAGAAAGACCAGGGTTGAAAGGTATACTTGGGTGATGAAAGAAAGGCTGAAACCTGAGACCATCACTGACATTCAAATCCATCGCAACACCAATCCTGCAATGGTCACTGTCTTCAGGGGACCAGATAAAATAGTGATGGACACTTACAAACCATTCAGGTTTGCTGACTTTGGCATCACTGAACTTGATGAGCTTCGTCCCATCATTGCCAAGAAGAACAATGTTGTGGTACCTAACCTTCTCAAGTCACTGAAGGAAAGGTATAACAGACTGAGAGCAATACCTGAAGCACTGAACATTCCCTCCCTTCTTCCTGCTTCAACAACAGAGACTGCTCCATCAAAGGCTTCCAGGATAAAAAGGAAGCATATTGAGATCGAGCCTGAGATCAAAGTACCAGGGCTGGACTGTGACAGGTCACTTCCTGAAGGGATCACTTTTGTGAAAAATGCGGTCCTTAAAGCACCTAAAAGAAGCTTATGTTTTACTGATGAGTATGGAAACTTAGCTTTTCAAAGAATGTCTGATATGGAAAAGGCGGCTATTAAAGCAATGCTCATGTACCTCATGTTGGCGTCCCCCATCAAGAGTACTGAGAACAAAAGATTATGCCAGGACTTAGAAGCAATGATAAATGTACATCCTGAAAGACATCTACTCAGATCAAAGAAAGCAAAGCTTGAAGCCTTTGGTTACCACCTGAACATCTAATCTGCAACAACAACTATCACCTTTATTTCTTGTAATTTGTAGGACTTGTAATAGCCATTAATAAACTTTGATGTATTGTTTAAGTTATGTGTCCTACTTATAATTACATCAACATTCAGTAATAGATGAAGACCCCTGCCAACTCACACTGAATCAAGAAACACTTAGGCTATTAGTATGTTCAAATAGGGGGAGATTGTTGGGTCACTGAATTCCCCAATCCTCTTCTAACAAGGATTTGAACGTAAAATCACCTAAGTGTAAACAAGTTACTGAGTGAACAGTAACTCAGTGAGTCATCTTCAGGATGCTTAGACCGAGCCTAAGAAGAAAGGTTCTCCATTCAGTGAGGCGGAACTCAGTGAGTGGCATCTAAGCCAAGATGAAGGTGATGGGTTCAGTGAGGATGACAATAACTTACTGAAGATTGATGACTTGAATACTGAAGATTTGGCGGGACAGGGCGGGAAAGTTTGAACTGGTTCACTAAAGTGCTTTATTACTTTAAGGTCAACCTTTCCCCAAATGGTTAAATCCAGTCTGTCATCAGAAAGCACCTTTTGGACGTAAACCAAAGAAGTTTCCCTTGCCAGAGAATAAAATCTATCAAGATTTTATTAAGGAATGCTTAGGTCCATTGTATATTAGAGTTGTTCATACTTGTGTATAAATAGGCAACATAAGTGAGGAGTAAAAGTTGACAAGTTTGTGCAATTAATGCAAAGCATTCACAAACCACTTTTACTCCTCCAAAGAACAACATAGTCCCTGAGATAGCTCAGTGTGACCTCAGTTGTCACTCAAACATTGTTTTGAGTTTAGAGAGGAGTCAACACCATACTTGTCATTTCAATCCCAAGTGTTATTCCGCAAACACTTGGGTACGATTCTTTTTGATTAACTTCTAATAAAGAATTAAACATTGAAAAATATTGTCTCTTATCTTTACGTTGCTTTATTGTTAATCATATATACATCTGTGTTAAAAGTCATATATCTTGGTTACATTAGCTTTTAGTTATTGATAACCAAGTAAAAGGGACCAACACTCAAATTGTGCATGTTTTTAGTGGCGTTATTCGTATGTTTTTCGGTTATTTTTATATGCTTTTGTCATATAATCGTATCAAAGTGTGTTTGCAAGCATTTGTAGCCAAAAACAGGAAAAAGAAGAAAAAGTGAAGGAAATTAAGGATTTGTCATTCCCATGTCGAAATTCGATTCGTTCAAGCATTTCACAAAGAAGAATCCAAGTTTTCATCATTTCTAAAGTACGTTGACAAGGAATAATCAAGTTTGGATAAAGAACGATGAGCCAAGTTAAAGATCAAGTTTGTTGCTGTCAGAACGAAAGTAACCAATCGGTATTCAAGTAACCGATCGGTTAGAAGGAATTGTCACATCCAACCAATCAGTTATGAATCCAACCGACCGGTTAGTCGCAGAGGTCACAACCAACCGATCGGTCAGAGCCCGAGACCGATCGGTTGGTCAGCTCGTTAAAATTTTGCAAGATGTTTTCTATCTCATTCTACCCGATTCTAGGCCCTTCTTTCTGCTATTCTAGGTCTTTCTATTCACCTTGGAGGCCAAGTTGTTGCATTGATGAGCCTAGGCTTGAGGAGTAGTATAAATAGAGGCTTTGTAATCTCATTTCAACACACAATTCAATATCACTCAATACACCATCAACATACAACAATAAAGCAATCCTTTACTAGTCTCAAAGTTCTCAAATTCGTCCATAAAAGTTCAGGAAGCATTGGAAGTCCAAAAAGTCAACATCCGGAGGTCAAATTCTCAAGAAGTCAACACCAACACTTAGGAAATCATTTCCTACTCATTTGTAATCATATTCCAAACATTTGTAAGACTTTAATTATGATTTCTAATGTTCAATATTCTGAGTTTATGTTCATGTTTGCTATGAGTGGTTAGTAACCTTTTACATTTGCTTAGATGATGTTAATTACTTAATGATTAGTCTATGATTGTGACAACATGTTTTAATTCAATTTCAAGTCAATTCTAAAACCCAATTAGACTAAAGTTTCATACTGACATTTGTTGAGTCAAGTTTAACTAGTTGCTTATAATATCATTGGCCGAAAGGGCTGTTATCATTCAACTAGTTATAAACTTTTGTCTATGAAAGATTGTTTTTCACCATAATTATTCTTGACTAAACAAAGGAACTAAGGTGTAATTGTAATGAGAATACTTTTTGTTAATCAAATCGGATTGGTTGTAAACGCCTAATTGGTCAAAAGTTTTAGTAGTTTATAATCAACTATAACCTTGTTGTCTATGATTAGGTTACCTTTTGTATTGACCATTTCTTAAGAGTATTTGATTAAACAAGAAACTATTTTTGTGTTTAAGGTTGTTAACTCAACTTTATGAACCTTGAATTGATTGGTCCAAACCTAATGCTTGTTTTTATAAACTAAAATCTTGACGAAGGTTTAACTTGTAGAAACAATAGATTAGAACACCAACTAATACTAATCACCAACATGTTAAGGAAGTTATCACAATCATGCTTTTCTTATGAGTAGTTAACTAGTCTAAGCAAGTGTAGTTTTTAATCATTTGAATTATCTTTTAATCATTATCGCTAGTATTAGAGATTTACTTTTTAAACTTATGCTTAGATTCACTCACAAATCCCTGCGAACGATCCCAACTTACCAACCCAATCTTGCTATAATGGATGAGTTCACTTGCTCGTATGTGTTATTTCTAGATCCGGAAATCGTGTTTATAAATTTAAAACTTGTACACACCGTGAGCACATCAAGGTTGCCAATTTATGGGAAGAAGATTGATTTCTTGGCAATGCAAGAAACAAACTATTGTTGCTACCTCTACTACTGAAGCAGAGTATGTTGCTGCTGCCAATTGTTATGGACAGGTTCTATGGATTTAAAATCAATTGCTGGATTATGGGTTTAATTTCATGAACACCACAATCTTTAATGATAATCAAAATACCATATGCATTGTTAAAAATCCAGTTTTTCATAATAGAACTAAGCATATAGAGATCAGGCACCACTTTATAAGAAATGCATATGAAAAACATTTGATAAAAGTGGTTAAGATTCACACAGATGATAATGTGGCAGATTTATTGACTAAAGCTTTTGATGGACCTAGGTTTCAACACTTAGTTGTCCATATTGAGATGCTTAACCCTTAACTGCAAAGTTTGAGGGGAGGCATAAGCCTCAGGGGAGGCATATGCCTTAGGGGAGGATTGTAGTTGTAAAATTTGTATATTATTGTTTATGTTTTGTTTTCTAACACTAACCAACTAATGTTCTTGTAAGTTTTGTTTGGTTTGTTTGCTATTTTGTGTTTGTTTTGCAGAATGCCCTTATGAGCACTTGCTGATTTTAAGTTGATGTTCACCAAGATTGTTTCAATGGGAAAGTGCTCATGTAAGCTTAAAGTTGTTTCTACTGAAGAGTAATATATGCTGAGACTCGTTGCTTCTACTGAAGTAAAATTAAAGAGTTGACAATTGAGAAAAGTTGTTCATTCATTCAAGAAACAGTTTACAGCTTACAATCAACTTCAAAATGAAATACAAGACCATTCCTATACTATGTTTACCAAACTTATTCTAGCTCCTATCATCTATTACAAAAGGCTGGTGGATATGCATGACCAGTACGATGAAGAAGCTGAAGGTGAAAATGGAAAGGAGGGAATGATGATGATGATGACGAAGATGCTCAAGAACCTAGTTTTATATCTTTGGTCCCTGGCTACATCACACCATCTTCTACTCCACCTTCCCTTTTCCCTTACCCATCACCTCTGCCTTCTTGCCCTTTCCCCTATGTCCATGGTATGAAGCACCAGATCCTGGAGCTGGAAGACCCATCACCACTTCCCGTGATTTTGGAAGTGAAGGGTTAGACTTCCTTGGCCTTGGTTGGGATCTCTCTGGTGTGGTAGGAGGGATAAAAGATGGATCTTCATCTTCATCCTCAGAAGATTCCTCATCAGAGGTACAGAGAAAAGGAGAGACATATTGTCTTTCAACAGGAATAGGGCATGGCTTGGTTCACCTCTCTCCAAAGCATTCCACCTTCTCTCTAGTTCTCTCTCAGCGTCTGAATCATCCAAATCTGAAGGAACATTTGCAGGATCCTCTGATGGTGATGGACTTGGAGGATTTGCATCATGTTTCCTCTTCTTGGCTTGTTCTTTGGTCAGACCTCGTGGGATGGTTAGTAATCTTAATGGAGGTGGAGATGTTAGTGATTCTGAAAAATCAGATGAGTCAGAAGAGATGTTGATTATACTTGGATTGGATGACATGGTTATTACTTAATTGATGGTTTTGGTGGATAATTGGGATTTTATTGATAAATTAGGGTTTGATGATAATTGGGGGTAATTGATATCTGTAAAGTGTGATTTGGGGATTATTTTATAGGCGAAGTCAAGGTTTGATAGTAATTAATGCGAGATTGGGTGGCACAGTAAAACTCAAAATATTTACTGAAGATATTTTTACTCTTGAGTGGATTCTACTAATTGACTTTTCATCAGCAGATTGACCATAGTTTCTGCTGAATGGTTAATTTTGAAATTGGATGGAGCCGCTTTACACGTCAGATATGGTCAACGATATGTTCCGATATTCTCGACCATGATTGGGTAACTTCCACTTATAACCTATTTCACATATCTTCGCCCAAAATAACTCATTCCCTTATCAACCAATTTAAACCCAATTCGCATTTGCATAATTCATAACCGTTTCTCACAATTTCTTCGAATGGCATCCCTTCAATTTAAGCAAGATCATAACAAGGTTGCCTTTCTGAGTAAGACAAAAGATCATGAACTGTATGATCCTATGGTGGAGTTTTTGCAACATTCCAAGATTCATTATGCTCTAACACATTCTCCGAATGTGATATATGAATCATTGGTGAAACAATTTTGGGCATCTGCTACAAAAAGGTCTGACACAGAGATTGTAGCTACTATTGATGGAACTGAGTATGTGGTGACTGAATCATTGATAAGGACAAAGCTTCGTTTGGATGATGAGAATGGTGTCTATCACTCCAACACTGAAGTGATACTTGTTGGGTTACGGGAAGCTGGTTATCAAAGCACTGACACAACTAAGTGGCTTAAGAATCAGTTTTGTCCCAAGTGGAGGTTCTTGGTGCACACATTGCTCCAATGTATCAGCAACAAGTCTGGTGGCTGGGATTAATTCTCTACCCAATTGGGTTGTGGTATTGTCTGTCTTTCAAAGGGTTTAACTTATAATTTTTCTAAGTTTATTTTTGATAATATGCTAGAAAATATTGAGAAGAAAAAGCATAAGTTTTTAATGTACCCTAGGTTTCTTCAAATGATTTTAGATATAACAACCCAAGACAGAGTTCATATCCCCATAAAGGGTCTAAGTGCTAAATTGTTTGCTTCTATGAAAACAAATTATGATGGGGAACATCACCCTCTGTTAGCTGCTATGTTACCACATGGTAATGATGATGCAGGTGAGGGTGATGGTACTGGTGATATACCCTCTCAAAATGTTGCTGATGATGGTAATCCATCATCTTCTGGTGTTGCTGCTGATGGTAATCCATCAGTGGTAAATGATGGAGAGCCCTCTACTACTACTGAAGCATTAAATGTTTTTTTTGACCTGCCTCCACCTTCCCCTTTACCTCTATCACCTAGTTCTTTTCCATCACCTTCTCATGTTGCTCCTGATGAGCTTGTTCCTGAGGTTGAGGAGACAATTCAGTCTCTTGGTACCCAAGTACCTACACCTCTTGAACCTGAGATTACTAGACTGACCACACCTAGTCCTGTTAGAGAGCCAATTGATGAAGGCTCTCCACTATTGTACATATGTTTGTTTCTCCTGACAGGTTCGATGAAGCTCCCATTACCACTGAGCAATCTGCTGGTGGAGCTGAGGACCCTATTACTCTCACCTCTGTATATGATTTGCTCAGCAGGTATGTTAAAAAGACTGATGATCATCAAAAGGAGCTTGCAGATACCAAATCCTCTCTTGATGGTGAGATTGAGTTGTTGAAAGAGAGGGTTCAGGAGTTAGAAACTCAACTTGGTCAGCAAAAGAAAAGAAAGGTTGTGATTGATGCTGATGAAGTACATGAGGATAGGAATTTGGATTCACTTGAGATCTTGGCTGAAGTTGCTCAACAGACTCATGCTTCTTCTCCCAAAGTTGCTGAATCTTCAAAACCAAAAAAGTCCATTCAGTTCAGCAGAAGAAATAGAAGACAATATTTGACAAAGAAGTCCACTGAATCTTCTAAGGTTTCACATGTTGATGAGGATCAAAAGACAGATGCTGGTGATAATCTTCAGGATGATGAACCACTTATTGATGTTGCTACTGAGAAGGTCACTGTTGGGACACACACATCAGTGGATACATTCTTTGTTGCTGGTAAAGAGTATGTGGTTCTAGAAAAAGTTTCTCCTAAAGACACACCTACAACTCCCCTCACTACAGGATCTGCTGATACTATAATTGATTTTGATGTTCAAGATTTACCTGCTGATCCTCTGAAGGAGTTAGTCATTCCTCATGATGATTCTGCTGACATTACTAGAGTGTGTGATGATGATCTTATCTCAGAAGACCTGAGCAAGAAAGACTTTTGAAAGAATGGGAAGCTGAGAAGAAAAGTACAGAATTGGCAAAGGAATTACAAGCTAAATATGACTCAGAGTTCCAATCTGCTACAACCAAATATGTTTCTACTCTACCTCTAGCAAGACTAAGAGAATTGGATGCTGCCATTCCCAATTTTGATGAAGCTGATTGGATGCATATTGGGAGGCAAGTGGTTTCTACTCCTGGTTTAGCTAGAGATATTCTTAGAGATAATGTGGATGAATTTGATTATGTTCCTGGAATAGTTGAGCTCATGAAACAGAGGAGAAAAGCTGAAGCTGAAAGAATTGCCAAAGCAAAGAGGGATAAACCAATGACTCAAAGACAGCAAAGGGATTTTATGAAATAGAGATGTTCCACTACTGATATGGATGTTCCTGCTATTTCTCATGTTCCTTTACCTAGTGTATCTACTTTTGCTGATCCAACAATTGATGTTGCTCCATCTATTATTGACAAAGGAAAAGCAAAAGTTGTAGCAGAAGATCTTCCGTCTAAAAAGAGAACAAGAAGACAAATGGAGGAGGAGCGATTGGGTGAAGAGGTTGCATGATGATCAAAAGGATGAATTGGCAAGATTTCATGAGATCAAAGTGAGAGAAGTAGAGCTTGCAGCTGCTAGAGCTAAACAAGTTAGAATGGAGATGGATGCACAAGCTGAATCTGTTGTACTTGACCAACCTTCTGCTGAGGTTTCTGATGATATTCCACTAGTTTCTCCATCAGTGGAAACACATGAGTCGGAGGATGTATATGCTGAGGATGTAACTACTGAAGAACCTTCTTCTCCACATGCTGCTATATACATTCCTGGTAGAAGGGCCAAAAGAATGGCAAGAATGAAGGTCTCACACCCTCCTCCAGTGCATAGGGTAGTAGATGTAAATGCTGTTGATTCTTCTTTTCTTAAAGAGGGATCTCCTGATGATTGGCCAGAGGGTTTTAGGGATGTTTTGGTTAGATGGGAGTTGTCTAGTAATGGACAGATCAATACCATTTATAGGCTGGATAGAACATCTCTGTCATTCACATTTCTACAAGAAATTTTGCGTCTTGTGGATCATCAGGATTTACTTACTATCTATGACTTGGTAAACAAGTATTATGCAGTTCATAATCCTGAAGGTGCAGGATTATATCTTTTGGGGGATTTTCAAGTGCTCATGGATTCTACTTCTCCAAATGGTTCTGGCTATGCAGTTTGGAAGAACAATCAGAGGTGGAAAGTACAAAGTTGGAAATTTTATCCTCTTCCTTATGTTCATGTCTTGGAGACTACAACTGTAACCCCCGGTACTTTTCCTAAACCTATTTTACAAGCTAAAACCTTTACTTTTGAATTTCGTCAATTCTTTAACTTCTTTGAAATTGTTTGGGTTTGAATAACTGTGAATATCTTGATTAACGTGAGCGTTATTCCTTTATCGATGCCGGCATAACCTAGAAAACTCGAATCTTATTGCATTTGCCAAACTATTTGAATTATATTGAGTTTGAGAAAAACTTTGAAGTTTACGCTTGATTTGATGGGAAAAATTATTTCGTGAACAATGGCGCAAGTTTCGTAATTTTTCGAGTCCGTTTGCTATGTCGTTTGAGCCTCGAAGTGTTATCGTAAAAAGTTTGACTACGTTGGTAAGAATGGTCCCCGAGATAATTACCCTTTACACCCTACACTTTAATTAATTCACAAACTACCCTATACTTTATTAAATATAAACACCCCTATTATTTATTTCTTTCTCTCATTTTTCACATTAATAACACACACGCACATCTCACAACTCTCACCTCTCTCTCTCTCTCTCTTGAATATCCGGCCACCTCAACTCACCGGAACACCAGCAGAAACCGGTGCCGACCATCGGAAAATTTTCCGGCAACTCTTTTCTTTTCCCGATTCGATGGATCGCTAAACCCACAACCCATCTGGAGCTTTTGAGCTCTCGACACCCTCCCTAACTCACCCCACGCGCCACCAGTCACACCCTACGACCACCGAGCATCACCACCTCCTCCTTTCACATTGTTACCGACGGTAAGCCACCCACGCGCCACCCTCGTTTGCTATTTTGGATTTTATTTTGAAACCCTAATTTCTACATTGTAATAAAACCGATTTTTAATATTTTTTTCTTTTAATAAAAACCTCAAATACATGTTTTAACATTAAAAACGTGTGGATCTATTTTCTTTGACCCGACTCGGCCATGACTCGGTCTCGACTCACCGAGTCAACTCGTGACTCGGTGAGGACTTTGAAGTATTTGTTGTTGTTTGTTGCTTGTAACGAATGGAGTATATATATATATATATATATATATATATATATATATATATATATATATATATACTAGGTGTTCTTTTTGGCCGTTCTACGAACGGCCCATGTGTGGTTCTAAATTCTCTTTAAGGGCCGACATATCTTGTATTAAACTCAATCTGGTCATGTTTATATACGTAACCAATCTTTATTTTCAGAGCCAAAACAAAGGAGATATAATCATTTAACGCACCATTTAGTTCTAGAAACACAACTTTCTGATAACTTATAAATATTATACATGGTTAAGTCACTTAGGACACCCCAAGATTTACAATGCTCTCAACTACATAAGTATGTAATGAGTGCATAGAAATCTTGTAACAAAAGCTATATTATAGGAGGATCATTCATTACATTAGTAAACAAAAGTAAACGATGCTGAGACTGGTAGAGGGAAATTCCATACGCTGGCTACAAAAGAAGATACACATAGCATTCACGAGTCATTTTGTGTCTTTCGTCTTCTTGGTTGGACTTCCTTTCATCACCTCATCACCAACCTCCTTCTTTATAGCAAGAAGGGTTGCAGTTCTTTCAGTATCGAGATCTTTGGTAGAAAATGGAAGTGATCTTTTGACAGATTTTGATTCAATTGTAGAGCTGATTTCTTCTAAAACTTGTTTCGTAGATGGGGTGAACAGTTCCTTTTTTTTGTCCGTAGCTGGTTTTGTGACAGATTTAGCAGTTTGTTTTTCTGGAAGGCTGATGATGGATGGATTAACAACACGTGAAGTAGATTCAGATGCTTGTTTTTTTGGTTGAAGGCTGATGAGACTGGGTGCAGGGCGTTCATCTAATTTGTAAGCTTTGATGACAGTAACCTTCATTTCAGCTTGGCCACGAAAGGTTGTCTCGTAGGAGCGAATAAAGGCAACAATTGTATGTTGCTGGACTGATGCAGCAATATCATCATGAAGATTAATACCCTGGCAAACATAACATTGGTAATATTGTTAGTGTGGATATTCTAATCAGTAGTAAAAATTTACATTGAATGTGAAATCACCTAAAATGCTAAGCATACTAACAAATATTTAATTTAAATAATAGTCCACACAAAGGAAGATTATAGAAAATGACTGAAATTCAGAATGTTGTATGCACAAGCACTATCTTGCACATCTTTATTCAATATACCAAAACAAGTTAAATATGAACTTACGTGTTCATCGGCATCCATGAGTTCTTTTGCAGTATACGGTACAAGCTTTTCAACATCAGGTGTGTATATAGCTGTAGACAAAGCTGCTGTTCCATCGTCAATCTGAATGGTCATTCTAGATCTGTTCAATATATTCACACATTATCAGTAGGTAGAAGTATGGAACAAATCTATATGGATTTATATTAAGAATATTTAATAGATAAGAAGATAAAAGTGATCCTTACAATGCTTCTACTTCAGATTCTTGGTGACATGATGGACAAGTAACAATCCAAGTAAGATCTGCTTCCAACGATTTTTTACAGTTGGCGCAGGCTGTAAACCATGTGCTCCTGTCTTGCCTAGGAAGGGTTATCTTCCCTTTGATCCAACTTGCGTTTATCTATATTGAAAGTAAGATTGTATGGTTAACTATACATAGGACTCATGTGTAGTCTCAAATACGCAAGCACCCTCACAAAAGCAAAACTACTTACAGTTCTCAATGAAGCGACAGCTGTAGCAATCGAAATGATATCTTCATCCTTTGGATAAGGGAGTAAGATGTCACTATTCTTATAACTTTTCATGTTGAGGAGGTCCTGGAGTTCAGCTTTGTTCTCATTGTACCTTACATTTGAAAGTGCACATAAAAAGGTGTTAAAGCAGAAGTCTAGTTAAACTATTATACATACATTGTAATACCGAACAAATTACCATTCTTGCATTTGTAAGTCAGGAGTAACAGGTGGGTCGATCATTATTCCCGAACCTGCTCTTGTAGTCAATGAGAGGCCTGTATAAAGTTCATTGTATTTATATAACTTTTCATTGATTGAAGAGATTATAATTGATACATTTTAGTCTTGATGTACATAAAGTATGCCACTTACAGTAAAATGTAGTGACTTTGAGCCTCATGGCGAAGATCATAACTCCTGGTCCAATCATTTGTGCCAGGGTGTTTCCTTCTTTCTCATCATACTGATTCCATAATGAGAGTATCAACAATTTTTTCCTTCAAAGAAATGATTGGAAGGTTTGGATAAAATATTAATGGTAGAGAAAAAGGATTAAGCCTTCTTACTCTTCATTGACAATGACAACATCCCTTTTTGTGATCAGTGGTGATCCTTGTTCTTCACTTGGAAAGCATTGCAAAACAATACCCCTCACATCTGTATTTTGAATTAGAAACAAATTAATAGCTTGTTTAAATGAATAATACATAGTTTTTTAGGAAGAGATAATGAGAACCTACTTTGTGGAGATTCTGAGTCAGCATATTTGTAAAGGTCTGAAAATTTTGTAAACTCGAATTGACAAGGAAGTGGAGTAGGGATAGACTCAATTAATTCCTCGACAAGAGTTTTGTTGCTAATAATCCAAGAGTAAATGTATGAGCTAATTCGGAATTTTTCAGGAGTTCTTGTGACCGCTGCATTTGAGACATAGTATCTCTTATATGGTGACAGTAGTTTACGAAACAAGTTTATGTTGCTGCTGCCATATATAATTGCACCGACCTTGGTTCCCTAGTGTATGTAAGTGACATGAAAGCAGTATATAAGTAACAATTAAATGAGGATAAGATAAAGGCCCAAAAGTAAAGAAAGATAATAAGAATGTGTACATGAGAATCTGTGAAGATAAATCGCTTATAGGTGACATCAGTCTTGCTTTGTTGAACATGGCCACTTTCCAAAACTTGAATGATAACTGTCCATTTTGTTTTTAGGTGAGGGGTGATATCTAAAGCATTTGAGATAGGCCTGGTCATTTTACCTGCAGTTGAAAATATACATGTGAGATCAGAACACAAATAACAACTGGTGTGAGGACATGTTGTAAGATAATTAAGCAGGTAGTTTATTTAGGAATAGGGTTAAGATTGTATATTTTGTGAGCATAACAAACTAAGATCATGAAAGCAACATAGAAAAGATTATTTCTAAGACTTGTGATGATAAGTAAAGCTAACCTGATGAGCCTGAATCCAAAGTGTTGTAGTTGGAATGTGAGTTTTGAAGCACCACCCATGTATATATATATATAATCATATACAATAATGGGAAAATGATAAAATCCCATAAAATCAGGGATATGATGACTTTAGAGAGTCTAAAAAACAAGCTCTGTTCCATGTCCTGTAAGAAATAAAAAATTGCTTACAAAGATGATAACAAGTTATGTTAATTAATGAAAACATGGTACAATAAGGTACTTTGTAATAATAAAGGTAAGGGAGATGACTTTTAGGGTATGGGTTTACTGATGGTCCAGACATTGTAATGCAGAAAATGACTTTTTAGTAAAATACAGTAAGTAGGCCACCCACTATCTCATTTAGGTTCATTGACTATTGTATACTGACAATATGATTTTTGTTTTGAGTAAAAATCTTATTTCATTCAATGCTATTGAAACTATATCTTTCAATACAAATTTTGAATGAAAACTACCTACTTTAAATTTTTTTTTTAGAGGAAAATGATGGCTATGAATTAAAATGTTATATTTGCATATAATATGCTCATATATACTCTCATTATTGGAAAAACTTTACTCTTAATTAATTCTTCTAGAAAAGTTTTAGCTTTAAAGGAATATGGAACCTTTTTTTTTTTATCCAAACCAGTCCTTGGCTAGACGTAAATCTCTGTATATACAAAAGGTGCACCAACAGTTCCCACCACACACATTTCATCTGGATATCCAGAAGTATCCAGGCTGCACATTCAGTTTATTAATATTTACAGGAGGTGACATGCGTGCCGACATTTTACCTGCAAATGCAATTTACATGTAAAGGTTTAATCGGTTAAAAATATAACAAAAATTAGAGATGAAAATGTGCTGGTATATACATACTTATCAATATAGTCAGATATTTGCAAAACTTCTTGATAAACAATGTTCTTAGTTTCTCTAATGTTAGGAGTATCAGATAAAGGTGGTCTGATAAGAACTTTAGCATGTTTAGCTGTTCTTGCACGTGAGAGTGCAACATACAACTGTCCATGTGAAAAAACCGGTTCCTTTAGGTAAACACCAACAAAATCAAGTGTTTGACCTTGGGCTTTATTAATAGTCATTGCAAAGCATAGCCTGATCGGGAATTGTACCCTTTTGAATGGGACTGTATAGTCTTCATCACTTGGAGGCTGCAAAGGAATTCTATGGATAAAGACTTGTTTTCCAGCAAAGTCTCCGAAAGCAATCTCTGCATGAATGACATTTCTTTTCAGATCTTTGCAAATTAATCTAGTCCCATTGCATAGTCCTTCGGTAGGATTCAAGTTTCTTAACAAAATGATTGGTGCGTTTGGCTTCAACACCAGTCTATGAGGTGGCATACCATTTGGTGTAAGTGAATGCAAGAAATCCTCGTATTGAGTTTGGTCATTTGGATCTAAGGTTTCATCAAAGCTGACATATTCTTTTTCTTCACCTGGAAACCGTGCTATCAAAATTTCATTTATTTCATCAACAAAACAATTTTTTGTGGTCAAAATTGCACGATTTAAAGAACAGGGGGTGGTTAATGAGTCGAGTTGAATGTTTGGGTAAACAGAGTCTATGAGGGCATCTAAAGGTTCTTTGTCTGAATGTGTCTGAATGATCATCGAGGGTGGAATGTTCACAAGTTCATTCTTATGTGAAGCTTCTGTTCCATTGCCAATGTTGAGAAGGAATTCAGTGAAGTTAGGATCTAACAAAGCTCTCATGTTTTCTTCTAAGCGTAATTTATGAAGTGATGGCCATATTGGAGAATTGGTTATACACGCATCTAGTGTTTCTGATTTAGTTCCTTTTCGCACTACCGGAAGTGTTTGCCTAAAATCTCCACCAAGTACAACAACTTTACCTCCAAAAAGTTCATTTGAGCTCATAAGATCTTGAAGAAGATCATTTAAAGCCTCAACAGCACTTCTTTTTGCCATGGGGGCCTCATCCCAAATGATCAGCTTAGAATCTCTAATCAAAGTTGCCAAAGAACTTTGTTTGCTAACTCTGCAACCTGATCCTTCTGTTGAGTCTAATGGAATTTTGAATCTCGAATGAGCGGTTCTACCTCCAGGGAGTATTGATGCAGCTATGCCTGACGTGGCTGTGGCAAGAGCAATATGACCTTTTGATCTAACTTTAGCTAATAAGGCTCTGTACAAAAAAGTTTTCCCGGTGCCCCCAGGACCATCAACAAAAAATGCACCACTTCCTGTTGAATACGTTTTCTCAATTATTGTTTCAAATGCGATCTTTTGTCTTTCATTGAGTTTCAAAATTGCATCGAGATCTTCTTGAGAAACAATTATGTCCTTTTCAGCTCTAATTTCTCTTGTCTGGTCTTCCAGGTCTGTGTTTGAGAAATCCTGGGGAACAATGCCAAAATCTTGAATGTTTTTCCCCATGGATTGCAAAAAACCATTTATTTGTTGTAGTGCATTTTTTGTAGCCTCTCTACGTGTCATTTGATTAAATCTTAAAAGGTCTTCTAGCATTGCATTCTCATAGGCTAACCATAAATCCCGAGGGCTATTTGGACACGAATAAACAAGAAGAGTGGCAAAAAGCCGTCTTAGTTCATATGGCAAGTGGAAAACAGAGGCCTCTTCTAGGCATAAGTGTTGACTGTTATCATCTACCAGATAGCCACGCAACAATGCGGCCTCTCGAAACGTTGTTACCCCGAACTCCATTAAAGTTTTTCAAGTCATCAAATGACTTGGGACAACGTACTTTTGACAATAGTATCCTTAGGTAGTATCTTTCCCCTTCACTTGGATGAGCAGCAACTATGCGGCCAACAGAATCACCTATTTGCCTAGGTTTCGAGTACTTTTTATTCTGTACCCATACAAAATGATCTGGAAATTCAGAGTATGTCAGGTTTAAGCTTTGTGCTAGTTTATCGGTTCGGTTCATAGCAAAGAATTCTGTAAGCATGGTTTTTCTTTGAATCGGATTTTGCAACACATTGGCCAGCTTGTCTTTCTTCTTAAAGGTTAAGGGCTGGTAATTCTCTAAATGTAGTTGTAAATGTATAACAGCTGGTTTCATCTCGCTCATTGGGAATCTGAAAATTCTCCATGCCGCTTCCGGAGGTGATACCCACCTCCCTGACTAGTATTGTTCTATTTCATCAATCAATGAAGGACTATTGTTCGACGAAACTGCAAAGGTTATCCTATCGCTACCTTTACATATGTATTTGTATATATACTTCACGGCTTTTATCGTCGAACAAATTTCTACATTGATATGACAATCATATTTAGCAAGCAAGTAGGCATTGTATGGTATCACCCATCGATTATCAAGTTTAGCTTTCCTGACTTTCACAGTAACTCCGTTATTGCGCCTTCGGTAAATTGGGTATGCATCTGTTGTTTGCGTGGTCTCATTAGAATAAGCTTTTGGATATGAGTTCTTGCACGTTCCATTCTTCTTCATGCAAACATTATTGGGGTTTAATTTTCCACAAGGACCATGGAGCATGTGTTTGACTACCATTCTATGCAAGTGAGGATGATCTGTTTCATTTGGTATTTCAGCAGACACAATTTCATCATATTCTTCTGGCCTATACATTTTACATTGAGGCTTCAATATGATCAAGAAATGTACATGTGGTAGACCTCTCTTTTGAAATTCTATGACATAAGTATAGGCCGCTACATCACCGAATATATTTTTTTTAAAAAGATCCTCCTTCAGTTGTTCAAGTTTTGCATGGAAAACTCTAACAATCAAATCCGCTCTATTTTGTGCTTCTTCTTGTTTCATGAGATGCTCTGTTATTTCTGGCCAGTTCGGATTACATGTCATTGTTAAAAAAATGTCCGGTTTTCCATATTTTTGCACTAATGACATGGCATCTATGTATTTTCGCCTCATATTTCGTGGTCCACCAATAAAGCTAGAAGGAAGTACGATTCGTTGACCAATACCTGAACCCTCAGTCTCACCGGTTGCCATGGCATCTACTACTCCTTGAAGAAATTCTCTCCTTATTTCTTGTTGTTCTAACCTAAAAAAGTCTAACCTTTGTGTCTCAAGTTTGACATAGTTATCTACTATATAGTGTTGCAACAATCGACCAAAAAGCAGTAGACATGACCTGTCATTCTTCCTAACCTGAAGCTTATATGCATAATATTCTCTAACAGAAACGAATTTGGAGTCCACATCTTTTTGGGCCATAACTACAAAAGAATGGAACACTATTAATTCGGAAATTAATTTGTATAACCAAGCATACAAATTGGTAGGTTTTGTACCTTCCTCTTCCATAAACAACAAATCTTCAACATTTGAAGCATTTTGGGGAGATATAAGGTTTGCAGCACTTGTTCGTGGCTTTCCTCTTTTTCTATACTGATTTTCACCATTTTTAAGAATTCCCTGGTGCCAACCAAGTTCTCCAAATGGGAACATCAAAAGATATTGTAAAGCATCATAGCAACCATAATAATATGCAATCTTTCTTGATTCATCACTATGAGTTTTGACTTCAATATCCCTCTGATTTTGTTCTCCATTTTCCTGGTCATCAACCCAAACTGCCGCAACCTGTGAAACCTCTGGCTTATTATATACTCTTTGATCTTGCGAAGGAATTGTTTTAAGAATGATCTTATAGTTTTCTAGTTGAGGAACGTCTTTTAAGCTTCTAAAGAAACAAGCATAAGGATTGTTTTCAAGGGCTTTCATGCATACTTTTATTTCTTGCTCAGACAACCTTTCACAAGATGCTAAACGATTTTCTACCTCATGCTCAGTATCATGGAAATATAACTGAAGATTTTTGGCATTGCCGTTCTCAGGTACCAAATCATTTATGAAGTGGTAAACCTGGCCTTGCACTCTGAATGTGTATATCCCATTATTCCTCTTGCTAAGATTAGCATCAGCTCTAACTCCTAGAGAAGTAAAAGCAAAAAGGTTGTTATATGTTCTAATGTACGTTCTAAATGTTTTTGCTTCTTCTGATGTTGAGGTTAAAAGTTGCTTTAGGATATCTGGAAGTTCGTTGCTGGTTAAGGAAACATGGCCATTTAGGCAACAAAATTTTTTGGTTTCAGAGTAAAATTTGACAGCACCACAATGAGGACAATCTTGCATCCAAGGAAGAATGGAAGCCATTGAAGGGATGAACGGCAACAAGTCTCTTCCCATTGAGGGGACGTGTCCTACCATTGAGCATAATGAGTATTTCTAATATTAAAATACTAAAAGTATGTGACGTCGGAGTAAATATATAAGGGGAATTTTGAAACACACCTTTACTTTGAGATTTAGACCTTTTTCTGTTGGCACGTCTTTTTTCTAAAAGTGATCAAGATCGTTAATAGCCAATAGAGATGATATGTTGTTCTTTTTAGCATATCATTCTACGTACCTGCTATTTCATTAACCACTAATGAAGACAGATTTGAAGGCCCAACATGTTCGGAGAAATCATTGGTTGTAAACGGTGTGTTACAGTCTCCGGAAGCAAAGTGGGTATTTGTCTTGCGTCGTTTGTTTTTCCATCTTAGAAAGGATTCTTGCCTATATTTTTTCTTTTCCATTAAGTCAGTATTATTGGTCATAGGAGGTGTATGGAATCCGTGGCTCAAGTGATTGTTTATGTTTGTTTCTCTGATTATGAAGTTATTATTATTGACATTTGAACACTCAATTGCTGATAACACCTCATTAGATGGCATTAGTGTTTCTTTGAAAATGTAATCATTACGAGAATGATTGACAGTCTTAGCATCAGGCATCGAAGTGGTATCTAACTTTCTCAAGATTTGAGAATGTTGCTCAAGTTCTACCATGGTTGTTATAGTTCTACATTGAGGGCTAGAATGTGTAGAACGCTCAACAACCTTAGCATGGTTGACATCTAAAGCACTGATGTCTGCTAATCTATCATTGAGAGCATCATCAATGAAAGTATGAGTACTATTCCCAATATGGGAATCTGTTTTTTTTCGTTTCATTTTTTTAGAGTAGAGTTTAATGTTAACAATTTATAAGAAACAGCACGAATCGGAAAAGACACGAGAATAGCCTAAGGAAGATTTTTGCAAGCAATTACCAGGAGAATAACGGCTAAAGTGAATTACTTATTTAACAAACCCAAGAAATTTGATTGCACATACCTCAGTCTATGATATGCAAGCCTTCATCCTTCCATGACATTTTCAGGGTACTTATTAACATCGGCGTCCGCTATTAAACACCAACTTATAAAGTCGCAACTGAAACGAAAAGCCAAGCATCATGAAAAATATAATAATAACAATTGTTAAAATAATAATAATGATAATAATAATAACAATAATAATAATAAAAATAATAATAATAATAATAATAATAATAATAATAATAATAATAATTAAAAAAAAAAAAAAAAAAAAAAAAAAAAAAACACTCAGCATAAGCATTCTAATAATCCAAATATAGGTTCCTAACAAGTCAATCATCATAAAAAAATTAGCCTAACAATTGAAAGAATCTCATTAAATTTTTTACTTTTTAATACCCCTAATCCATAAAATGATCATTCAGCTTTATTAGACCTTGTTGATGATGCAAATCAGTGTGACAAACAACCTTTTAACATGGATCGATGGGTAAACTACTCGGTAACACTAACAATAAAACCATCGTACATTGATGGACGCACAGTAATCGGAGATCATTAAACATTGTAGAAAAGGTAAGTTGACTTACAATTGCAAGAGTGTAGGGCAACGGAAGTTGTTAAAAGAAGAATGAAATTCGAGTTCCTAATGAATGGATGGATGATAAAGAACAAATTGAATGGATGATAAAGAAACAACTAAAAAAAGTAGGTGGTATAGTGAGTCAAAAGAAGAATGAGATTGTTGTTGTATTAGTTGGTCAAATAAAAGCAGAATGGGTGGGTAGTAAGTCTCACAGGAAGCAACTATTATTGAGGATCAGTGTGACAAACAACCTTTTAACATGGATCGATGGGTAAACTACTCGGTAACACTAACAATAAAACCATCGTACATTGATGGACGCACAGTAATCGGAGATCATTAAACATTGTAGAAAAGGTAAGTTGACTTACAATTGCAAGAGTGTAGGGCAACGGAAGTTGTTAAAAGAAGAATGAAATTCGAGTTCCTAATGAATGGATGGATGATAAAGAACAAATTGAATGGATGATAAAGAAACAACTAAAAAAAGTAGGTGGTATAGTGAGTCAAAAGAAGAATGAGATTGCTGTTGTATTAGTTGGTCAAATAAAAGCAGAATGGGTGGGTAGTAAGTCTCACAGGAAGCAACTATTATTGAGGATCAGTGTGACAAACAACCTTTTAACATGGATCGATGGGTAAACTACTCGGTAACACTAACAATAAAACCATCGTACATTGATGGACGCACAGTAATCGGAGATCATTAAACATTGTAGAAAAGGTAAGTTGACTTACAATTGCAAGAGTGTAGGGCAACGGAAGTTGTTAAAAGAATAACGAAATTCGAGTTCCTAATGAATGGATGGATGATAAAGAACAAATTGAATGGATGATAAAGAAACAACTAAAAAAAGTAGGTGGTATAGTGAGTCAAAAGAAGAATGAGATTGCTGTTGTATTAGTTGGTCAAATAAAAGCAGAATGGGTGGGTAGTAAGTCTCACAGGAAGCAACTATTATTGAGGACAGGTGTCTTTCATTGAGGGTGCACAGTAATATCAAAGGTTTTTCTTATAGTATAAGTAGATATATATATATATATATATATATATATATATATATATATATATATATATATATATATATATATATATATATATATATATATATTTGTGTTTGGATTTAAATTTTCGAGGGTCCATTTGGTTGTTTGCGTCTCGACAGCCGGCAGCCACCACCACCGAGACTCGGGTGGTGGTGGGGATGATGTTATATATTGTTGTTGTTGTTTTGAGGGTCCATTTGGATACGTTTGGATTAAGCCGAAGGGTTGTGGTTCGGTTTTGGTTTCGGATTAGTTTTGGTTTTGATTTTTTGATTGGGTTGATATTATTGAGTGGTTGTTATTGTTGTATTTTGAGTGTTTTGTCTTGGGATTTGGATAACTTGGTCTTGGGATTATTATGATTATTAGTTTAGAAACAGTAAAAATAATAAAACGGGTAATAATAAATATGAAACCTAAAAACTATTTGTTATAGTTAAGTGGGTTTGGATAACTTGGACCCGGGATTGTGATGTTATATATGTATTGTGAGCTTGATTTGGACGTACTGGATTTACGATATTAGTTCTTTGGATATTATGGACCCTTTGGTAAACGAGACGGTAGGGTACGTTAGGCCCGTAAAGATCTTAACGTACCTGGAACCCGAACAATACGAAATGGTCGATAAAACTAAACAACTAATATTCACGCGAATGGTATATTCAAACATATTATATTGTATTGTATAGTAATAATAAGAGATTTTGATGATATTTAATGATTATTCAAGATGGAAATTGACGAACGTTACTTTATATATTACTTGAGTATTATTTCTTATATGTATTACCCGTTAGGTTGTGCCAATCCAGTAATCGTTGTGCTTATACTTTCTTGACAACGTGTGCTTAATGACTTGTGCTTGTGCTTTCTTGATGTCGTTGTGCCTACACTATTGATGCCATTGTGTTTGCTAGTTGATACTAGCTGTGATATCTTACATTGCTACATACTCAGGTGAGTTCATAGCCCCACTTTTATCTATTTTAACTGTTTTGCAAGCTACTTGGGGTGAGATACATGCTCTGTTTTTACTATGATCACAATGGTTTGAAAACTGTTTATGGAACTAAAAACTGATATTTTCTGGTACTGTGAGTGAAGCAGTAGCCATTTTGATAAGCACTAAGTACGATTTTTGCCACTATTAAGTCCCTCAGATCATGAGCCATTAATCACTTGCGAGGGGTACTTGCGAGTAAGCGCGAATATAGGGATATAGTCCTATAGGAATTGACCCTCCCACTCCTTTTGCCAGATAAGCAATTTGGGTGTACTATATTCGAGGTTTTCTAGGTACCTGGCAGGTACCCGGCGTTGGGGCATTTGTTATATTATGAAATTCCGCGGTTATTGTCAACTTATGGTGTTTGTTAACGCTTTGGTCTCATGAGCTTAGTGCAGTGGGCATATAACAACGTAGCCCCGTGGTATTTTTCGGGCGTATAACAACGTAGCCCCTTTATCTTAAAATTTGGAATATTGTGATCAATTACTTTACTTTAAACCTATGGATTCACTCAACCTTTGTGTTGACTTTAGCATGTTTATCTCAGGTGTTAGATACTGCCGCTGTATATTTTACTTGGAGGAGCTTAGCGAAGGGCATGGCTTGGTCATAGAGGACTCCGAAAACCGTTTGGGACTGATTTAAATCAAATTTTGAATTGTAGCTTCCACACTATTTTTAACTAATGTAGATTGAATGTTTTCAATTATAAATTTTCTTCTAAAATGGTTTGTGTAAAACCGTTCTTTGTACTTATTGTTTTGATAACTATCGAGTAGCACCCCCAAACTTGTATGCTTCCGCTGATCCGGTTTTCGGGGTATCACAGAATGGTATCAGAGCCAAGGTTATAGATAACTGGTATTTTCAAAACCCAGACTATAACCATTTTTCCTATGACCAGAACGTGCCTTCCTACCAAGCCAATGCCTCGCGTATGATTATAATTGATGATGTAATTGATGTCATACTTGATAGCATGTTTGATGAGATATTTAATGAGATACGAGCTATGATATTTAACGATTTGAACTCACCCCACTTTCACTATTCACTATGAGTATTTTCATATACTTACGTTGGGAAATGCATTATTGATTTCGAGTTTGGATACTCGTCATGGTTTTCTAAAATGGTTTTAAAAGCGAGGGACATGGTACTAGTATAACTAAGCTAAGTATACCAAAATTCATTGATCCTCGGTTATGAGTAGACTGATCACCTATGATCAACCAGGGATAGTGGGGACGTGGCTTGATCACCTACGTCTCACAAATGAAATTTGCAATACTGGGAGTAGTTATAACAGGATTATGTTCTGGGAAGATTTTCGATTTTGAAATTTTGGAAAATGGTGATTTTTGCATATGAGCACAACACACTGGCATCATGAAACTTCATGAAATGAACGACACTTCGAATCGTTATGTGCTTTCCGCCTCTATGGAACTTTTGTTCATCATCCTCTGATTTTACTCGCACCGGGTCAGGTGAGACCCGATCGGCCATCGTTTTGAATTCGAGCTGATTATTTTCTTTAACTCGATCGATGTCGTAATAAACACATTTGAGTTTGTTAGAGCGTTTATAATTGGTTTTGGCTTTGTGGAATTTGGATTTCTTGATCCCGTAAGTTTTGAGCCTCGTTTGAAAATTGTTTCTTTAATCTTTTTAGGGGTATGTTACAGCCCTCACTGCCCAAACCTTACACTCTGTTGATGAACCAGGTTAGGTCACTAGTCGTTTAAGTGCGATCATTTCATAACACTTGTAAGATGAACCTTTTGATGGAAGTGAACAACGAAAGGATCTATAAATTCTTGGCAAGGTCTAGAGAACATACGATAGGTTGATTTGTAACCTAGCAGGAGTTTTAAGAATTTGTGTAGAAAATCCGAGCCACTATTTTAGGAAAGGATACCTAACCCTTCATTCATCTCTTGAGAATATCAGATACCTACCTCATTACTACCTTTATAAAACAATAAACTGCGATACTTATTTTACAAAGTACATATGTAAATGATACGATGTTTTGAAAACATTATTTCTGGAAAACTACTTTTGGCGATGCTATTTTGGGAACACAATTTTGACACACTATTCCAAATACTATTTTGGACGGTAAACACTGGTTTTGCTATTTGAAAACGCGTTGTATTGATATACTACTTGAAAACTCTTTTAGGGGTATGTTACTTTGGGTACGCTGATTCGACAAAGTATTTGGGTTACTATTTTGGACAGTCAATGTTTGTTTCACTAATTAGAAAACGAATCGTATCGATATACTAATTTGAAAACTGTTTTGGATACACTATTGATACACTATACTTAGAACTATTTGGTAAAACTCCTTTGGGCAATCTGTTTTGAAAATAAACTACCTTGGCATACTTTTTTAAATGCTGTCATGGGCAGTCAACTTTGGTTTCGCTATTTTAAAGGTGTTAGATACACTATTGTGAGCCCTCTATTTTGGAAATGCACAATTTTGAATGTATTGTTTTGAAAACCGTATTTTTGGAATGCCGTTTGAAAGCTATTTTGAAAACGTGATTTATCTGGTATCGCCCTAAGCCATCAGGTCATATACCTTGTTTTCCCAGAACCCTCGATTGATGAAAGACTGGAATACACCGCACTATAAGCCGACGAGTTGGATGACATTGTTAGATGCATTAGAAAACACTTCGACGATTGAAATAGATGCAATAGTGGGTTAGTCGTATGAATTGGATTTTGGAGATTGTAAAAGAGATAATAGTGCTCATGAGGAAGCAGTAACCTTAAGTTTGTAAGTGAGAGTTGCTTGTAACGACCATAATAGAGGTTTGCCCTAGAGTTTGTGTTTCGAATGCTGATACTGGTATAGAACCCTGATTAGTCATGACCTGGTGCAATTTATGGATCATTAACTGGTCACCCTAGAGGATTAATAACCGTTTCACACCTTTATGCTTTAACTAAGGATCCACGTCATTTACTCTTTTTACTCTTACTTTGTTACCACAACCTTGGCTAGTTAAAACAAGCGTCTTATGGTATATTAAAACTACTAATTTTACTTATACACTATTTATGTGTTTACACTTTTCACAATGACTAGCTTTCACTAATTTTCGTTAAACTATTTTCAATACTTGTGCTTTTATCTCGTTTTACCTACTCAACTTGTTCCGTATTTAAACTTTACATTTTAACCGTGGGCCCATAACCCACAAGTCGTTAGATATAGCACACTCATTAGCATTGTTTATCCCTTTTTTTCACATCATAAACATGTTTCGATTTTAAACACGTTTGTTTTAAAAATCTCCACTAATGGGGCATATTAGCCATAAAATAAATAGTTTCAAACCCTTATTTTGACTTCATATAAACTTATTTTATTTGAATTATTTACGCACTTAAGCGATATCATTCTTCTTCAACTTTTACGAACCATCATATTTCAACTACGTCTATACTTTCACTATTTTTAAACATTTAGTAATCAAAGTGTCAAATGCTATTATGATATTTATACATACAATAACCTATTTGTCTTCTCATTATTTCACTTTAAATATCTTTACCCTAAATGATTTTATCCAAGTTTTCCATGAGTAATTAACCCACTTACTACGTTATTCCACATTCCATTATTATTTTCCATTACGCACACAAATCATTTTCAATTATTTTACCGATCATTTCGTGGTCAATCTATGAAATGTTTTACTACTATGATATAGGAAACCAAATTTTGACATTGTCACTATTTTTACGCACCATAAATTAAATTTTAATGTCATTCATTATTTTATATTTTTATAAAATAAATTTTAATAAATGGAGTTAATTTTAATAATCAAAATGTTTTGACAAAATGCTTTCACAACTTATTGTACAAGCTATATTACTTTTACACCTCGCAACTTTACAACTACTCCATAAACCAGCGAGCATTCTGAATTTTTGTAAATTGCATAACTATTATCCTACAAATTTTTCTACTTCCCTATAAACCATTTCACTTTCCCGCGCACTGATTTATTCACTGTGTGATTAAAGTATTTGTGTTACTAACATCTTACAAACTATTTCTCCATTATTTTCCAAAACTATTTTTGCCGCCACCTGATGAGCTGTTTCGCTACTAAATCACTAAGTAAACTAAAACTTTGCTAATATTTTGCAAATAACAGATGATTTTCTTACTACCCTATGGACCGTTTTACAAATCATCCCACAAATTATTGCATAAACTGTTTTGTTGTCTTGCTAATTTAGCACAAGTTTAACCTTAGTTTTGTTATCATTTCGATCACTCTATAAACTGTCCTACAAGCTATTTTATGAACTGTTTTACAAAACATTTCACAAGTTGTTGTTTGAACCAAATTAATATTTTGTTGATACAAATCATAAATTTGACTATGGTTTCGTCAATATTTTATAAATGATAAGTCGATCTCCATTATATTATAAGTTGTTCTACAAACTATTTTATAAAATATTTTGCAATCATTATGTGGACCAATTACTTCTATGAAGAGTGTCTTTATACTGTTATTTCATATAACCGATAACTTCCCCTTTTGAAAATAAACCAAACCTTAGAAGTGGATCCCGCACTTGTGCCTCATCACTAAAAAAGATCACCCACTTGTTCCATGCGATTAGAATCTCTGATTGGAGTGTAGACAGCGAATTAGGCTGTCAATGTACCCTCGCACTTATGATATCTTGCCTTCTAAGAGTTCTAGATGACACAGACTCAACACCCGTTTCTTTTATGTGACTCGACTTCTGCACCGGAATACCAAGAGAACTTAGCCTGTTTGGCGACTATTGATGTTCGATCTCACCATATAAACAACAAAAGACTTTTCTCAACATAGTGTTGGATTTGATTCAAGCTTCTCGGGTTACTAGTGCAACCGTTTATGTTATGATACCCCTTAGCACCGAATTACGCTTTCCAGCCCACCTGTACAACAATTTCTATCAGGATACCTTTTAGTACCATTTAACAGATTGGAATACTTACACCTTTGAGCTTCGCCTGATATTGGACGTTGAACCCCGCTTAGCACTGGCAGCTAGGTTCTCCCCTTGGATGCTTAGGAACATATGTGGACGTTCATGCTTGACTACTCTTCTCCTTTGATGTCCAAACTTTTAAAGTTTTTCATAAAATGTTTTCATATCAACTCGAAACTTGTGGTAACATTTTCTAAAATACCTATTTTGAGGATTAGATTTTCTGGTCAAATTTTTATCAAACTTTTGTTGAGAAGTGTCAAACGTCAATTTTTGTAAAATTTATCTTACCACGATTGGAAACACGCTTCTTACAAATTTATAAAATCTTTTGAAAATGTGTCATCTTACGTCATTACTAATTCACAGTAAAGAAATTTGTAATATTTGGAAAGTTATATTGGTCAAATTCGTACGAACATTTACCCAAATAGAGTTTTCAAACAAAATTTTATCCATCCCTCTGAAGAGGGAGAACGCGGAATTTCAAAACAAAATCTTGAAGGTCAGTCACCCCTCCATTTTTTTTCCTTATCGCCTTACGTGAATCGGATTAGGATTTTGTGTCATTGGAGTGACCCTATATAGAGTTCAGACCATGAGAAGTTTCAGAGAAGACCCACTAGCAAAAATTGTGAAACATTGCGTAGTCAAGACTTAAACTGTTTCCCCTTATTAAGCTCACCTTGAGAACCGCTTTGCCTCACCAAAACGTTAGAAGGAGACAACTTATGGCAGATCACTTAAATACCCTTCCGCAAGCAAAAAGGAGCCCTTAGAGCAATCTAGTGAGACCCAAATCCACTGCTATTACCATCACCTCTTCACCAACATTATTCTGACCTATAACTTGAACCTAATCGCGAGGACGCGATTCCTTTTAGAGGTATGTGCTGTAACCCCCGGTACTTTTCCTAAACCTATTTTACGATCCAAAACCTTTACTTTTGAATTTCGTCAATTCTGGAACTTCTTTGAACTTGTTTAGGTTTGAAAAACTGTGAATATCTTGATTAACGTGAGCGTTATTCCTTTATCGATGTCGGCACAACCTAGAAAACTCGAATCTTATTGCATTTGCCAAACTATTTGAATTATATTGAGTTTGAGAAAAACTTTGAAGTTTACGCTTGATTTGATGGGAAAAATTATTTCGTGAACAATTGCGCAAGTTTCGTAATTTTTCGAGTCCGTTTGCTATGTCGTTTGAGCCTCGAAGTGTTATCGTAAAAAGTTTGACTACGTTAGTAAGAATGGTCCCCGAGATAATTACACTTTAATTAATTCACAAACTACCCTATACTTTATTAAATATAAATACCCCTATTATTTATTTCTTTCTCCCATTTTTCACATTAATAACACACACACACACACACATCTCACACCTCTCACCTCTCTCTCTCTCTCTTGAATATCCAGCCACCTCAAATCGCCGGAACACCAGCAGAAACCGGCGCCGGCCACCGGAAAATATTCCGGCAACTCTTTTCTTTTCCCGATTCGATGGATCGCTAAACCCACAACCCATCTAGAGCTTTTGAGCTCTCGACACCCTCCCAAACTCACCCCACGCGCCACCACAGTCACACCCCACGACCACCGAGCATCACCACCTCCTCCTTTCACATTGTTACCGACGGTAAGCCACCCACGCGCCACCCTCGTTTGCTATTTTGGATTTTATTTTGAAACCCTAATTTCTACTTTGTAATAAAACCGATTTTTAATATTTTTTTTTCTTTTAATAAAAACCTCTAATACATGTTTCAACATTAAAAACGTGTGGATCTATTTTCTTTGACCCGACTCGGCCGTGACTCGGTCTCGACTCACCAAGTCAACTCGTGACTCGGTCTCGACTCACCGAGTCAACTCGTGACTCGGTGAGGACTTTGAAGTATTTGTTGTTGTTTGTTGCTGGTAACGAATGGAGTATATATATATATATATATATATATATATATATATATATATATATATATATATATATATATATATATATATATTTGTGTTTGGATTTAAATTTTTGAGGGTCCGTTTGGTTGTTTGCGTCTCGACAGCCGGCAGCCACCACCACCGAGACTCGGGTGGTGGTGGGGATGATGTTATATATTGTTGTTGTTGTTTTGAGTGTTTGGATTGGATTGGGTAGTGTTTAGTTCAGATTTGGATACGTTTGGATTAAGCCGAAGGGTTGTGGTTCGGTTTCGGTTTCGGATTAGTTTTGGTTTTAATTTTTGGATTGGGTTGATATTATTGAGTGGTTGTTATTGTTGTATTTTGAGTGTTTTGTCTTGGGATTTGGATAATTTGGTCTCGGGATTATTATGATTATTAGTTTAGAAACGGTAAAAATAATAAAACGGGTAATAATAAATATGAAACCTAAAAACTATTATTTATAGTTAAGTGGATTTGGATACTTTGGACCCGGGATTGTGATGTTATATATGTATTGTGAGCTTGATTTGGACGTACTGGATTTACGATATTAGTTCTTTGGACATTATGGACCCTTTGGTACACGAGACGGTAGGGTACGTTAGGCCCGTAAAGATCTTAACATACCTGGAACCCGAACAATACGAAATGGTCGATAAAACTAAACAACTAATATTCACGCGAATGGTATATTCAAACATATTATACTGTGTTGTATAGTAATAATAAGAGATTTTGACGATATTTAATGATTATTCAAGAGTCGTTGACTCGGGAAAATATTTTATAAACGGGCAGGTCATGCCAAAATTTCGTAAAATTCTTTATAAACTTTGAATTATTTTACAAAACTTTATTATTTCAAAACCCTTTTCATTTCAACGTTACTTTGGGAAAATGGGTAAATCCGAGACTTGTTGTTAGTGTGTGTTATCTATTTAAGTGTATCTTTCATTTCATTTCTTTCTTTCCATTTCTTTTCAACGATTTTCTTCGAGGAGTTCTTTCATCCACTTTCGTCTCTTTTGGTTTTACATTCGTTTTCGCCGACGTATTCATTTTCTAACTTTCTTGTCGTCCACACGAGATTACAAATGTTTACTTCTTTTAACGACATTGAAAACTAAACATTTTCATAATAACATGGATATTCGATGAACGTTACTTTATATATTACTTGAGTATTATTTCTTATATGTATTACCCGTTAGGTTGTGCCGATCCAGTAATCGTTGTGCTTATACTTTCTTGACGACGTATGCTTAATGACTTGTGCTTGTGCTTTCTTGATGCCGTTGTGCCTACACTATTGATGCCATTGTGTTTGCTAGTTGATACTAGCTGTGATATCTTACATTGCTACATACTCAGGTGAGTTCATAGCCCCACTTTTATCTATTTTAACTGTTTTGCAAGCTACTTGGGGTGAGATACATGCTCTGTTTTTACTATGATCACAATGGTTTGAAAACTGTTTATGGAACTGAAAACTGATATTTTCTAGTACTGTGAGTGAAGCAGTAGCCATTTTGATAAGCACTAAGTATGATTTTTGCCACTATTAAGTCCCTCAGATCATGAGCCATTAATCACTTGCGAGGGGTACTTCCGAGTGAGCGCGAATATAGGGATATAGGCCTATAGGAATTGACCCTCTCACTCCTTTTGCCAGATAAGCAATGTGGGTGTACTATATTCGAGGTTTGCTGGGTACCTGGCAGGTACCCGGCGTTGGGGCATTTGTTATATTATGAAGTTCTGCGGTTATTGTCGACTTATGGTGTTTGTTAACGCTTTGGTCTCATGAGCTTAGTGCAGTGGGCGTATAACAACGTAGCCCCGTGGTATTTTTCGGGCGTATAACAACGTAGCCCCTTTATCTTAAAATTTGGAATATTGTGATCAATTACTTTACTTTAAACCTATGGATTCACTCAACCTTTGTGTTGACTTTAGCATGTTTATCTCAGGTGTTTGATACTGCCGCTGTATATTTTACTTGGAGGAGCTTGGCGAAGGGCATGGCTTAATCATAGAAGACTCCAAAAACCGTTTGGGACTGATTTAAATCAAATTTTGAACTTTAGCTTCCGCACTATTTTTAACTAATGTAGATTGAATGTTTTCAATTATAAATTTTCTTCTAAAATGGTTTGTGTAAAACCGTTCTTTGTACTTCTTGTTTTGATAACAATCGAGTAGCACCCCCAGACTTGTATGCTTCTGCTGATCCGGTTTTCGGGGTGTCACAACAACTGGAATAAGGGTGATATTGTTCATTGAGAAGAATTATCCTCTGATTGTGCCTCTCATGGAGAAAATGCTTCTACAAAAGTTGGAGATTCCTCCTGATCTAGTTGGGAATGCTAAACTCTTTGCTGAGTCATTGATTCGCTTGTTTAAGTCAAGGATCAGGGTGACCAGAGCTACTTGATGGTATTTTGTTGTATAGATGTTTATGTTCATTATTCTTAGTAAAAAAAAAAAAAAAAAAAAAAAAAAAAAAAAAAAAAAAAAAAAAAACTTAACAGATTTGTATAGTCTTTTGTATGTTGTATGCAGGTTTTGGTGTTGGCTATTTCCACACCTTCTCTGGTTATCAACTTACCTGATGTTGACTATTCCATCAAAAAGTTGGATAGTCCAAAGGGTACAACTTTGGTAAAGACATGTCAAATCTGTTGGTAGCTGTAATGGTTTGCTCAAAACCATAGGTTACTCAACTCACCCATGCTTCATTGCTGAGAGTTGGATGGTTGTCAATTGACCATGGATTTTTCCTTATGGATTCCCAATAATTGACTAGCCCACAAGTGTATGGCTTGTGGTAAAGGCAGTGGAAAACCATATTTGGTATTCAATTTCCAAGGTGATTTACTCACTACAATAATTGACTAGTCCTGAGCAAACGGATACAGGTAAAGACAACTCAAATCCGTTTATAGCTGATGATTTGCTAAAAATCATATGGTCATCAGTGTACCATAGTTTTTGAACTTAAACATTTGGCTACTCCAGTAGTAATGGCTATTGGTAAAGAGACATCAAATCCATTATTTTCAATGATTTACCTCTCACATGAGTTAACACACCTGGATGTGATGAGAATAGTATGAAACTAAAATGTTTTGATGTATTATTTGTCATTTGTTGCTGCAAAGATCTGAAGGTTTCATGTTTGCCATTCATAGAGATGTGGTTATTTTGATTCTTTGCTGCTGGTGTTCGAATTCAATCCTCTTGGTGTGTCACTTTAAAGATCTATCAAGAATCTTGAACTTAACCATGTCAAATTCAAGATTAGGGGAGGATTGTTGGGAATTCTGCTAAATAAGAATTCTGCTGACGTTACTGCTGATGGTTCCTGCTGAAGAGTTGGTTCCTGTTGAAGCAGTATATCTGCTGAAGGATAGATTCCGCGTATTATGATTCTGCGGATATAGATGTTACACATAGTTTGTTATTTAGTTAGGATATGCATGAGTTTTATTAGGAAGTGATAATGTATATCTCTTTAAGTTTATAGAAAATACGTTTCTTGTGAAACGGTTTAGGGTTCCTTGTCTATAAAAGGAACGCATTATTATGTATTATGTACACGTTCCAAAAACAAGTTTTAGTATTATTAAAAGATCCATAGAGGATCAAAGCATTCTTAGTATTCTGTGTTCATACTTGTATTTATTTCCGCTTTAAGATGCAAGTTATAGAGACTTTCTATTAGTGTGTTTGTGATTACATAAGCATTACTAACGATCAACGAGTGCTCAAAGATCTATCAAGGTCTTAGGTTCAACACAAACCATGACCCGCCGACCAAACATCGGTTGTTAAGTTTACACTAGTTTTTAAAGCATCAAAACCAATTATTAATTCCTTTTTAACCTTTACCCAATATTTAATACAATCACGTTTAAGAGTTTGACGACTTACATGAGTGTAGCGTGGTTGAAGCCATTTTTAAATCAACCTCGTTAACCGAGGGTTGTCGAAGTGGTTGAACGGCAAACCCTCTTGAATCACAAAGTGAGCTAAGTCTTGATGAAGCGCCCTCTCGTCATATACAAAAATACTCCCATCTTGTCCCATAACACATTGTCCCGATCCCGAAACGCCTTTTGTTTCTTTACAATGTTTAGTCGTGTGCTTCTTCAACGTAGAGTTCCCATCGAAATTGATTAAAGTGTTACAAGCTTTACAACGAGCCTTTTTTGATCAAGTTTGTAAGCAATTTTTGAGTGTTTTTCTTAAATTTGGTTGTTGTGATTCAACCAAAATCATCAATGGTATTTATAGGAATGTTTAGGAGGTTAAAATGGGACAAAAAGGGGACAATCCTGTTAGAAAATGGCTAAAAAAAACAGAAAAACGGCATTATAGCCGTTGCCTACATGTTTACTGTCAAGAAAGTGCAAAAAAAAATAGACATTGGAACAGGTTCAGAACCGGTTCCCAAGAACCAGATCGCGAACCGGTATGAAAATATCCGGTTTCGAACCGGTTCTAGAGAGAAATATGTGGAATCGGATAGGAATCGTCGCATATTAGAGGAACCGGGACTGGATTCAGTTGGAACCGGTGTTGACCGGAGTCAGTTCCGGATTTTTTTCCGGTTCCGGTTCAGGAACCGGTTAGCTTGGCCATGGCTACATTTTACTTTGATGATTCGCTCATTCAGGAGGAAATGAAAATTAATGCAAATGATACGAGGGATTGCTCCCTCGCAACAGGTTTTACCTCTCAAGGGATCTTGAGAAGCTTGCAACCCCCACCAGACAGTGTACCTGATCGTTGTAGTATAGTATAGTGACAAGTACCGGGGGATTGATCGTTCAACTCAGGAATAGTATCGCTAGGATTAGAAAGCCTATTAAACTAGGTCTAGAGGTGAGAGATGATTCTTTTTGTATTTTTTATATTTTATGAAAGCAAGTAAAATCTCGGGTTTTGAAGGAGTGAGCGGAATTAGTTGCTAGTCAACTAACCCAATTAACTAAAGATGCAATCAAAATAAAATAGAAAGAAATAAAAATTAAACTAATATACTAATGTGGTGGAAACAATAATGAGAAAAGTTGTGTTTACTTAGATTTCATTACTCCCTAGATATCTTTTACCGGTTGATTAGCTTGTTACAATTGCATGGATGACGGGTTATATTCCTTAATACTAGTCGCAGGGCCGTATACAATATTCCCTAACTCTATAAGATCCTACTTCACTCCTATGTCGAGCCGACTAAAAGCTCCTAACATGGGATCATTAGAATTCACTTATGCATTAAATACAACCAAAAATCGTAGTACACCTCCGATCATGTTTCTTAAGACGTTCAAGCAAGTTACCAATGGAAGTCTGCCAGTTTTCTTAAGCCTAACATCGAATACAATCATCCGTAACAATTATAAACAAACAATCAACCAATAATCAATATCTAAGTTTCACTACATCTAAGCAAACACAATAAAAACCTAGCCTAACATGTTAAAAGAAAGACAAGCATAAGATAGAATCAAACAATACATAGACATATTGAATGATTATTGGAAGACTTATCTTTATTCAAACATTGAAGAAAGAAGGGTTTGAAACCCCTTCAATCAGCAGGAAGTTCGACCTATGGTTTGTGTTTTAGTATTCCACAACTTGTTCCACACCTTACAATGAAAAATTGGAAAAATATATATAGACAGAGCATCCTGACGGCGTCATGTATTAACTTCTGATGCCGTCAACTCGCCGCCAAGTTGAAATTCGTATTGCCTAGATCCAGTCTTGACGCCTTCATGTGTAAATCTACTCTGGGCCGTCACATGCATTTCGACCCTGACGGCCTTGGTGACGCCGTCAGGCCATTAGCACTGAAAATGTTCTGGGCCATCATGTTGTAATATCCACTTCCACCTCTTTTATCACTCTTGACGCCGTCATGTATTAATGCTTGACGTCGTCAGGTACTGTTCCCAGCAAGGAATTTGAGACTTTGCCGTTTTCTTCACTTTTATGCTTCAAAAACGTTCAAAACGCTTTCTTTTCCAGATTTCTCCTCAAAAGTACCTAAAATAACAAAAGAAACGATTTAGGGCAATAATTGATCAAATAATCACGAATTCGTGCTTAAATGACCCTTTAAAAGCGGTACACTTTTGGCCTCATCAGCAAACTATGAGACCCGTTGTAATTTATATACTACGTAGTACATAATATATAACCCATTTGTACATGTCATATTTAAAAAAATACTAGGACCTCCCTCTTACATACTCCCTCCGTCCCTTATTAAATGTCCAGTTTTGACTTTTCGAGTTTTTTTTCTTTAACTTTGACCTTAAATATTTTTGTTTGTATTATATGATACTCGATAAAAATTATGTCAATGAAAAGTACATTTAAAACTCAATTCATTCATATATTTTGCATCATGTATTATATAACATATATAAAAAGATTTATGGTCAAAGTTGATAAAACAAGACTTTGAAAATTCAAATTGGACATTTAATATGGGACGGAGGTAGTACTACGTAGTACATAATATATAACCCATCTGTACATGTCATATTTAAAAAATACTAGGACCTCCCTCCGGACATTTTTTCATATCGAACCAAAATTAATTACTGAAAACATAAAAATATCATGAGCATACCCTTCAAAGGGTGAACAACGTGTTCATATGCATGATTTGATGAGTAATATTCAGTTGGTCATATGATAGAATAAGGAAGAGAAGTAGGTCCATTGTGATTTTTGACTAATGGAGCAACTCAATAATCTATCCCTCACATGCGTACCGCATTTACACGAATAATATTTGAAGAAGAATTTGTCAATCAATAATTTTTTTTCTACTTCCCGTAAACCTCTCGACTTTTGTCTTTACACATTCGCTCGATAGATTTCCTTCGGTAAGGACGATGCATTATTCACTCATTAAAGGTTATTCGGTAGGGTGTCGTTTGTTCGGCAGAGTACGTACGTGTTCCTTGGGTACCCATACCAATGGCAAGAGCAAAAGGCTGTTGCAACATTGTCTATTATGCCTTAATATTTTAATTATTATAGCATGATACATTTAAACAGTCACAACGTATAAACGACTTCTCGTCCGAAGAAATCTTACATAATGATACGCATGATCTTGACTTCACTACTCTACCACACAAGAAACAACACACATTTCATCTTCGATTGAACTTGGATTTCTTGTTTTTAATATATCAAAATTTTATACAATGAACCCCAAAACCCGTTGGTTGCTGAAGGCCAATGCTTTCTATCAGTCACTTCCTGTACAAATGCCTTGGCTTACCTGGGAAAATAGTGGTCCTTATAAGGGTCCTTTGACGTCTTGTGACGGTCCTTCGACATTTTGGACAATTGTCCGTCGATTACCCCTTCGTCCAGACGTAAAAGACACATCATCCTTTTGGCCAAATCCAACGACAATCGTTGAATTCTGACTTTCGACCCCTTCTGCTGGTTTCGAACTTCATTTAAACCATTTTAACCCCCTAAATGAACATCGGGATAACTTTATGCGCATTCATACTTTATTAGACCTGGTTTCCGATCGTCGATTTTTTGGTCTTCCGGTTACTTGACTCCGCTCGGTTTTTGAAACTTTGTTATCTACCCATGACAATCCTACTGCTGGAACTTTAGTCCTCATCACTTTGGTGTTATATATACATTTACTCATTCGGTTGACCGGAAGGAAATGTTCACTAATATGAGCCATGTAGCATTATTTTATCTTTATTTGACTATGTGGCTCAATGAAAATAACGAGCCCAGCTAATTTGGAATCAGACCTTCTGCACCTATGGCATTCGGCGCCAACGCCCCACTCCTCGAACTTCGACATCAGTGATTATACAAGTTATGTTTATACAATAATCGTACAGCTTTATGAGAATAAAAGTCACGATCGTTCGAGTACTTGAAATTATTGCCTAGCGGTTCATTAATCATCATCACACCAACATACAAGACCGAAAGATTGAGGCGACGAAACCCATTTATCTCGCATGGTTGGGAGGATATTCGTTCTTTTCCTCCAGCGTTTCTGGATCGACCCAAAACTTTATGTATCGTACTACTACTTCGGAGCTGCTCCGGTTCATCTTTTTCTAGCTCGAACCTCCGGCTAGATAGACTTGTGGCTGCCTATCTAACTCCTATCAATCATTGACTCCCGTCGTTACTCACTTTCCAGCCCTCCAGCATCGAGGCTCTAACAGTCACAGAACTCAGGTTGAAGCAATTTTGTAAGAAGATTTTAAAAAGTTCCACCTTTGCCTCAAAATGGAAAACCATTCAAAGGAAATAGTACTGTAGTGGTAACTTTTTTAGGAAGATGAAGACTTTTAGTCCTTCTAATCTGATTATTTAATCTGATTATTTAAGGTGTGGCGACTGGGCGAGAACAAGAAGGGGTTGTCGTCCGGCGGCCGTCTACTAAGCGAAGAGCCGCTCGCTTCCTTTTATTCTCACATAAAATGTGCAGGTAGCCTAGGGGAAGAGAAGCAAGCTAGCAACAACAACAACAACAACAACATACCCAATCCCGCGAAGGCGAGGTAGGGGGAGGTAGAAATGTAGACAGGTCCTACCCCTACCCCAGGTAAAACCTGGGAGTAGAGAGACTGCTTCCAGGGAGACCTCCGGCACGTGCACCAGTGCGAGTGATAGAGAAACTAAAAATAAGCAAGTAGCAAAAGAGCAACAAGTAAAAGCAACTAGAAGCAAGCAACCAACCAACAAAGGGCCTAGTACAAAAGACAAACATATAAAAACATGCAAACAAACAGAGCACCAAAACAACAAACAAACAACAAACAAGGGGCAAGACAGTCAAATCAAGCAAACAAAGCAAGTAGGGCAAAAGATAGAAAGCAAAAGCAAAGCCAAAAACAAACACATCAAAGCAAGGACACACAAGCAAGTGGGCAAAAGGCAAGAAGGGCAACACAAAAACAAAGCAAGGCAACGCAAGGGGGCTAAAGCTAAGGCAAAGCAAAGGGAAAAGAGGCACCACTAGCCTACTACAAACCTACCAGGGAAGAAGCAAGCTAGCACCGCTTCAAAATTAATTTGATTCTATATCGAAGTATTCCGCAACTCTCTAAATCATAATGTTTTCTTTTTAGCAAGTGTATATTTTGAAAATTCACAAACAAGATATTCGCTAAGTGTATATATCTAACCGGTGTATTAAATATCGGGGCATATTGTCGAATTTACAATGGTTGTCATCCAACCGTCAAGTATGAAAATACACATCATCCATGAGTAACGTTGTTTTTATTAGTCGATTATGTTATCTAATACTCCGTACTTTGTTTTATTTAAGTTCAACGATACTAACAAGTTGTAGCACCGTTAAACTAGAGGGAATATAGTGGTGATACCTCCATCGGTTATGTTACGGTTCAGTTATGATCCGATTGTTGTATTGAATTATTGATACTAATGAGACATTGTGTTTATCATATCTAACGGAAAAAGCAAAAGAGCTTTCATGTTTTACTTTGCAGGGATAATTATACGAGGTTCCACATGCGCAACAACTACGAGAAATTAGACATAATATTATACTGGCTCCGGCGGAGATTAGCTACCTCCGACCGATCAGTGTAGCCAATGTCTCAACAAAAATTTTATATCCCAAAAGCGCAAAGTCACTAGAGGCAACGAAGTATTAAGTCACAACAGCGCAAAGTTGCTAGAGGCAACGAAGTATTAAGTCCCAACAACGCAAAATCGCTAGAGGCAACGAAGTATTAAGTCCCAACGGCGGAAAGTTGCTAGAGGCAATGAAGTATTAAGACCCAACAGCGCGAAGTCACTAGAGGCAATGAAACGAAATATCTTAAGTCCCAACAGCGCGAAGTCGCTAGAGGCAATGAAACGAAATATCTCACACAGGTAGCAAGGTCCGACCATGTAAGCAAAAGCTAATCTAAACAATAAGCGTCCCAAACATATAAACTTGTACCTCCGGAGCTATGCAAGTAGCAAAGGTAATACAAAACAAGTGTTTGGCGTACGTTTATGATTAGAAAAATAAATAAATGATATATAAAGGCACTTCACGAAAATCATTATTTTGGTAGAAAAGCTGTGTTTTATTTGTGCAGATAACAAAGGGATTGTCCGAATGACATTGGCCGAAAGACCATAAAGTACACTTTAAGTATTATATCATTAGTCTTCTACTAATAATGCAATACCGGAGGGACATGTTAGCGTATATGTCCGAATGACGCAGGCCGAAAGACCATAAAGAACACTTTAAGTATTACATCATTAGTCTTCTACTAATAATGCAATACTGGGAGGACATGTTAGCGTATATGGTCTGATAGACCCGATCCATCAGGACATAAGATAGAAGGTACATGATGAAAGGTCTGGATGGACGGCTTGGCTGGAGGGTACTGGATAGACGGCCTGGCTGGACGGCTCAGACTGGACGGTACTCGATGGACGGCCTGGATGGCGGTACTCGATGAACGGCCTGGATGGAGGGCTCAGACTGGACGGCGCTGGCCGGATGACACATGCCGGACGACAGGATGAGGGCCGCATCTAGATAAAGGGCGCGTGTACCAGGACGCGTTTGGATGAAGGCGCGTGAACCTACCACCCAGGTTTTAAGGGAACATGTTCCCAATGATGACATCATCTACAGTAGCTCATGTATTATATATACAACACCCTTGGTGGTTGTATACACACACAAAACCTCCTACCTCTCTCTACTTTCTCTCTCTAGAATTACTCCCAACTAGAGGGTTCATCCCTCTATACTTATAGTAGAGGACTGACTTGACCGTCGAAGGGTGGTCCCGGGGCTCCGGCCTCGGGACTTCTTCTAGCCGGTTCTTTCCTGTTTACAGCATGCTTCGAGGCTCGGGACAAGGATGAATGGCACGTGAGAGCCGTCCAGACTTACCTAGCAGATTTATGCTTAAGCACCGGTTAACACATTTTATTGGTTGATTACGTGGACCGACTGTTCTGTATGTGTTAGTATTGATTTTGGTCGAGAATGTTGGGTTGTTTCATGACATTAGAATGACACTTTTTTATTTGATTACTAGTTAACTACTGTTATGTAGAATCAAATATTTGCGGTCTTTATTATACGACAAGTGTAAAAGAAAATTTACCTCTATCAGTATTTTGAATAGCGTTAATTTTTTTTTTTTTTTTTTTTTTTTTTCTTTTTTTTTTTATTAATGGCACTACACTTGAAATCCGACCCTCGAGTTAAAACATCCAAACGGGGAGGCCCCGGATCCCGAACCACTAGAAGAGACTCGCGAGGCTTCGCACTAAGAGGAAAACGTGAATTTTTTTTGTCTCTTGCGAGACTTGAACCATGGATAAAACCTCCCCAAAAGTCAAGAAAGAGCCCAGGTGGCCAACTGAGCTATGTCAGTTGGTTTTTAATTCTTCTATTTGTTTGATATACTACGTAACTCAACCTTCCACTGTGGTTGAAGTTTCTTTGTATTACTTTTTTCAAAAAATAGTTAATAGGCCGGTTGGTTTTTAATTCTTCTATTTGTTTGATATATTTAAGAATCCTATTTGTGTTGTCTTTGATTTTAAGGTCTTGTTTGATTCATTAAAACTATTCTTGTGAACTTATTTAAAACTTTGGTCAACAAGAAAATAAAACCAAACCAATCAAATAGTGTTAATTAAGTTTTAAGAGGAGAGTTATATTAAATACCAAACTTTTCTTACATACTAAGAGAATCATCTTTACTATCCATCTAAAAAGAAATCAATGGTTGAGATTAAAAATATTTTAATATTTCACCCATTTTTTATAATTTAAATATCTCTTAAACCGTTAATCATTAGCGAAAATAATTACACAATCGCGACGAGCATTTAATTATCTTTCTATAGACGGGCATTTTGATATACTTTCGACAAAAAAAAATCATTTTTTTACGTGGCTGAAAAAATCATATATGATATATCATATATGATATGTAATATCATATATGATATATCATATATGATTTTTTCGGCCACGAAAAAAAAACGAAAAAAAAATGTCAAAAAATATATCAAAGTGCCTATTTATAGAAAGATAATTAAATGCTTGTCGTAACGATATATATTTTTTTTTTCGCTTAACGATTAACGGTTTGAAAGATATTAATATTTGAAAAAAAGGATGAAAGTGGGTTTTTTAAATTGTTGGGATTAATCTCATCTATTAGATCAAATAAATATGAAGAGAAGATGGAGAGTGAAGATTAGTCTCTTGGTATGTAAAAAAAGTTTAGTCCTCAAATGATCTTATATCAAGTTTTAATAAAACTAAAACTTTTCTGGTTGGAGCTCACTATTTTGCACGTCAATAGACTCGAGTGCACAATTCCAATGCGTGTGATAAAACGAATAAAGTTATAAAACGAATGATAAATACTAGTGGTAAAAACAAAAGAAAAGAACTCTAGGAGGAATAATGCCTCGAGCATCAGATCAACCCTTTGTGTGATGTAACTCTTAGGGTGTGTTTGTTTCATTTATATGTTTTAGGTCTGAATTTGACTGCCACATCTTACTAGTAAGAGGTGGCTAAAATGTCTAAATTTAAACAAAATAATGTTGTTTGTTTTTGTATAATTGCCCAAATGATTTTAAATGCTTGTTTCTGCAATTTATTTAAGTAACTTATGTAAATATGAAAAAATATTTTTTATCATAAATATAAAATAGTTAATAAATCATCAAATATATTATATTAACACGAGTCTTCAATCTATCTTATCGAGTAAGAGGCAGTAAGACAAGTCTTCCACCTCTTACTGAGTAAGATGTTATATGTCTAACTGGTCTGACTCAAAAGAAAAAAACAAACAAACAAAACGTCTGCCCACCTTTTACTGGTAAGAGTAAGAGGGAGTAAGAGAGCTAGTAAGACTTTTTTTTAAAAAAAACATAGTTTCTTCGTTTTGTTCGATGGAATACAGTTTGTTTTTCGCTGAAACTTTGATGAGCATGTTCTTTTCTCCTTAATAATAATAATAATAATAATAATAATAATAATAATAATAACCTTGTATGCTTAGTGTTCTCAAGTTGTGATTTGGGATAGAAAGTGAAAGTATGTAAAGAAAAAAAAATATGTGTTCTTAAGTATTTTTAGAAAGAAAATGAAAATAAAGTATAGAAGTAGGAAATAAAATGGTGAGTAATATTTCAATTAAATAATGATTAAGGACATAATTATCTTCCTTTTTATTTTCTTCTTACAACTTAAGATTCAAAAACACTAACATATTTTTAACAATATTTCATTTTCTTTACTCATCACTTTCTATACTTTCTTTTACTTTCCTTTTTTTCTACATAAAAAGTAGAGAACACAGTGTTAAATATTTGTTCGTGCAACGTATGTGATTTGAAAGTACAAGTTTTATTACCTCTAAAATGAAATTTTCATTTGGATAGAGTTTGATTTTATTATTTTTTGCCCTCTACATGTTCGTGTGAGTATTCATAGTTTTTGTGAAGTTGGATAATAAAGTTTACCAATAAAAGTGGTGTAGCTTAATCTAGTTTTGAGAAAACTAAACAGTTGATGACTAAAATTGATTTCGTTCTCCATCTAGCTCAGTTTGGAGTTTGATTTTAGGTCTTTCTTGACTTTTTCGTGTTTTAAAAAAAACAAAAAAAATATGAGGATTAGATATCTCTGAGACTCGAACAAGAAACCTGCCGGGCGAGTGGTTTCTTGGTCCTCTGCCGGTACTTGTGGCTTCCGAGGTACAAGAAGTGGGACACCATTTGCTGCTCAAACCGCAGCGGCAAATGCTATTCGTGCAGTAGTAGATCAAGGTATGCAACTAGTAGAAGTCATGATTAAAGGTCCCGGTCTCAGAAGAGACGCAGCATTACGAGCTATTCGCAGAAGTGGTATACTATTAACTTTTGTACGGGATGTAACTCCTATGCCACATAATGGCTGTAGACCCCCGAAAAAAAGACGTGTATAAAAAAAATGGAAGATATTTCAATTGCAAGAGAAACAAGAGAAATAAATGATTTAATAATCTGATCAAATAATATTATTATGAAGGGAAACATAGCCGTAGAGATGCCCAAACCCATGTGTTTTATTCTCAAATACGAATTTTTATTATCAAAGTAGCTTTGGAGAAAACCAAAAAAGTAATGGAACTTTAACGTTTGTCAAATGTGACTACCGTTTTTTTTTTTTTTTTTTTTTTTTTTTGAACGGTGAATTTTATTAAACTAGCAAGATGCTAGAAGAAAATTACAAAGTAATTAAATGGGGATTTTTTAACCAATTCTCCCAAGAGAAGCTCCTATTACAACGACTAGAACACCAATTAAAAGCGTGAAGCACAATGTCATCAAATATAACCGATCGTCTTGGATGAGTCTCCTGAAAGATGATCTGATTCCTAAAAGACTAGATAGCCCAACAAGCAACGTAGAAAACACCTTCTAACAAATTCTTAACCTTTGAAGTGAGCCGAACCGAGGAAAACCAACTTTGCCACTCCACGAAAGATGTCCAGGTATGCGGAGTTAAATCCCACCATCTACAAATGCGTTGCAACACAATCTGGGCCAAGTCACATTGGAAAAGAATATGTTGAGTATCCTCCTCACAAGAGCGACATAACGGGCAAGTATTAGACTCAATATTTACCCCTCTACGTACCAAGTTAACCCTTGTAGGTAAGCAATCTCGACGTGCCCTCCAAACGAAGATATTGATCTTAATAGGAACACACTTCACCCATCTCATAGAATCAAAAGAAGGAAGGAAAAGATCGTCAATGAAATTACGAACCTCTTTAACCCGGAACTCACCATCACCCGTCAAATCACAAAACCAATGATCCCGAGAATTAAAAAGAGAGATCAGATCCAACTTAGACTTTAACTCTGTCATCTGCTGAAATTCAATGCCATCGCGAACACATCTACGAAAAGAGTGATCCGAAGAAATATTTAATTTAATAGCAACTGAGATATCTTTATCCTGTTCCAAAGCAAACAAACGAGGGAATTGGATATGAAGAGGAGACTCTCCGATCCAACAATCGAACCAAAACCTGGTGTCGCACCCGTTCCCAATACGCTTTTTGCAATGAGACCAGAAATCAAAACCTTTGTCTCGCAACACTTGAAGCTCGCGCAAGATAGAACTCCATTTAGACGAAACTTGAATCGAGTGAGAATTAATATTATCACCATACAACGCTTGAATAACCCGATACCAAAGAGAGCCATCTTGAGAGACGAAACGCCAAACCCATTTAAGAAGAAGGGCTCAATTTAAAGCAAAATAACTCGAAACACCTAAGCCTCCATTTTTCTTGGAGGCTAATATCTTATCCCAGGCAGCCCATGTAATTTTCCTATCCGAAATATCTGCTCCATTGAAAAAACGATTACGAATAGCCTCCAGTATCTTCAACACTCCTTTAGGAACCTTAAAAATAGACATGGAATAAATCGGAGACGTGCCAAGAACCGATTTTAATATAGTTAAGCGACCACCAACTGATAAGGTATTTGATTTCCATTTAGAGAGCCGAGATGTTAACTTATGAATAGTATCTTCCCAAGCTTTATGATGAGACATAAGCTTTATGACTACCGTATTTATGATGACACATTTGTAACTTTTAATATTTTTTTGTTTCTTTTAGTGGTCAGAATAGATTGTGTAACGGTAATGCGAATGGGCATTGCACCCCAACTGTAACTAATCAAACCAATGCGTTGCACTCAGTAGCAACATCAAAACAGACGCATCGCTTGATGACCATTTCAATATTTAGGTTGATTGAGTGACCGAAACATTTAACAAAGCAACTCCAAATTTTGTTACCGTTTGTCTATTTTAAAAAAATTAAATAAATAAATAATAAAATAAAATAAAAAAGTAAAACTTCTTTTAAAACCCCACTTTATTTTAATTTATGAATAAAAGTTTTTAAAAAATAAAAATTAAAATTGGGTTGCTTTTGTGGTCACCACTAGGTAGTTATGGTTGGAGTGGAGTTGTGGAGAGAAAAAATTGAGGTAACGCTGAAGTGCGGGGTTGCTTGGATGAAGTTGTGGTCACCATTAGCACTGGTCTAAAAGATTTGGATTCAATGAATGCGGTATCTTTTTAGGAATTGTTTTGTTTCATTTTCATTAAGGTTGAGCAAACGACCCGAACGGATCGGACCGAACGAAGGACCAACCGAGACCGGACCGGACCAGACCGACCACATTTGGTCCGGTCCTCAGTCTTGGCTTTTTGGCTAATTCGGCCGTCGGTCCGGACCACAAACCAATTATTTGGCCATGTTGGACCAGACCGACAGATACCGGACCGACCGCATTCGGTCCGGTCCTCGGTTTTGACTTTTTGGCTAATTCGGTCCTCGGTCTTGTCGGCCCGGTCCTGGACCGATGATAACCCCTAATTTTCATATTTGTGTTGGTTGAGAGTTTTACGAGATCCCACGACTAACTACGTTTCCCGTCTTTATTTGTTATTTATTTATTTTTTTTATTAAAACTTCATATGTTATTGCTGTTAACAAGTTTGGGTAGTCAGTGTTGAACTGTTGATGATGAAATACGCCTTGATTGAGGAAATGTTACAACAAATAACATAAAAAGCAACAAGTCCTGAAGTTGATATTTCTGAATCAACAATCAAGCCGAACATAACCTCACTTAGCCTTAGAAGATCCAAACGGCCAAAAACGATATACTAAGGTTTTCAAATTACTACCTTCTAGGAAAATACCATAATCATTTTATAGAAGCTTATATAGTACTTTTAGTCGTAAAAGCTAAAGGAAAAGAATCAATAATAGGCATTGTTGCAAATGCTCTTGTTACAAATCAAGGCTGACCGATAAGCAAAGTTTTGTAGAATGCGTGGCTATAAGCAATCTAGATTCTTTCATGTGGATCATCCAATCTCGAAGTGCTTCAAGAATTGCATGTGAATCTTGTCCCCCGGAGGCATTGAAACCATGAAGTCCGTTAGTATTGAATTTAGTCCAACAAGTTGGTCTATTCCATGACGTACAACATAACGATACATCCTTCATTTCATTACTACTTACTAGTTAACTAAATGTAGAATCAAATATTTGCGGTTTTTACTAGACAACAAGTGTACAAGAAAATTTACCTCTTCATCGGTATCTCTATCTATACTACCTATAATGGAAAAATGGTCAAAAGTGAAATGTTGAGTTTTCAACAATGGTCAAATGAGAGAGAAAAATGAAATGTAATTAATACTCTTATTAAAACACCCCAATATTTAAAAGTACAATTATTTATTCACATTATACAACCAAATTAAAGCATATCTACCAATTAAATACAACCAATTCAAACACAAATATGGTTGACCCGGGACGCTTCAAACCCGGCGGGTTGACTTGGTTTAATTTGACCCATTTTCGACCCAACCTAGCAAGTTGACCCGGTTTAAATCGACCAATTTTTCGGCCGGAACGGTTTAACTGGTTAACCGGGTTTCAAAACATTATCCATTACTTAAAAGTACAATGATTTATACACATTGTACAACCAATTAAAAACATATCTACCAAATTAAATACAACCAATTAAAACACAAACCGGGTTGACCTGGGACGCTTCAAACCCGTTTTTCGACCAAAACGGTTCAACCAGTTAAACCACCCGGATCGAACTGGGTTTCAAAACATTATGTTTAATTCCCAAATCTTCAAACTTTTATTATTTTTCGCTTATAACCTATAAACTTTTTTTTATCAATAAACTATGATCTAGCGCTATAAAATCCCGTTGCTATGCACGGGTACTCGTCTAGTTTTGTATAACATCATTTGATATATGTTGGCGTATGTACCCTCCGGATACATGCCATACGGAATACATACCTTCCGGATATATATCAGATAAAACGTATTCAAACACATCCAGTCAGAACAGACCAACGTCCGAAAGGTACTAGGCAATACCTTCCGGATACCGGTGTACGCATGACCGAACCCTCCGTCCACAAACCAAAGTACAAGTAAGTACAAGAAAGTACATGGTAGTGGAGCATAAACTAGTAAGCACTAAGGGATTAAGTACAAACCAGCCTGACACTCCATATGAGTTGCCTATAAATAGAGGAGAAATCTTCATTTAAGGTTAACTAATTCTCTCACTCTCTAACTTTACTCATATTTTCCCTCTCTAAGAACATATACTTACTCTCACGCCGGAGGTTGGTTCTGGGATACATTCCCGGGGCGAGACTAACGGACGTACATGTTTTGCAGATATCCGAAGCATCACACTATCAGCAAGGACCACCCCAAATCCGAAGGACCAATCATAGTCCGAAGGATTCATTCCGCTTGTCTGAAGTAGAAGCAAGATTTTACTTCAACAAATTGACACCATCCGTGGGACCCGTCATTCACTCTACCCGAACTAAGAGATGACAGATCCTACTCCAACAACACCTGAAGAAAGTGTAAGGAACCCAGATAACAACGCCCACAATGGCAGCATAGAACAAATCCAAAATCACATCACCACCCTAAGAACTCTAATCCAACAATAAAATACCACAGGGGAAACACCGATTAAGCCTATCGAACTCGACTTCAAAGACGAAGAACCTCAAGATTCCGGTGCTCAGAAAGCAGAAGAGGAGGTCACGGACGATCTTTCTAAACCTTTCAAAGCAGCATCCAAGAGTCCTTTCACCCGAAGGATCATTAACTTTTCCAGACCTAAAAATGCAAACTATTTGATGCCTTCCCACATAAAGTTGTACGATGGGTCCACAGATCCGGACGATCATGTCACAAGGTTTGAAGGAGCTGCAAATCAAGGTGCCTGGCCCATGCCTGTATGGTGTATGACGTTTCAACAAACTTTAGATGCTGCGGCCAGAGGATGGTTCGACAGCCTCCCGCGAGGCAGTATCGACAATTGGGATACCTTATGTGAGCAATTTGTGCAGAGATTTGCTCTTCAGAGAAAATGTGTCAGAGGTCCCATGGAAATTACCAAAATCGTCCGACAAGCCAACGAGGGGTTATCAGAGTTTAAAGAACAATGGACGGACGAAGCTAGCCGTATTTCAGGGGTTCCGGAAGTAATGCAGATATCCTCTTTTATAGATGGCAGTAAGTGTCCGGAACTAGCAAAGAGGTTCTTCGAGAAAATTCCTCGAACAGTAACAGAAATGATGATAAGGGTCGATGACTTTATCCGTTCTGAGAAAGCATACCGGTCAGCCGAAGTGCCAAGAGGAGAAAAGATAGACAACTATAAGAAAGATCATCATTACAGTTCGTACCCTAACAGATATGACCAAAACACTCAACGACTCCCTTATTGAGGAAATCGCAGACGGGACAATCAACGGGACGAGTTCAGGCCTCGCCGAAATGATCACTTTACACCTTACGGTCCCGTCAGAAACGATCATATCAATAGGACAGACTATCGGATGGATTATAGGACGGACTATCGCCGTAACGACGGAAATCGGAGGGATACCAGACCAATAGACTTAAACTCGCTCACCAAAGCCTCCAAAGAAATCCTAGCAACTGAACATCAACTCAGACTTCCGGCACCACCCCCCTTGAGAGGAAGACCATCAAGAGAAAACATGGACAAGTATTGTGACTATCATGGAGAGAAAGGCCACCTGACCAACGATTGCCACAACTTGAAAGAGCAGCTTAAGAAGGCTATGGAGACGGGCAAGCTAAACCACCTGATTAGAGATGTCCGTCAAATAGATAGAGCACCTCCCAGAAATAACAATCAAACCAACCAGGGCCGAGTCATCAACATGATCCGATATCAGGAGAGGAGACATAAACGTAAAATCATGGACCAAGAGGAAGAATGGATGAACACCCCTATAAGCTTTCCCCCCATCATTCCCGGAGACGCTTCCAAAGAACCACTCATAATTGAAGCAGAAATCGAGGGATACACTGTACGAATGGTATACGTGGACCAGGGTGCTTCGGTAGAGGTAATGTACGAGCACTACTTTTTAAACCTCGATCCCTCCATCCAATCTCGATTGACAAAAACAAACACACCACTAGTTGGGTTCGCCGGAGAAGCCACAAATCCGTTGGGAAAAATTAAACTAGAAGTATGCTTCGGAAGCGAAGGATTGTATCGCCGAACAACCATGAGATTTGAAATAGTAAGATCCCCCTCCCCCTATAACATAATACTCGGACGTTCCGGAATTAAGAAACTAAGAGCCATCCCCTCAACAATACATGCCATGATGAAGTTCCCAACACCAAGGGGTATCGCCACTCTGGTCACCCGGTCAGTCATCATTTCAGAATGCAGGAAGCTGGAAGAGAAATTCTTACTAGAAAAAGAAGTTAAAGCCGAAAGTCCCCCGACACCCACAATTGAAGAAGGAACCACAGGAACCGAGGAAATACTAGTTCATCCGGCATATCCGGAACAATTGGTGACGATAGGGAAAAAATTTTCAAAAGAAGGACGAAGACAACTAATAACGCTACTTAAGGACAGCCAGGACGTCTTCCCATGGGAACCATCGGACATGACCGGCGTCCCTCGATGGGCAGCCGAGCACAAGCTTAATGTAAACATCCAGGACAAACCCGTTGCTAAAAAAAGAAAGAGATTCTTTTCGGAGGAAAAGAACCAAGCCATAAACAGGGACGTGGAAGAATGGCTAAAAGCCGGAATAATCCGTCTGGTACCCAACATGGATCGCAAATCCTGTGTTAGTGAAGAATCCAGACGATAGTTGGAGGATATGTATTGACTTCAAAAACCTCAACTCATCATGTCTCAAGGACTACTATCCGTTGCCTGAAATAGATTGGAAGATTGAATCAGTAATGGGATTCCGTTACAAATGTTTCCTGGACGCTTACAAAGGATACCACCAAGTGCAGATGGCAAAGGAAGACGAAGAGAAAACGGCCTTCTATACTGATCACGGAACATATTGCTATGTTAAAATGCCGTTCGGACTAAAAAATGCCGGAGCAACCTATCAGAAGCTAGTAGACTCCACCTTCCAGACGCAAATTGGCCGAAACTTGGAGGTATACGTAGACGACATGGTTATCAAAAGCCAAACGGAAAAAGAACTTTTAGCCGATATAGCAGAAACATTCGACAACCTCCGAGGGATCAATATGAAACTAAATCCTAAGAAATGCTCCTTCGGAGTGGAGGAGGGGAAATTTCTTGGTTATATGGTGACTTCCGAAGGGATTAGGGCAAACCCTAAGAAAACTAGAGCAATTGTTGATATGCAATCACCAAAATCATTGAAGCAAATGCAAAGTCTAAGTGGTAAACTCGCAGCACTAAACCGTTTCTTGTCAAAATCTGATGAAAGATCTCTACCTTTCTTTGAAACATTAAAGAACGTCACCAAGGAAAATAAAGAAAAATACCAATGGACGGAGGCAGCCGAAAGGGCTTTTCAGAAAATGAAGAAGATGATTCTGGAGCTCCCGTGCCTAACTACACCAAAACCAAAAGAAGATATGTACCTATACCTATCAGCCGTGATGGAAGCAATAAGTGGGGTAATGTTGCTTGAAAGAGAAGGACGGCAGATTCCAGTTCATTACGTAAGCCGAACATTGCACGAGGCCGAAAAGAGGTACGCTCTGGTAGAGAAGTTGGCTCCAGCCCTCCTACACTTGTCCAGAAGATTGAGACGATATTTCGAAGCTCACCCCATCAAAGTCATAACGGATCATCCCATCAAGCAAGTATTGAACAGAGCAGAGGCTTCCGGACGGTTAGCCAAATACATGGTAGAGCTGGGAGCTTACAACATTACCTACGTACCAAGAAATGCTATCAAAGGACAAGTACTGGCCGACTTCATCAATGAGATACCCATCGGTACAACTTATCCAGATCCAAAAAGGAGGGGCAAGGAGATATGCAATATCTCTCAAAGTGAAGAATGGATCTTGTACACCGACAGGGCGTCTAGCAAAAAAGGTGCCGGAGCAGCCCTAGTACTGATCAGTCCGGATAAAGAGGAATACACTTATGCTCTCAGACTAAACTTTGAAGCCACCAACAACGGAGCAGAATACGAAGCACTCCTTGCCGGACTGAGAATCGCAAGAGAAATGCATATAGAAGCACTGGACGTGCGGGTGGACTCAAACCTAGTGGCAAGCCAAATCAACGGAGAGTTTACTGCGTACACGGAGAGCATGACAAAATACCTTACCAAAGCCAAGGAATATATTGCTTGCTTCAAACACTTCAAGATAAAGAATATCCCGAGGGCCCAAAACCAAAAAGCAGATATACTAAGCAAGTTAGCGTCCGTAGCATTCGACCACTTAACAAAGGAAATCCTAGTAGAAGTGTTGGAGAAACCATCCACTGAAGAAGAGATAATTAATGCAATGGTAGAGGAAGAAGAAGAAAATTGGATGTCACCTATACTCCGGTGCTTAAAGGAAGGGATATGGCCGGAGGATTAAAACGAAGCCCGGGCCCTTCGTATGAAAATAAGTCATTATACATTGATTGATGATGTGCTATTCAAAAAGTCATACCTAGGACCAATGCTACGGTGCGTAGGACCTCTCCAAGCCAATTATGTAATCCGAGAGGTGCACGAAGAAGCGTGCGGTATGCATTCCAGACCACAGTCCGTAGTAGCTAAACTTATGAGACAGGGTTATTACTGGCCAACCATGCACCGGGATGCTAGAGATGTTATCCAAAAATGTGACTCATGCCAAATACATGCTCCGGTTCCTAAATTACCAAAAACAGTATTGACCTCCGTCATGGCACCATGGCCTTTCTTCCAATGGGCAATAGACATTTTGGGACCTTTACCCGAAGGTCCAGGAAAAGTTAAACATGTAATCGTGGCAGTCGACTACTTTACGAAATGGATGGAGGCAAAGCCGCTAGCCAAAACAACCGGAAAAGAAGTGAAAAAATTTGTATGGGACAACATCGTTTGTAGGTTCGGATTACCCAAGATAATTGTCACGGATAACGGGAGTAACTTTTTTGGGGACCCGTTCAAGAGTTGGTGCGAAAGGTTGAATATCACACAAATCAACACAGCAGTGGCTCACCCTCAAGCCAACGGATTGGTAGAAAGGGCAAATAAGAGCTTAATGAAGGGATTCAAGTCGCGACTCGGAAGAGAAAGAGCCGGATGGGTGGACAAATTACCAAACATACTATGGGCATTCCGTACTACCTTGAAAACTAGCAATGGAGAAACGCCCTTTAGTCTGACCTATGGAAGCGAAGCGGTCATCCCAGCGGAAATTGGTATGCCTACCTTTCGGACCATGATGGCAAACGCCGAAAATAACGACGATGAAATCAACTTGAACCTAAACTTGTTGGAAGAACGACGTGAAATGGCGGCGATAAGAGAAGCCAAATACAAAAAGAAGGTGGAGCAATATTACAACTGAAGGGTTAGACCCGAAGCTTTCAAAGTAGGAGATTTCATATATCGGAAGAATGAAGCCAGCAGGGTGGAAGATCAAGGAAAGTTAGGACCAAACTGGGAAGGCCCCTACCGGATAACGGAAGCTTACCAACATGGCACATACAAACTCCAAACCATGGACGACATAGAAGTACCTCGGACCTGATATGCAATTAATTTCAAAAAGTGTTTTATGTAATCGGAGAACTCCGAAAGACTTATTGTAAGGCTCGTGAGCCATTTTCTTGTCTTCAATAAGAGGTTCCATGCCGTTATGCTTTGAAAAAAGAATTGTTTTTCATATAATAACGAGTTATCCGCACAGTAGAACCCCAAGTGGGTAATATGTAAGACCAAGGGGCGAAGGACACAAGTTGTCCAGTAAAATAAAACCCTAAGTGGGTAATATGTAAGGCCAGGGGCCGAAGGGCACAAGTTGTCCAGTAAAATAAAGCCCCAAGTGGGCAAAATGCAAGGCCAAGAGTCGAAGGATACAAGTTGTCCAGTAAAATAAAAACCCCAAGTGGGTAATATGTAAGGCCAAGGTCCGAAGGGCACAAGTTGTCCAGTAAAATAAAACCCCAAGTGGGCAAAATGCAAGGCCAAGAGCCGAAGGACACAAGTTGCCCAGTAAAATAAAACCCCAAGTGGGTAATATCTAGGCCAAGAGCCGAAGGACACAAGTTGTCCGTACAGTAGAACTCCAAGTGGGTAATATGTAGGGCCAAGATCCGATGGACACAAGTTGTTCGGACAATAAATAATAACAAAGCCCTAAATGGGTAATATATATGTCCAAGTGCCGAACGCCACGGCCAAAAGACAAGTTAGTAAAAACACAACAGTCAAAACACCTTACGATATTCGATCTATATTATCCAGCACATACACACACATAGCATAGAAGTATCATAAAAGCAAATGAATACGAGGGAAAAAGTAAAACGATATATATATTCAAAATTCAAAAGCTGTTACATCAAACGTTCCGAAAGACCTATCCTACAAAAGGACGGAACGCTAAAAACCTATACTATTACATCAATCGTCACTAAGATAAACAATGAATAAGAGCTTCACAGGGAATCCGGGGTACCTATATCTATAGTCAAAATGGAGGTACCCAGACCCCAACATACTGCAACCCAACAAAAGGAATCTTGAATAAAAGCTTCACAAAGGATCCGCAATACCTATACCCATAGTCAAAATGGAGATATGCGAATCCTTAAGATAAATGACTTCAAATAAAGGCCGATGTGTTCTGGTCCGAGGCATTCTTACCGGATGAATTTTCTGGTTGAGGCTCAGTCATCGGTCCAGAAGTTGCACCTGAGGTATTAACCCCTTCGACCTCCAAAGTAGGAGCAGGATCAGGAACCAAGGCCACAAGCTCATCATATCTGCGGTCGATAGTCTGACGGATCTTTTGGATGAAGGGATAGTCCTGGGAAAGTGCCTGATCATATAAAGATTGATACTTTGCATCGGCTTCCATATCTATGCCCTCCACCTCTTCCAATAGTTTGACCGCCCTCTCCGGCTCCTCAAACAGACCGGCCCCATCTATCAACCCAGACTGATAGTACAAGTTAAAAGGCTCCGCAAGAGCCGTTCGGAACTCATGACTGCCAAGGAAACGGCGGATAGCCTCCGGGATGAACTCATTTGCTATACGGTTCCTGTCCACCTCGGCATTCCCAGCGGCTATGGCAATATTTTGTTTTTCCTGGTAAAGCTCCTTGAATGCCTTTTCCTCATCGCTCAGTTTCAGCTTTGCCTCGAACAATTGAGCCTCCAAAAGCTTAATCTTCTCCGCCTGGCTACCAGAAACCGTTCTCCACTCTTCCTTCTCTGTCTCCAACTGAGAGATTCTATCCTCCAGACTAGCGTTTTCCGAACGCAACTTTTGGATACCCTCCGGATTGATTTTAACACACTCAGCATGCTCACTTCTAACCTTCTCCAACTCCTTGGACATTCCATCAAACTTCTTCAAGTTATCAGCAAAGGTTTCCTCACATACACCATGAGCGGCTGCCAACTTTTGGTGCTCACCCATAAGAGACTCGAAGCGGAAGATAACATCCGCTTGAGCCATAGCACTCTTGCCCAGAAATAACCACGACCTTCGGATAGCATCACTATCATCCTGGCTGTCAAGATACTTCTCTTCCCCAGGAGTAGCCAAATTGATCATCATATCCCTACAGACGTTGGCATTGTTCATGCGGGTGCCCCTCTTCACTGACCATGCAGGTACGAAGGTTGCATCATCCTCGTCATCCCCTTCGATATCAATCTCCACATCCTCTTCCTCCACAAAGGTCTCTTTCCCCGGACGAGAGGAAGCACCCTTCGAACCTCCTGAAAACAAAAACCTTTATTAGCAAAAGATAATAACACTTGTGAATAAACCGAAAGGAGATAAGTAAATATTAGCGAAAAAGAATATTCACAACAACATACCAGCATCAGATCCTCCAGATTGACCAGCTGTAAAATCTTTCGGATGAACCGAACGGATGGGCTCTGGATCCGCGATGCCCTCAGCAGCATCCAAGTCAATGACATCATCATCAACAGATAACCTGCTTCTCTTATGGACACGCGAAGAAACGCTCCCTCCAGCTCTCTTGGTCGGAGGCTTCTTCAAGCCCAGCTTAGCAGCATGCTCTTTCTTCTTCTCCCTGGCAGCCAACACCTTATCGTCCGGAACCTCAACCTTCTTCAATTCATCACTCTTCTCCGGAACCTCACTGTTGGAGGCCAAAGGCTGAGTAACGTGCATCTCACGGGCTTGGCCTTCCGGCAGTTTGTCTCCCTTCACCACATTGACATTCTTGCGAAGAGGCGGCTTCTTTAAATAGCTTGACATAGTTACACCTGCGGATAAACAAAACCCGTCGTTAAACATGAGAAAAGTTACACAACTCAAAAATTTATACTTATAACAAAGGCTATACCCCTCCCCTTCTCATCCCTCAAAGCCGGACGGTAACCGGGAAACTCCCAGTGATTCGAAAAGCCCAAAGCATACAAGAACGCCTGTGGAACTTGGCATGGCTCAATAATCACCTCGGCCAGCCTATCAGCATGAGAAGCATCATATTCATTTCTCTTTGGAAATGGATCCGACACATCCGAATCCGAATGCCTCCAAGGCATAGCAAACGGAATAGCTCGCCTGTCGATCAAGAAAAATTGATACTTCCAACCCTTCAGACAGGAAGGAAAATCCCCAAAGCAAACTTTCCTATCCTTATGAACACGCTTTTCAAAAGAAAACCAACAACCCCGTTTGCTAAGCTTGTAAAAAACACGAAACAGGGGAGTGGTAGGAGGAATGTGCATGCTCTGGCAATACACCTCAAAAAGGGTAGCACGATGCATGCCCAACGGAACCAACTGAGAAATATGAACTTTAAAGTACCTAATAACATCTAAAAGAAAGTAGAAAAAGGGATAGTGAGGCCGCCCTCAAAGAAATACTCTGCGTATAGACCAATGGCGTCGGCAGGCAATTGATTCATCGTCATACCCGTCGGAGGTACCCTCGGATGTAAATCCATTGGTATTCCGAAAGTCACCACTAAGGCGTGCACCTCAGCTTCGTCCATCACAGACTGCCTTAAAAGTATATCCTTTTTAACATGAGAATCCTCCGGCATTGATACGTCTTCATAATCAAACGAAGCGGTAGATTCCGACATGATGAATCCGAAAAGAAGAAGGGTATAGCCAAACAACAAAAAACTAAACGGACTAAGACGTACCTCAAAGACGACGAGAAAAATCGTTCGGAATACGGACGAGATAAAGTGTGTCAGAAATCTGTGTGTGTTGAGAAGAGAAATTACAGTGGTATAAATGAAGAAAAAAGAACTATTTATAGACGGTAAAAATTGGGCGCGAAACGACACGTCACCCGTAGGGCTAACGTGTCGCCATCCAAGCCGTGTATCCCAAAACACGCACACGTGTTCCAATCCAAAAGGCACGGTAAAAAACGACTGCGCTCCTTAAACGACACATTAATTACGTTTGGAACCTTGCACACAACGTTAAAACGACAAAATTATAACTTACCCCTCGGAAAGTCACAAAAACAAAGATTTTAAGTATCACACCATCGGCATGACCAATACTGTGATACTGGGGGGGACATGTTGGCGTATGTACCCTTCGGATACATGCCATACGGAATACATACCTTCCAGATATATATCAGATAAAACGTATTCAAACACATCCAGTCAGAACAGACCAACGTTCGAAAGGTACTAGGCAATACCTTCCGGATACCGGTGTACGCATGACCGAACCCTCCGTCCACAAACCAAAGTACAAGTAAGTACAAGAAAGTACATGGTAGTGGAGCATAAACTAGTAAGCACTAAGGGATTAAGTACAAACCAGCCTGACACTCCATATGAGTTGCCTATAAATAGAGGAGAAATCTTCATTTAAGGTTAACTAATTCTCTCATTCTCTAACTTTACTCATATTTTCCCTCTCTAAGAACATATACTTACTCTCACGCCGGAGGTTGGTCCTGGGATACATTCCCGGGGCGAGACTAACAGACGTACCTGTTTTGCAGATATCCGAAGCATCACACTATCAGCAAGGACCACCCCAAATCCGAAGGACCAATCATAGTCCGAAGGATTCATTCCGCTTGTCTGAAGTAGAAGCAAGATTTTACTTCAACAATATACGATCTCGATTTTGGTAATTTTTTGTTATAAACTCAACCTTCAACTTTTATTGAAGTTTCAACAAATGTACTTTTTCCGGAATTAAAAAACTACTGTAGTATGTTAAGGGTGCGTTTGGTATCCCACTATGGGAATGATACTATGACTATGAAAATGATTAAATGTGTTTGTTTAAGATGAGAGGCTCACCACTATGGTAATGGATGATAGATATCATCCATACTTCATATACATCAAGAGGGCTAGGTATGAATCTTTCATAGGTGAGGGACTCACCACTACTATCAAACTCATACACATTGTCATTCATGGCATCATACCAAACACACCCTAAATGTATGTTCGTACCTTGATCACGTTAAGCATACATGATATTAACCTCTCAAATAAAATTGTCGTTTGTGTTTATTTTGATTTTAGTTATATCAAATGTTTAGTTAATACTACTCTTTTGAAATTATTTTTAATTTTGATCAACTTGATTATAAAACTACACCAATCAAAATGGTGTCGGTTAATCTAGTTGCCATGACTGAAGACCTGAAGTTCATCATTTCCACGTTAATGTGCACTATATATTTGCAATATGTCAATGCGTGTGCTACACATTGAACATAAATGAAGATAACATGGGACTAACCATTTATGATAAATAAGGCTTAATCATCCAAACAAAACAACCAACACCTGTTAGTAGATAAAAGTTCAAGATTTATCACAAAGTCTCTAGATATTAAAAGGACGAATCATGATTATTCATTTAAAAATAAATAAATAACCTCACAAATCATTAATCATGACACGGAATAAATCATACCATCGAGACGAAAATTAAATCGTCTTTTTTAAAGGCCCTTTTATATACTTTTGACGAACATATTTTCTAGTTTATTATGTGAGCGTATTTTTCAGCCTGAAAAATTATATGTGATACAGCTAGTTTGTTATTTTAAAAGTCACATGTGAAATATGAAATCAAATATGATTTGTGGAATTACAATGTGATTTTTATTACAACAAATTACATGACTTTATAAATCACATATGAATTGTGAAATCACACCTGAATTTTAAAATAAAAAATCATAAGTGATTTTACAAATCATATATGATTTTTAGGGTGGAAATTACAACACTAAAAAATGTTTAAAAAAAAAAAAAAAAAAAAAAATCGTCAATATTATATCAAAGTAATTGTCCACTGAAAAATAATAGAATTCTTGTCGCGATGATGTAGTTTTTGTCGATTGACAATTTACCGTTTGTAAGATATTTTATTTTCCGAAAAAGTATAGAAAATGTTCTTTTGTTTAATAATATGGGATTAATAGTAAATGAATACCATCATTTGCCCATATTTTTAAATTTTGTGATCTGATCTATAAATCTTACCTCTCATTAAGTCATTAGTATACATTCACTTATTTATTCCTTTCAAAAAACAAAAACCATTCACTTATTTATTTTAAGAATAGGATAGACAACAAAGTATAGTGAATATCATGTTGGCAAAAATCATTTCCAACATGATACTCGTAACTTAAACTCTTTGTTTTAAGCTATCAAACGGGAACAATACTTGGTCAACTTGTAGACTATACTGAACGTGCCAATTCAAATTGAAGTGCACTATTTCAATATGTTTGATATGCATCGAAGAATATAAATCTATTCAGTTATTACTGATTTAAATTCAACAGCAAACAACAACTAGAATAATATTAATACTAGAAAAAATCAACAGCAACTTAGAGATATAATTGCAAAAAAAAAAAAAAAAAAAAAAAAAAAAAAAAAAAAAAAAAAAAAAAAAATTGTTGATATTGGACGGGTGACTCGAACTTGACCTTCCGTGTGAGAGTAATGAGTGTTAGCCATCAGACCAAACATACACTTGCGTCACATATTTAAATTCAATTATTTATGGGAGAACTAATATGGTTCCCAAATGTTACCATTCATATTGCTTTTTTATAAGTATCTTGTAAAATGTCTTTAAGATTGGGTATAGAAGCGGTGGAAGATAAGAAAATTGCAGGTGCTGTTGTGGGTGACATTAAATTCAACATCTCGCATCTTTTCTATGCGGATGATGTCGTATTTCTAACAGATTGGTCCCATAGGGAGGTGGACGGAATTATTGACGTTCTTCATAACTTTTATGTAGCATCGGGATTAAAAATAAGCATAGCAAAGTCAAATATGTACGCCGTTGGTGTTAATATGGAGGAGGTGTTAAACATGGCAAGAGCTACGGGTTTTGCAGCAGGTACATTACCTTTTACATATCTTGGTATTCCTGTGGCCCTGTGGGAGCAAGCATGGCTCGAACAAGTAGCAGGGATGGCGTGGCTCAACGATTTCACAATCGTCTATCCAAGTGGAAGGTAAAGATGTTATCAAGTTGGGGAAGATTAACTTTAATTAAATCAGTTATTGGGAGCTTTGGTATTTATTTAATGTCTTTGTTTCGAGTCCCAAAAGGTGTTATAAAAGTTTTGGAACAACTTAGGGCCAAGTTTTTTTGGGGGTATGACTTGCCCCAAATTAACCAATCAACCAAGGGTGGTCAATAAGTCAAACCTGAGTGTGTGTGCAAGTGTGATCCGGTGTAAGCACAGTGTTTTTTCGGGTCGTTATATCTCAGCGAGGATTTCAATTGGATTTTTGAAAACTTTTATTGATCGGGTGATTTAACAGAGGTAACAAGAATATGATTTGGTGGATTATACTAAACAGATAATAATGGAAATAAGCCAAATTAACAATATTAACAATTACTGAAAACCAAATTACAATAAAAACGTATTTAAAATTAAAAACTTCCGTTTAAATTAACATTAACGTAAACGTGTAAAATAAAAAATGAAATTAAAGAAGAATTTATCCTAAGGGAATGAAAATTACTTTTTTATAAATCTAAAAATAAAAGAAAATTTTAGAAAAAAGATTTTTTTTTTTGACTTTTTAAATATTTATTATTAATTAGAAACTATTTAATTACTATTCTAAACTAATTTAAATTATTAAAAATACTACACTAACTTGGAAAATTATGAAAAGTTTTCTAAAACTTCTTAACCATCACATGAATCCTAAAAAAAAATAATAAAAAGCTCTTACAACTTATAAATAAGCTGTTTGAGAAATTATTTACTTATTATTAAATAAAAACAATTTAAACTAATTTAATTATAAAAAATAGTAAATAAATAGTAAAAATTATGAAACTTTTTCAAAAAATACTTTACTATATCAAAAAGTTGGAAAAAATATAAAAAGACCTAAGTGCTTATAAATAGGCAGTAAACCTATTATTTATGGATTATTAATTAAAAACTAATTAAACTAATATTAATTATTAAAAATACTAAATAAAAATAGAAAATTATGAAAATTTTTCTACAAATACAAAACAATAGCAGAAACTTAGAAAAAATATAAAAAGTTATAACTGCTTAATAAATAAGCAGAAAAATAAGCTAAAAGGTAAAATAAGCTAAAAGGGGAAAAAGTGGGTTGAATAAAAAGGGATGCAAGGTATAACTGAAAAAAGTCCCTAGGGCAGTTGGGTGTGATGTTGTGGGGTGTGTCTGTGTATGCTTGAGGTCCCAGGTTCGACCCTCACTTTTTGCACTTTTCCAAATTATTATTTTTTTTTTTCTTTTTACCAAACTGCTTAATACTTAAGAAGAAACAAATTTTATAAAAACAATTTTTACAAAAAGTTTAAATAAGCTCTGAGAGAGCTTATTACACCAACAGTAAGCCAAAAATGGTTTGAAAATGGATTTTTAGGCTAAATAAGCAAACCAATTAAGCTAAAGACTGAACAAAGGGTGAAATAAGCTAAAAGTGACCTGATGCAATCTTAAAATAAGCTAAAACAAACAAATAAGCTACTAAGATAAGCAAATAAGCAGAAACAAGTACAATCTAAATCCTAAATTCAAACAGGCCAAAGATGGGAAATGCAGGCCTAAAATAAGGTGATTAGATAAGCTCAAGGGTCCAAAATAAGCTTGGAACCAGCAAGACAGCTTATTGAGCTTCTAAAAAAGCCAAGAGGCTCAGGGTGGGTCCCACTGTTAAGACAAATAAGGACTTATGAAAATGGCACGTGTTACCACTGATGAAGTAGTGGAAATGGGGTAACGTTTTAGGTCCAAAAATAAGCACTTGAATAAACACTGAGATCCAAAATAAGCACAAGTTCTTAAAGATGGAATGGAGGGCTTTCCAAAAAGTCCAAAAGCTAAAGCTAAAGTTCTCTAATGAATAAGCTAGAGGCTTATGAAAAAGGGCTTATTGAACAAGGTGTCCTGGTGCAGGGCACTGACTTACCCTGTAGGTGACTTTAAGCTTTCAAATAAGCACTTAGAAAAATTCTAAAAAATAAGCAAACATTATTTTTGAAAGCACAAGCTGACAATCTTTTAGAAACATGAGTTTTGTGGAAATAAGATGAAAAATGAAGAAATTAAAAATCCGACACTAAATAGGTTTTTCAAACTGATGCAACTTTTGACTTTTTGATTTTATGAACTAAGTTGACTTTGATGAACTTCTAATGATCCTAGATGACTGAATATGTTGTAATGAACTAAAATGAGACTAAATTAAGCTATCTTAACTACTTATGCAACTATTTGAATGATTATGGAACTGAAAATCCTATCAGTGATTGAAAATGAAGGATTTAAAGGTGATTTTGACTTTTATCTAAATAAGGGTTGGTTTTTATGGGTGACTCAGGCTAATAGGACCTAATGTGAGATTTCTCAACAGAAAATAATAACAAAAACAACCTTGAACATAAGGTAGTGTCCTGATCCAAACAAACCTTATAACTACTGATTTTAAGATTTTTAATGCAAATGGATGAAACAAGCTATGATACTTATCTTGGATTGTGTATTAAGCTATATTAACTGATTTTAAGCTAAAATGAAACACAAACAAACCTTAAGGAAGGTTATGCGGTGAACTTGAAATAAACAATGAAAGTTTGGTTTAAAATGAACAACTAAGTCTACACAAGCAACAAACATTTACAATAAACTAAATGACTTAGAATAAGCAAATGGGAGTACAACTTGACTTTTGGAGCTTACAAGTAATACCCTAGCTGAACAATGAAAATAAGCTAAAAATAGAAAATTTGGAGCTTACAAGTAATACCCTGGCTGAACAAGGGCAACTCGTGATCCAAGCCTATCTTTAAATAGGCTTCAAGTTCAGGTACATATGGCCTTCACACCTTCTGATAAGCTCAAGTGTGCTTACTAGTAAGCATAGTTGACTTATGTTGACTTTTTGGTTCAATGGATCTTTTACACTGATGCTACCTCTATAAGACTCACAGAAGCTATAAAATGCTAATATGAGTTTAATCTAACAGAAATCTAGCTTAGTGAAGCTAGGAATTTCAATTGAAAGCATATTTTTTGGTTTTTTTATATATATTTTCTGATTTTTTTAGATTTTTGATATAAGCTAAACAAAGATGGAATTTTAAGGTTTATATAAGCTAAGCTTGATTAATGTAAGTGAATGGAACATTAAACAAGAGCGTGTAACAAGTAATAAGCTAAAATGGCATTTGAGCAATTTCAAAGTGAAAACTGAATTGAGGATTAAGAACTTGAAACTTTGATTAATGAAACTTGAATTACACTAAGAAAACTGAGAGTACAAGTTTTAAAGCAAATAGAACACATGAAATGGGAATTTAAACTAATATGACATTAAAATTTTAAGCTACAATCTAATACTTCCTCTTCTCCGCATCTTCTTCTATTTATAGTGAAGAATTAGGGTTTGTGTGCCCTTCTTGTACTTTCCCAGCATTAGTGGAGACCTTGGATGTGTCAAACTGATCCTAGCCATTGAAACCAATTTTGGCGCCAAAAAGAGAATTTGCAATTTGGCCTGTGGAAACGTGTAAGGATGGAGGAGCATTAATTGTAGTTGTTTTGGAGTGTTTGAGGTGATGGGTTGGGCAGTTGTAGGTGATTGGCAAGTTGGTGAGGGTGATTGATGAGTGTGTAAACACTCATCATTTTTGTCCCATCTGAACTGTAAAATCGCCTAAAAACACACAAATAAACCATATAATACTGTAAATATCCTTGGATTGTGTTTTTATGTGTTTCAGGTACAAAAGGATTGAAAACAGTTGAGAAACGAGCAAAGTTTGTAAAATTAGCAGAAATGGTCCCTCAAGTTTCAGAAATTGACAGAATTGGTCCCTGAGCAATTATTTTGGAAGAAAAGTCAACAAAGGTCCTTGGGGATTCAAAATTTGTCAATATCAGTCCTTGGGTGGAAAGTTTGAAGAAATTGCAATTTAGTCCCTCAACTTTGCAAACTTGGCAAATTTGGCCCCTGGAAATTTCATTTTGGGAAATTATCAAACATTGGTCCTTGGGAATAGTGAAACTTGGCAAAAATTGGTCCCTATGATAAGTTTGGGAAAGTTACATTTCAGGTCCTTGGATTTTCAGCCATTTACAAAATTGGTCCTTGTGATTAAACTACAAACCAAGCGGACCTAAACTACACCTAAACCCAAAGCTTAAGTCACCCCACCCTTATTTCCCCAAGCCTGATCCAACCTTCCCTGGCCCAAATTTCCCAGCCCAATCCATCCCACACTAATAAAACCCATTCACCCCCGTTTTTACTCCCTGCCCTGGTCAAACTCGTTGACCTCTCATCCTTCCCCCTCCAATTGTAAACCTGCTCCTGCCAAGCCCTCACCTCAACCTCACCAACACCACTCCATGTTCCCTTCACCCAAACTAACTTCCAAGATGCATTAATTGCATCTTCAACCCTAATACTCAACCAAAATAGTGAAGAGGACTTTTTGGCGCCAATTCTTGATTCAAAGGCTGCGATTGCTTTCAGTTATTCAATGGCTCAGGAATGAAGTGGGATACATTCAGAGGGCCTAAAAAAACCCTAGAAGACCATTATAAGAAGGAGGAGAAGCAGGAAGTCAAGAGCAGTAGGATTTTTCAGTTTTTAGCTTAAAATTAGTTATTGTCAAACTTGTACTCTTAGTGATATTTTCAGCTTGTAATTTGTAATTTTTAAGTTAATGAAAGTTTTTAGTTGTTGAATTCAACACCTGTACCAGTTTCAGTATTAATGGCAATTTGAAGTTTTTCCTAACAAAAATATTGTTTCTGCTTATTCAATGCTTTAAGCACTTCAATAAGTTTATTAAAGCTCTTAAATCACATAAGAAAACATAAAAGAGAAACAATATCAGAAGTGAAATACAAACAGGGTACCTATGCATAGACTGTAATGCTTGGGAAGTTGCTAATTGTGGAATAGCAAGAAGGACTTTCACCTAGCTTATCTCTGATAAGCTAGGAGCTTGTAAAGTAGCTCCTTGAGCCATTTAGACCTTGTTTTGAGCAAAGGTCCATTGTAAGATTCAATTTTTAATTTTTAGTTAATTTATCTTAATTTAGTGAATTTCCTTTGGCATTGCTTATTGTAGTGTAAACTCTGCTTAACTTTGCTTATCTTTGATATTCATAGTATATTAGACCTAATTTAGTTCATTAGTCATAGTTTTAAAAAGTATTTGCATCATTTTTTTTATTCACTGTCTCATCACTGCCACTAATTGAAGACTTGTGGATTTGGTGGTTTGTGGTTGTTTATACCTGAGCTTCTGTGTTTAACCTAGTCCAATACATCAGTATACAAGTCTATTTGGTAGTTTCATGGTTTTAATAAGGCTTTTGAATCATAAAAATTGCATATCAGTTTGTTGAAGGGGTGTTTGGATTTGTATGTCTGCCTAGGTTCTTGTTGTTTTTTGTTGATAGTAATAGTTGAAACAAGTTACCATAGCTGGTAATAGGACATGTAAACCAAAATAATCAGTGTGCATGTGATAAAAAGTTAATTTACCCTTTAAATCTCTTGGCTGCAGTCACTGTTAGGAATTAGATTAGTATAAGTCATTAATATGGTTCATAATTAGTTTAAATAAGCTAATTCAATTGCATCTTAGGATAATACAACTTAATTAATCACCTAGGACCCCTGAAATCTCATTTTAGTCAACTTGTATAAGAAGTGGAAAAAGTCAAAATATCATATCTGAAAAAATGGACAATTCTTCTGGATGATGCACAAGGTTCATTATAGTTTGGAAATAAGTGATTTTTGTTGTTTTGTATTCTTTGGTAGCTTGGGTGCCTGTATCAAAAAGAAATTTGAATTTTGAACTTTGTTTGCTTATTGAAAAGCTCCTTCAAAGTGGCCTGTTGGAAATAATGATCTTGGGTGATTTAGGAAGCCTGTTAAGGTGATTTGTTTGGTCTATGCTTGGTTTGGCCTCATTAGCTTATTCTATTGGTTTATTTTAGCTCATAAGTTGTTTCTTAGCCTACTGTTTCTGATTGAGTATCTGTGTACACTAAGCTTGTTGATTTCATGCTCCTGAGTGATTCTTGTTGTTAAATTGTTGTTATTACTTGTTGTTATTGTCTGAACTTATCTTAGTTTGTGTTTGCCTTGGTTTGAGTGCTAGTGCTTAATTGTTATAACTGCTTATTTCAAAATCTCACTTGAATTCAAAACTATTGTTGTTTTTAAACTTGAGTAATTCATAGTTTCAGTTTGATAGAGTAGATTTGAGATCGCTCAAGCCTTTGTAACTAATGTATGTAAGTTGTGAGCTTGGGTGATAAGCTATTGGCTTGTGACTTTCAATAATCACACTGCACCATCCCACTGGATCAGTGGTAACCAGGTCTATTTCACCAGCTCATTAAGAGCTGACCTGTGGACCCCAGGACCTGCTTATTGACTTATTAGAAAGCCCCTCCGCTAATATTTTTAGGTCTAGTTTCAATTTGGATCCTTGATCATCCTTGTGGGCCCCACATAGGCCTGCAGTTGGCTTATTTGACCTGTTTGGTCTGTGTGAATTGGGATTGCTTATTTTAAGCTTATCAGTCCCTTTTTCTTGTCCCCTTAGCTTATTCTTAGTACCTTTAGCTTACTTGCATCTTATTTCACTTCTGTTTCCAATTTGCTAGCTTATTTGATTGCTTAATTGAGCTTAAAACATCAAGTTGAGCCAAAAAGCTCAAACTGATAAGCTCATAAGCTCTCACTGAGCTTATTCTCAAGTTCTAAAGTTTTTGTCTTCATTAAAGTTAGTTTAATATCAGTATTAAGTAGGTTTGTAAAAAGAAAATCAAGAAAACCCAATTTAAAAAAAAAAAGAAAAAGTGATAGCTTCTATTTAAGCCATTTGGCTTATTCTTCAGCTTTTTATTAAGCACTTCTCATTTTTATAATTTTCATAGCTTCCTGTCATCTTGTAGTATTTTTAGAAAAAGTTTGTTATTTTTCACTGTTCATTTGGTATTTATTATAATTTAATTTAGTTTAAATTAATTAATAATTAGTTTTTAATTAATAATAATTATTTAAAAAGTAGAAAAAAATATATTTTCAGTTTTTAAATTAGTTTTAGGTTATTTTAGAATTTTCAAAATATAATTTTATTTTTCAAGCTTAAAATCATAATTAGTTGTATTTTAGTCTAATTTTAATATTTAAAAATAATTAGTAATTAGTAATTAATTAATAATAAATAATTAAATAGTCTAAAAATTATTTTTTGATTTCTTAAAATTTTCTTTTATCATAAGGATTGTAAAAATATAATTTTCATATTCGTAAGACTTTTATTGCTCTCGTTTCACTTTTTATTTCGTACGTTTACGTTTATTTTAATTTAAACGTACGTTTTTAGATTTTTAAACGATTCTAGGTAATTTGATTTAACGTGATTGTTTCTATAGCTTGTCTAAGCTATTTTCTTTTATATTTCCTTCACTTTATCAATCATAACCTTTTCTCGTTGAAAATCACCCGATCACAAGCCGTATAAAATACAATTCTACGTCTTGTCAGGACATAACGACCCGGGGAAACTCTGTACTCCTTGGTTAGTTGGCCTAAGCTGTTTCACCATCTTAAGCATTTACTTTGGTTGATTTGGACTGACCGATTGTGGCCAATCAGTGATGATAGAGTACAGGGTCAAGTGGGGAGGAGGAGGGAAAGGGGAGTCGTGTTTGAACCTGGGTTTGACTTAGGTTGACTGTTTGACCCAGGGTAATTAAAACGAGGTTGGGTTGGTTTTGGGCTTAGGGAGCAGGCTGGTGTTGGTAGATTGTGTTTGGATTGGATTAAAATAAAAAGGGTCCGTTTGTATGTTTGTTTTAAGCTTATAAATCACAAGGACCATTTTTGTAATTATCCAAAAGCTGAGGGTGTGGTTTTGCCAAGCTTTCCAAATTAATCCAAGGGCCTTTCTTGCCAACTTCCAATTATCCAAGGGCCTTTGTTGATATTTTCCAAAATTAAGTTCCCAGGGACCATTTATGTCAATTCTAAAAGTTGAGGGACTAAATCTGCCAGATCTTCAAACTTTTCATCCAAGGACTAATATTGATAACTTTTGATTCCCCGAGGACCTTGGTTGACTTTTCTTCAAAAATAAATGCTCAGGGGTCAATTCTGTCAATTTTTAAACTTGAGGGACCAATTCTGCCAATTCTTCAAACTTTGCTCCAAGGACTGTTTCTGGCATTCTGTGATTCCCTAATGTACATTTTGACAATCTGAGCTCAAAAATGGTAATTTGCTTCCCCGGCTCTGGCTTTTGACATGATTTCTAATCTCGTGCTGGTTTTTGTCCTTTTTGGTTTGATTTATGCCTGTTTCTGAAATATCCGTTCATGCATGATCACAAATACAAAAACACAATATCTTTGGCATTTATGGTTAGTTTGTGTGTATTTTGGTTTTAGTTTGGCCAGGAAAAAGTGTGTGAATAAGCACACACCAAAATCCCTCAAACTAAGGTATTGTCGTGTCCTCATGCAATGTGATCAATTCACGCTCTTTGAGATAAATAATTTTCATAACTCTTTTTACTAATGTTGAAAAAGTAGCAAAATGTTCAAAAGAAATTATAAAATCATTTATTCCCGAAAACGCCCCGTTTTTCAACTTTTTACTATACACTACTGTTTTTGTAATTTTTACTTATTATGTGACGGGATGTTGACTTTCATCATTTTTCAATAACGTTTAGGGTCACAGAGTAAGAAACACAGCTCATAGAAAAGTGTCCATACGGATAGAATTCATTGTCCCTGATTTTTCATAAGTTCCCAAGCTAAGCGTAAAAACGAAATCATAGCCAAAAATGTCATTAGATGCTAACACTACTCATAAATGTTAATTGTAAATTCCTGCTCCCAAGTCTTATTGTATCTAGACTTTGTTAAAGAAATTATTTCTCATTTTTGTTCCGATAGTTTTAAAGTCTGATATATTTAGGCAGATTTAAAAATCAGTTAAACTTTAACTCAAAAGGCTCAAACATTCACACCACATTTATTATATTTTCATTTCATTTTTTTAATATATAACTTGTACCTCAAACATGCGGAGCTTCGCGGTGAATCTCCCAGACCTAAACACCTTTCAGAATAAAGGATGCAAGGATCCGCTTGTCGAACCGCAGTTATTTTTGGTACTTATGATTTATTTCATTTTTACTTTGCCTCAAGCATACGGAGCTTCACGGTGGAACTCCCAGACCAAAACGCTTTTCAGAATAAAGGATGCAATGATCCGCTTATCGAACCACATCTGTTTTTGTCATTTATTACATATTGATGGTGTTATTTATGAACCTCATGTGCCATAGACAAAACGAGGAGTTCCAAGACCTAAACGCCTTTCAGAATAAAGGATCCAAGGCCCATTTAATGCTTACACCACACGTAAAGTGAGCTGAAATTTAGACAATTTTGAAAACGTGTAATTCTAATTATTTTATTTTTGGGTTTTCAATCTTGCAGGAACAAGGAACTACAAGTAACCATTATGAGCTTTAAAGAAATCCCAACTATTCCACGTTTAGCATCTAATTACATAATTAACTTTACTATCATTCCTCGTTCTCCGCAAATTTAAAATCTCAAGTAATGAGATCCGCGGATGCTTAGCCTAATGAGTTAAGGGAACAAGCTAGGGCTCAACACGCCCGGTCAGGTCAAAATTTCTATTCCTACTCTACCCAGCGGAAAGTCAAATAAAGTGTCAAAACTTATTATATTTTTGCAAAAAATTTCAAATTTTTTTCATTTTTTTATACTTTTTTTGTTTTTGTTTTTTTTTTCCAATTTTTTGGATTGTTAGAGACAAACGGGGTTGCATGAGTAAACGGCTATATGAAAGGTGCAAGTCAAATCAAATCGAAGATACCCCACCAGACTAAACTTAAACATTGTCCTCAATGTTTCAAAGGTAAGGGTCATCCTACGTTGTATCTAAGGCCATTTATTAATTATGCCAAAAGATAACGTTAGTTAATAAGATTTAGGATACCAGACTTCTTGAGTAATGAAGAATGAGACTCGAGTGGAGTAAAGACAAAACACGAGCACGAGAGCCTTCATGCTTTGGGAAAAAATCTTGTACAAACAACAACCACAAAACACAAGATGCAGAAGAGGTTGCCCCCTTCTCGTCACTTTATTAGAAAATTGGAAGAAGACAGAGACATGGGTTGTCACCCATGTGATTGCTAATGTTTTTGTTCGCCGAGTCACTAGCTTGATTCAATCCCAGAATTCATTGGTTTTTGGGGAAAGTTTAGAGATCCGGGACAACCATGGGTGGTATGTCCCCTCTAAAGTAATGCTTCAACCTATGACCATTCACTTTAAAGTTGGGACCATCAGGTTGAGATAATTTAATGGTTCCATAAGGAAATACTTTGGTGACAGTGAATGGTCCAGACCAACGGGTTTTAAGTTTACCCGAGAAAATCTTCAATCTAGAATTGAAAAGATGGACTCGATCACCAACATTGAAAACGCGGTTCTTAATTTTGGAGTCATGAATATTTTTTGTCTTTTCTTTATAGATCAAAGAGTTCTTATATGCCTGATCATGAAGTTCATTTAATTCATTGAGTTGAACCTTACGGTGATCACCCGCTGTCTGAAGGTCAAAGTTAGCATGTTTCAAGGCCCAGTAGGCTTTGTGCTCAAGCTCGATCGGTAGATGACACACCTTTCCTTAAATAAGCTTGTAAGGAGTACACCTGATGGGTGTTTTGTAAGCTGTACGGAAGGCCCAAAGTGCATTATCTAATTTATCCGACCAAGAGGCACGGTTTTCACCTATGGTCCTCTCCAGAATCCTTTTAATACCTCGATTGGAAACTTCCACTTGCCCACTTGTTTGTGGGTGATACGCGGTGGAAAGACGGTTAGTAACACCGTACTTAAGCATGACTTTTGCGAATTGGTCATTGCAAAAGTGCGTACCACGATCACTAATGATGGCACGTGGAGTTCCAAAGCTAGCAAAAAGGGATTTCAAGAATTTCAAAACTACTCGGGCGTCGTTGGTGGGTAGAGCTTTCGCTTCAACTCATTTAGACAAGTAATCAACAGCCACGAGTATATACTTATTCTCTCGTGAAGACAGGAACGGCCCCATAATTTGTGGCATTTCATCCTTCTTTGAAATATTCCCGTGAAGCTGATAAGCGTCACAAGTTTTGACTAAGTCATGTGCATCTTTGTAAATCATGGGTTAATAGAAACCGGAGTCAAACACCTTTTTGGCGGTGTATTTTGGGCTATGATGTGCCCTAGTAGGTCCATCGTGGCAAGCCTTAAGAATATCCATGGCTTCTTGCCCTTGATGTCAGAGAGTTTCCACGTAATGGCTTGCTGGTGGGATTTCAAAACCTTTATGAGGGCAGCCTTTTCCTCATCACTCAAGTCTTTTGCAATTATGACGGGTAATTTATCATTACCCTCTAAAAATGCATATTCAAGGTGAGGAGGTAAGTCCTTAAGCTCGACCTCAGGAGGATCATCAAATTTTTCAACTGTTTTAATTTCCTCATTATGAAGTTTTTGTGGAAGAAGAGGAGGTGGAAAGGGATCTTCATTTAACAATTTCTCAAGAAGAAGGATATCCCCCTCCGGGTCAATCTCTTGGTTGTCAATTCCAGCGGGAATTGAATCACTTTCGAGAAAGGCCTCAATCTCCTCTAAGAAGAAGTCAGTTCCCTCAAACAGAGTAAGAGAAGGAGAAGAATTAGCAATGATAGGTTGAGAAGAGGGAGTGGGATTGCCACTCAGAGAATTGTCGGAGAAACCAAGAACTTCTTGAGAATACTCTTCTGAAGGAACATCGATGACATCGATTCTGTTAATTGACACTGAGTCATAATTGGAAGAGTGCCTCGAAGTTTGATCAAGGTTGAAGGTGATGGCTTCATTACCAACACGTAGAGTGATTTCTTCATCTAATACATCGATTAAAGCACGGCCCGTTCTTAGGAATCCTCTCTCGAAAATGAGAGGAACCCTCAGATCTACATCAAAATCAACAATCACGAAATCTACAGGAAAATGAAACTTTCCTACTTTCACAAACACATCCTCAGCAATGCCGAGGGGACGAGATATAGAACGATCTGCAAGCTCGAGAGTCATGCAGGTAGGAGTGAGTTCAGGAAAAGAGAGTTTCTTCCAGACTGAGTGAGGCATTAGGTTGATGCTTGCACCAAGGTCAGTCAAGGCAAAACATTCAACCATTCCCAGGAAAATGCAAGGAATGAGATATTTCCCGGGATCTCAAAGCTTTTCAGGAAGCTTTTTCAAAAGAACTGCAGCACAATTTTCATTCAACGGAGTTTTTGCCATCTCAAAGAGTTTTTCCTTGTTGCTTAACAAGTTCTTGATTGTTGATGTAAACTTGGGCATCAGAAGAATAGCATCCGCAAAGCTTATATCAAAATGTTAATCTTGAAAAATTTGGAAGAATTTTTTCATTTGATGATTTGCTTTTTCGCGGAGCTTTTGATTGTTTAAACGTGAAGGATAAGGAATTGAAGACTTGGGTTTGGGTTTTGGAATTTCAACAGGATTCTTTGGAGTTTCAAATATGACTTTTGGTTTGGGGGTTGGGACCGAGATAACTTGAGGATGAACGTCGTCGGTACCTCCGTTATTAGTAGGAAGTACCGTGTCTGTAGTGGCCTCAGTTTCACGTTCCACTACCTTGAGAAGGAGAGATGAAAAGGTAGAAGGAACTGTGGGTCCATTATATGAAACTCCACTTCGGGTGGTGATCGCCTTAACATCGCCCCTCGGGTTAGCGATCGTGTTGCTAGAAAGTGTACCTGAGCCCGAGGGTCGATCATTTAAAGACTTCTTAAGTTCAGAGATCTGGCTGAACAATAACCGATATGTTTCCTCTTGTGATTTCATGAATTGTTTCAACAACTCATCGGAGGAAGATTGGGTTAGAACAACGTTTTGATTTTGGTTAGGAAAGTTTTGAACACGGTTGTTTTGAAAATTTCCTTGATTTTTGTTTTTATTACCCTGAAAATTGTTTCCCTGATTGAAATTGCCCTGATAATTAACCTGACCTTGATTTCTGTTAAAATTTCCTTGGTTTTGAAAACCCTGGTTTTGACCAGAATTGAAATTCCATTGGTTTTGGAAACCTTGGTTCATTCGATTTTGGTTTTGATTGAAATTGTGGTTTTGGTTTTGAGTGTTTGGGTTTTGAGATTGATTAAAACCGGGTGGTCCAAGATAGTTGTTGGAACGATAGCTTAAGAGATTACGGTCCCCTTGTGATTGGTAAGAGTTACCTCCCGTGTTATTGATGCGTGGGAATTGCACCAGGCTTTACCTCTCGAGGGATCTCGAGAAGCTTACAACCCCCACCAGGCAGTGTACATGATCGTTGTAGTATAGTATAGTGACAAGTACCTGGGGATTGATCGTTCAACTCAGGAATAGTGTCGCTAGGATTAGAAAACCTAAGAACTAGGTCTAGAGGTGAGGGATGATTCTTTTTGTATTTTTTTATTTTATGAAAATCAATTAAAATCTTGGGTTTGAAGAGGATGGGCGGAATTAGTTGCTAGTCAACTAACCCAATAACTAAAGATGCAATCAAAATAAAATAACAGAAATGAAAATAAACTAAATTAAGATAGAGGTGCGAGCAATATATGGGAGAATTGTGTTTACTTAGATTTCACTACTCCCTAGATATCTTTTACAGGTTAATTACTTGTTACAGTTGCGTGGATGACGGGTTGTATTCCTTAATACCATTCATGGGGTGGCGTACTTACTTCCCCAATCCTATAAGCTCCTACTTCACTCCTATGTCGAGCCGGCTAAGAAGCTCCTAATATGGGATCACTAGAATTCGCTCATGCATTAAATACAACCAATAAAACCTAGTACACATCGGTTCATGTTTCTTAAGACGTTCAAGCATGTTACACAATGGAGATCTACCAGTTTTCTTAAGCCTAACATTGAAATCATTCATCCATTACAACTATAAACAAGCAATCAACCTATAATCAACATCTAGGTTTCATTACATCTAAGCAAACACATAAAAAATCTAGCCTAGCATGTTATAATCAAGACAAGCATAAGATATATTCAAACAACACATAGACATATTGAATGAATTGAAAGAAGACTTATCTCTATTGAACATGAAAGGTTTCAAGGGGTGAAAACCTTTGAAAACACGGTTACAAACGACCTAGGGTTTATTTGGTTCGGCCCTAGAATTCTTCACACAAGTTCCTCTTTCAATGAATGAAAAACAGAAAAGTATTTATAGATTTTGTGAGGTGACGGCGTCAAGAGGAAAAATATGACGCCGTCATCTCGCCGCCAATAAAGTTCTCGGACTGCCTAGATCCAAAGTTGACGCCATCATGTGTAATTATGCTTCATGCCGTCACCAAATTTTACTCTTGACACCATCATATCTCTACTGGACCGTCACCAACTTGTGCTCTTGACGCCGTCAGGTACTGTTCACAGCAAGGAAAATTAAGACTTTGCCGTTTTCTTCACTTTTATGCTCCAAAAACGTCCAAAATGCTTCCTTTTCCAGAATTCACTCCCAAAGTACCTAAAATCACAAAAGGAACGATTTAGGGGAATATTTGATCAAATAAATTCAATTCCGGGCTTAAATGACCCCCTAAAAACGGTTCATTTTTTGCCTCATCAGTTATAGGAACCTTGAGCAGCATATACATTCTCATGAGTGAAGCCACCGGAGGCTGGGCACTCAGTATATGGATGTGGACCACCACATGTTTCACAACTTTGACTGACAACTTTAACTTGAATAGCACACTGGAAGTTGCTCACGAAACTGTTTGAGACCAAGAGTGTTCTCTTTTAGGATGACAACCCAAGGAATCAGTTCATCACGAGCCTCTATCATATGAATTTTTGTTTGATCAAGGTAAAGGAAATTCCTATTAGTACAAAGAAGTTTGGTAATTTCACAAGGGCGAGGTATGTAGGAGCAGTAAGGACTATTTTCTTTTCTATAGTTGAAAAGTGATTCGAGACACCAATCTTCAGTATAGGCACATTGCCCATGATTAGGAATACGAAGGATTTGAGCAAATTGATCAAGAGTAAGGACAAATTTGAAGTTCCTAATCCAAAACCATAGTGACAAAGATTGATCCTCGTTACGTACGAGTTCAACTTGTCGAAAGAATTCTAACACAAAGTGGGGACAAATTTTCTCATTGATGTGAAGCAAGCAATCGAATCCTATAGCATGAAAGGTGGTATTAATGTCTCTGTGATAAGCTAAGGATGGATCAATGATTCGTCCCTCATGAAAGCGACGAGACTCAACATTCACATAGGGACGAATGTGACTTCCTGGAGTGGTTGGTTCAAGGGAAATTCTAGGAGTATAAGAGTCGGTGTTGAGATGATCAAAATCATATATGTGTGACATTTTTGTTTCCTATGAGAGAAAGAATCACAAAGTTATTGTTAGAGTTTTATCTTTCTTAGAATTTGTTTTGATTATCACATAGAACTAATGTTTTTGACATGTATTAACCAACGTGAAGTACAAGTATATATTGTTAGAACTTCATGTTAATGATATATTCCTACCTTGTAAATTATCATGTTTATACCTTGTATACAAAAAGAAACATTTCAAATAACTTATGATTGTACTAAATAATACTATTATTGATCTATTATTGAGTTTAGATCTTGATTGCACATAATTTTAGAAAAATTATTTAAGATCCCCAATTTCAATTTTATAATAAATTCTAATTGTTTATCTTAAAGGAAGAATTAGATGAATTTGACTTACAATTGATGACAATTATGTAGGAGTAGTTGGTGATTATGCGCTTGAAACCTTGAATTAACTCGTATCATGGGGTTCGATTAACTATCTTCATGACTCTAATGTTATAGACTATAATATGTTACGTTATAGTCTAGTAGGGGGGGGGGGCGTATTCAGTTTTGGATGGATATCTGGGTAGAAGACCAGCCTTTATGTTCTCGGTTTATTCGTCTATATATGTTGGAAACGGAGCAAAATTGTAAGGTACGTGATAGATGGAATGATGGAGGTTGGGTTTGGAAATGGCATCGAGACGTTAGAGGTGGTATAGAGCAGAGCCAACTAAACAACCTACTAATATTGCTCGCGAATGTTGAGTTGAAAAATGGTCAAGATAAAGCTCGATGGACGTTAAATGATCAAGGTATATTCTCGGTTGCTGGAATACATCCGCACATTGACGAAATGCGATTGTTGGGCCAAGATTTGGTTACTATATGGTGTCCCTATGTTCCAAGGAAGGTCTATATCTTTGTTCGGTGGGTTATGTTGGATCTATTACCAACTTGGTATAACTTGTCTCGGAGTGGTTTGGAAATAGAAGCAATTCCGTGCCCTTGTTGTGGAACGGGTATGGAAACCATTTCTCATATGCCCTTTACATGTAAACTTGCGAAAGAGGTTTGGTTGAAGATATTTCGATGGTGTCAAGTTCATATGCCAGAGATCGGTTCCTATGCAGATTGGTATCATGGTTTAATCAGGTTCTAAATGTTAACAATAGTCGGGTGAGGTTGGAAGTTACGGGTTGACAACATGTTGGATGTTATGGAGATACAAAAATTCAGTGACATTTGATTCCGGTAGAGTGTTCAAACGCGATTTAGTATATAATATTATTTTATATTTGTTTTTTTGGTTAAAGCATCGAAACTCAAAGAGTAAGGGCCCGTTTGGTTCGGCGGAATCCTAAGGATTTTGGCGGAATTGGAATCCAATTTCATTCCATAACGTGTTTGGTTGAAAAATTCAAAGAATTTAGAATCCGAATTCTATCCCTTACTGTGTTTGGTTGGCAAACGGAATGGATTGAAATTCTTACAAAATCCCATATATATGGAATTCAACATTCCATGGTAATATGAGAGGTATTGTTATTGTTATTGTGATTGTTATTGTTATTGTTATTGTTATTGTTATTGTTATTATTATTATTATTATTACTACTACTACTACTACTACTACTACTACTACTACTACTACTACTACTACTACTACTACTACTATTATTTTTTTATTAGAAAATCATAGGATTTACAAGATATTAGTGGGGAGCCGAGATACTAACTGGCCCCCACTCCTCTAGCTATAGCAAAGGTAATCCTACTAAAAATATGATGAGCAGCACGTGCTCCGATGTCCTGAGTCACTGAGAATCTTCGGATGCGCTTTAGTAAGGTCACTGCATCCTTCTCAAGTTCTCCCAAGGAAGAGAATGAGAAGGGGAGAAACCCATATTCAATGTCTGCACATTTAGCTTCGCACTTGACACGCTTGCGTTGTGCGGCTTCGACCGCCGCACGACCAGGTACAAAATCAACCATGTTGGTTTACGTCAAGGGAGACAACCCTGTCAAATCAACACATGTGTCCTGCCCACCGTCCCAAGAGTAGAGTAACATATCAGCTAGACGTAAAGTTTTGTCCCTTTCTCCACATAGCCCAATGTCAACCTCTTTACGAGCCAAGATCCCCGACCGAGAGCATATGTCAAAAAGGGTATCACGTACTATATTATGTCGATGTTTAATCCCGATAATACCGGAATATGATACCGCGTGGTCCCCATAAGTGTCTCCCGCAAATACCCTGGAACTGGCTGAACACGACATTTGAGTAGAAAATAAGGGGACACCCAGCCGATAGCATAGCATACATCGGTAAGTTATGGAATTCATGGTCTGGTCAAACCCAGATATCGGGACTACCCTAAGCCAGTATGAAGTGTGGTCCTCATTTTGCGATCTCTATAAAGCCATTTGTCTAGTAGATAAGCAAAAGGTGGATTCGGCCATTTTGGCAACACGTGTGAAATATATAGCTTCCAGTTTCTTCATGAGTTTGGGGGCAGCGATCTCACATGAGCTGCCCAAAAGGTCAATCTTCATTTTCGCATTAAAAGCCAACAAGGCCTCATCAAAGGAAGATCCAGGAGTTACGATGCCAGAATGTCGGAGGAGCTTAGTTTGTAGGCTAGTAGATTGGAGTCTAGATGTAAGGAAAGCATAATTCATGACATCACCTGCCGAGTATACACCAAACCCCCAAAATTCAAATGGTAGTGTGGCCAGTCTCTATTGCCACTCACCGAACCCAGGTCCAGAGGCAGTGATAATACGCTCCAGAGAAGAACGAACTGCCGCATCAAAAGAAATCTGAGCACCCTCGAAGACCCGAGGGGGCCATGTGAGCATAGAAAAATATAACTTGGAAATACCAGCGCAGGCATGTAGGAGCAGCAACTCACATTGAGGGTCATTGAGTTTAGGCACAGCATCCACAAGCTTAATGGTTTTAGCAACCCTCTTCATAACAAGCTCATTGCTAAACACAAGGTCTACACTAGCAGGCCCACCCAACAATATTAGGCAGGAAAACACCTGCAAACCTGCTTCTAGGATCTTCCCTTGGCCAAAAAACCTTAGTTTTATCAACATTGAGGTGCAACCCGTAACGAGGTCCGTCCATCATAATAAGCTCCAAAACCTTTCCAACTGTTAAAGTATCACCAATGATCATGCCATCATCCAGATACCAGGCTTGAATGGAAAGACTAAAGGAATCTCTAATCTTGCATACCAATTGATGTAGCACTATAGGAAAGAGAAGAGGTCCAAGTGGATCACCTTGTTGTACTCCTTGGTTCGACCATAGCGTGTGTTCACCGTAATATAATCTAGCTGGGCTGGAGTAACAAAATTCCACCCAACAAGAAATGGCGGGACAACGCAGGCGAACCTCCTGTAACATGACCTCACGGTTAACCAAATTGAACGCGTTTTTGAAATCCACCAGTAACATCGAAAGATGATTATTATTATTATTATTATTATTATTATTATTATTATTATTATTATTATTATTATTATTATTATTATTATTTTTATTTTATTTTTATAAAAACATCACTTTTATTAAAAACAAATAGGATTTACAAGAAATTAGTGTGGAGCCGAGAGACTAACTGGGCCCCCACACCTCTAGCTATAGCAAAACTAATCCTATTAAAAATATGCGGCGCAGCACGTGCTCCAATGTCTTGAGTATAAATTATTATTATTATTATTATTATTATTATTATTATTATTATTATTATTATTATTATTATTATTATTATTGTTATTATTATTGTTATTTTTATTATTATTATTATTATTATTATTATTATTATTATTATTATTATTATTATTATTATTATTATTATTATTATTAACGATCATTTTTTAAAAATTGAATATAAATTTAATTTTTTTTTAAATTGAATATAAATTAATATTTATTTAAAAATTATTATTCATTTAAAATTAAATATAATTTATTTATAGCTTATTTTTTAATTTATACTTCAAATAATACAATTTATTTTGTATAAAAATACAATTTATTTAATATATTATTTTATATAATATTATTTAAAAAATTATTATTATTATTTGATAAGTAATTTATTTATTAAATAATATTTAGTTTATTAATCTTAAACTAAAATTAAATTTTAAATATTTTAATATAATTGTTTTTTCTCATTTCATTCTTCCAACCAAACATGCGCTAGTATTTGCAAATTTCAATTCTGCCATATTTTAAATCCTAATGATTTGAATTTCTAACATTCCATTCCTTCAAATTCCAATTCCTTAAACAGATTTCAATTCCGTCAAAAACATTCTGCGAACCAAACGAGCCCTAAAATCTCTTGGGTTGAATGGCTTAAACTTCCATTGTATTGTTGTTTAGTCTAGTGATTTGTTAGATTTTTTTTTAATCTAATATTGTTCAAAAAAAAAAAAAAAAAAAAAAAAAAAAAAAAAGCCTCCACAGATGCAATAGACTTCTTTCATTGGGATGCAATACACTCAAAGCTCAAAAAATGCTCCTAATAGGACGGGTCGTGTACCAGTCCTTTTAAAGAATGGTCTAAACAGGTCTCCTTATACCGCTGATGTTGTCACTCATACCGAGGCTCAGTTCTCCTTTAGCAATCATTTTCCCGTACCATGCATTACGTCCCTTTCAAAAGTATCAGCATTCAACAAGCAGCGGGCTAGCTAGCCTTTCTGGCTCTTCTAATGTGAAGTGAAAATAAATTGATTTGTTGTTAGTTAGTCACTTAGGCTATTAGCAGTGAGCCGGAAAAAATCGAGTGTGGAGATCGATCGATCGATATGCCATATCGATCGTCCCACTTTGGCTAGCTGATGAGGCGAAAAATGAACCACTTTTAGGGGGTCATTTAAGCCCGGAATTGAATTTATTTGATCAAATATTGCCCTAAATCGTTCCTTTTGTGATTTTAGGTACTTTGGGAGTGAAATCTGGAAAAGGAAGCAATTCGGACATTTTTGGAGCATAAAAGTGAAGAAAACGCCAAAGACTTAAATTTCCTTGCTGGGAACAGTAGGTGACGGCGTCAAGAGCACCATCCTGACGGCGTCAAGAGTAAATTGCATGACAGCCCAGTACAAACGTGAAGGCGTCACGAGGAAGAGCGTCAAGAGTTAAACACGTGACGGCCTGGAAGAGCCTAACACATGACGGCGTAAGATGTAGATCAAGGCAGTCCGAGAATTATTTTGGCGGCGAGATGACGGCGTCACCTATTTGGTCTTGACACCGTCAGCCTCTATTTTCTATATATAGTTTTCTAATTTTCATTCATTAAAAGAGGAAGTTTTAGAGAAACCCTAAGGCCGAACCTATTACGAATTTTACAGGTTTTTCAAGGGTTTTCAGCCCTTGAAACCTTACAAGTGTAATTGAGATAAGTGTTCTTTTAATTCAATCAATATGTCTATGTGTTGGTTGTCTATATCTTGTTCTTGTCTTGATTCCACCATGTTAGGCTAGATCTATCTTGTGTTTGCTTAGATCTAATGAAACCTAGATATTAATAATGTGTTGATTACTTGTGTATGGTTGTATTGGATGAATGATTTCAATGTTAGGCTTAAGAAAATTGGCAGATCTCCAATTGGTAACATGCTTGAACGTCTTAGGAAACATGAACCGATGTGCACTAGGTTTTATTGGTTATATTTAATGCATGAGTAAATTCTAATGATCCCATGTTAGGAGCTTCTTAGCCGGCTCGACATAGGAGTGAAGTAGGCACTCATAGGATTGGGGAGTTAAGTGCGCCACCCCATGCATGGTATTAAGGAATACAATCCGTCATCCACGCAACTATAACAAGTAATTAACGTGTAAAAGATATCTAGGGAGTAGTGAAATCTAAGTAAACATAATTCCCCCACTTATTGCTCACAACCTTAGTTTAATTTAGTTTTATTTTCGTTTCTAGTATTTTGTTTTAATAGCATCTTTAGTATTGGGTTAGTTGACTAGCAACTAATTCCGCCCAAATCCTTCAAACCCGAGATTTTAACTTGCTTTCATAAAAATATAAAAATACAAAAATAATCATCTCTCATCTCTAGCACTAGTAATTAGGTTTTCTAATCCTAGCGACACTATTCCTAGCTGAACGATCAATCCCCCGGTACTTGTCACTATACTATACTACAACGATCAGGTACACTGCCTGGTGGGGGTTGTAAGCTTCTCGAGATCTCTCGAGAGGTAAAGCCTGGTGCAATCCCCACGCATCAAGTTTTTGGCGCCGCAGCCCGGAGAATAGTTATTGTCTAGGTTAGAATTTCTTTTTATTAGGTCTACTTGCTAGATTCCTTTCTAGTAAGATTTTATTTTTATTTTTAGGTTTTCTTTAGTCTATCTTAATTCTTTGTGTTTTTGTTCGTAACTCTTCACCACCCGACATCATGGACGATGGGAACATCCTTGAACCCGTCATCCCACCACAACAAAACCCACCACTAGAACCTTTTAGGCCCCGAACCTTAGGAGAGTATTCCCGACCTAGCCACCAAGGCTATCGAAACACCATTGAGCTCACTGGAGCCAATGTGACCCCCTTGCGATCTGACACCATCCGGTTGGTGCAAAGCGGATGTGCATTCCATGGACTTCGTTCCGAAGATCCAAACCAACATCTTAAGGACTTCCTTAAAATCGTAGACTCCATAGACCTAGATGTTGAAACTAGAGAGACAACCCGATTACGCCTATTCCAATTCTCTCTACGGGATCAAGCTAGTCAATGGCTTGAGCGTTTACCCGCGGGATCCATCACCATATGGGATGATCTCACCACTCGTTTCCTTGCTCAATTTTTCCCACCGGGGAGAACTACTAAGCTTAGAAATGACATCTTGATGTTCCAACAACGTCAAGGTGAAACTCTTTATGAAGCATGGACTCATTTCAAGGACTTACTCCAAAAAGTCCCTCATCATGGCATAGATCTTTGGCTCCAAGTCTAAATCTTTTATGACCATATCGATCTCTCCACGAGGCGAGCCATTGACCAATCGGCCGGTGGTAAGCTACGTGATCTAAGTGCGGAACAATCAAGGGAACTCATAGAAGATCTTGCTCTCTATGACAACGAAAGTTGGAATGATCCCCGTGATTTGAACAAAACGGTCAAGGCAATATCCTTGCCTTTGAACAACTCTAGCACTCCCGACCGTAGGATCATGGAACTTGAGGACCAAGTCAAGTTTCTCATGAAATCCTACGAAGTTCCTAAGCCTTCAAGCCAAGTGAACAAAATCACTTCTTCATGCGAATTATGTAGTGGTCCCCATGACACTCGTGATTGTGTGGAACTCCCCGGAACAGCTTTTGCAGACTACGGATCCTCGCGTACCGACGAAGCGGGAGATAAGTGGTACACTTTCAAGCCCGAGCCAAACCCTTACGGTGATTCATACAACCCCTCTTGTAAAAATCACCCAAACCTTAGGTGGAAACAAAATCAACCCAATTCTTCCAATCCGCCTAATCGTTACCAACCAAACGGTCCACCCTCCAACCGTACTTTCAAGAACAATCCTTCTAACAACTATGGTAGTACCAACAATCTTGAAGGATTGATGTCAAAGTTCATGGCATCTCAAGAAGCTCGCATAGCTAGGTTTGAAACCGAATTCAACCAACAACAAACGGAGATGACCAACAAGATTGACAACTTGTTGAAGGCCCTCAACAACCAAGCGTTAACTGCACCTAGGAAGGACACTAGGGACACCAATAACGAAATCCAAATTAAGGACCCCTCATCATCCAAACATGTCCACTTTGTCAATGTTGTCACCATTAAGCCAATAGATAAGGAGATAGAAGAAAGTGACAAGGATAAAGTTGGGGTAGAAACAGAGACTAGGGATGAAAGTAGGGAAGTTGAGGTTAATAGGGGAGAGGAATTAGAGGAGGTAGAGACTATAGATGAGTACTTTGATAAGTTGCCCACCAAGGAAGAACGGGAATACCATAAGGATTTATTCGATAGTCCCGAGAGACCATATATCCTTGTCACACCCTTTATCAAAATGGGAGACCCCTCTAACATCAACATACCATGCAACATTGGGCATATGCATATATGGAAAGGTTACATCGATCCTAGATCTCCCGTAAACATCATGACTAGGACTTATTACAATTGGGGTGATGAAGAAGCAACTCAATTTTAGGATGATGCCCAATAGGAATTTGATAAGTAATTTTGCAGGAAGAGTGAAGGGATTGCATGTGATTATAGGCAATCTCACTTATGAGATCGATTTTATGATAGTAGAAGACACTCGTCCGGTGATAGATGCTTTCCTAAGCCAAATAATATTTGGAAAACCATTTGTTGAGGCCACTAGGATGAGTTATGATCCGACTTTAGGGATAGTTAGATTCAAGGAAGAGAATGATGAGGTTGCCTACCAAATGCCTTACAAAATTGAGCAATACCGCCTTCTCTCTAATTTCAAAAAGGAACACAAGCAAGCGACTTATTATAGGAATGATGAGGATAGACGTAGAGGAGTAGAGTATGTGAAAAATAGGATGCTTGGTTTCTACAAAGAATGCTTGCAACTAGGTCCGGAATACAAAACCGGTTTAGAAGACGACCTAGAGAGTGAAACCAACGATGAGGTCACGTAGTAACCCATGACCTTGAGTCTAGCTACAAGACTCGTAAATAAAGAAAAGCGCTTCTTGGGAGGCAACCCATGCTTTGTGTAATTTTATTTTGTTTGTTTGTTATTTGCTTCCGTATGCATGTTTTATTTTTATTTTTGGTAGATCATGTTTCTAAACTAAAAAGTGGAAATACTTTACTTTGTTGTTTTAGCTTAGTCTTAACTCCACCTAAAGGTATTTTTGCAAAAGATAAGTGTAAGGGGAAACCCCAAATATGTTTTTAAGAAACAAACCGATCATGATTCTCCACAATATTAAATGAACATGTGTATTTGTATTTGTTAGAGTCAAATGCTTGTATTGAGTCATAATGAAATTTTGCAGGATTTCCCAGGAAGTAGAACCAAGTTTTTCCAGAAATTTTCTGGAAACTTAACATTAGAATTTCTGTAGGTCAATCCTGACGGCGTCACGAGCTTGCTCTTGACGGCATCACGTGTAAAAATCTGGAAATTTTACTGGTTTTGTTTTTCTAACGGAGTCTTAAAGTTTTTGTTGAATTATTAAGTTTTATAATCTCCAGGAAATCTGCAAACTTCATTCCACAAGCATTATATCTTATCTTGTTTTCTAGGATTTAGTAACTTATATAGGTTGCCGCCGATTTTATTCGAGGTTGTCTTGTTTGTTTTCTCGGGATTTACAGGTTATGTATGACAAGAAGATGATTTATATTCTGGAAGGGAAGCTTTGATTGTTCATTTTCTTGGAGGAACATTTAACCTGGCTACCTTATTATCCATACCGAGCGAATCAGGGGAGTATTTGATTTCATTTGTTTTACTTATTTCACTTTTACATTCTTTACTTGAACGTTGGGGACAATGTTTATCTTAAGTGTAAGGGGAGGGTAAAATGATGATACCTTACAGATACACTTTCGCTTGAGTTTGCTTTGTTTAATGGTAGATGTGTAATAAAACTATGAGAAATACTTGTTAGTGCAATTTTAGCGCCAAATTTAAATTTTTTTACAACATTTAGGAGTGAAACTTTAGCCATAGCAAGCGTCTCATGAATAGGAGATTGTATGACTAGCACATAACCGTATATTCAGAAAAATTTTCCACCCAAATATGTGAGGTTCGCCTTTAGATTTGATAGGAAAAGCATTTACTATTAGTGCTTATGAGTGTACCGGTAGCATTTAGATTCTAGAACTTTCGTTAGTGATGCATCCCGAGACCGCTAGTGAGACTACATTCGTGTAGTAGGATTTACTACATGATAAGAGGCATTAGGATCACCCTTGTGTTAAACCCGTATCATAATTACTTGACCATTTAAGTCATATTACTTGGCTAGTTAAGTCAACTAATTCTTCCCACACCCTTAGCGTTGTACTCATTTTTAGTACACGAAACCCCTAGTACACCCCTTTGAGCCTATCTTTTCGTTTCTAACTTTAAGCATTTTACTTAAAGGAAGAATTTGTTACACCCCACTTAAATGTACACCCAAATCGCCTTAGCCTTCCGTGTATGCGCTCATCTTTAGTGCATTATTGTTATTTGTTAAACCCTAAGTTAATTATCTAATTGATTACATGGTTGCTAAGTCGAGTCATATCCTTGTACATATTGTTTTGGGACGATTGGGACTCATGGGTAAAGTACTTATTTTATGGATTAATGGGGAAGAACATGATTTATTACCCCCATATGTACGTTAATCTTAAAAGTACTCCAAGTGTTTTGATTATCTTAATTCGAGTCATTAGATTAGTTTATTGTAAAGTATGTAAAGATTCAAGTGTAAGGGAATGTACATTCCCTATGATGTATTATTTGGGATGGTAGGGTAAGAGTGTATGCAAAAAAAAAAAAAAAAAAAAAAAAAAAAAAAAAAAAAAAACGGAAAAAAGGAAAAGAGAAAAACATACGGACTACCATCCCGTTTCCATTCTATGTTTATTTTATGTTTTTATTATTTTTCATTTATTAGCTTAAGTCGAGTCTAGTCTTGGCTTAGCAACGCCATATTGTACATGTAATTAACCAAGATGATTAACTCGCCACCAGTAAAGATTGCCTTTATCCAACAAAACCGTGTATTCCATATCCCTACACCTAACGTTATAACCCTTTGAAAGACCTCTTTGATAGTTTATCCTAGGTGCTTACGCCATGTGGTGGAGGTTTGATCTTTTCCCAAGCCTATGGTAATCTATTTTGCTATGACAGGTAGTGAGAGATATCTTCCGTTTCCATATTGTAATTTATACTTTATTACACCCGAGAGATGTGAGTATCTAAACACTATTTGTGAGGTGCTTGTGTATGACCTCCGTGCTTGTCTTTGGTCTTTAGTGGAACGATTATTTGTTGTAATTACTTTTATATTAGTGTTAAATGACCCCTAACTTGTATTTTGATTAGAATGAAAGCGCATTTGCTTGAGGACAAGCAAATCTCAAGTGTAAGGGTATATGATGAGGTGAAAAATGAACCACTTTTAGGGGGTCATTTAAACCTGGAATTGAATTTACTTGATCAAATATTGCCCTAAATCGTTCCTTTTGTGATTTTAGGTACTTTGGGAGTGAAATCTGGAAAAGGAAGCAATTCGGACGTTTTTGGAGCATAAAAGTGAAGAAAATGCCAAAGACTTAATTTTCCTTGCTGGGAACAGTAGGTGACGGCGTCAAGAGCACCATCCTGACGGCGTCAAGAGAAAATTGCATGACGGCCCAGTACAAACGTGAAGGCGTCACGAGGAAGAGCGTCAAGAGTTAAACACGTGACGGCCTGGAAGAGCCTAATACATGACGGCGTCAGATGTAGATCAAGGCAGTCCGAGAATTATTTTGGCGGCGAGATGACGGCGCCACCTATTTGGTCTTGACACCGTCAGCCTCTATTTCCTATATATAGTTTTCTAATTTTCATTCATTAAAAGAGGAAGTTTTGGAGAAACCCTAAGGCCGAACCTATTACGAATTTTACAGGTTTTTCAAGGGTTTTCAGCCCTTGAAACCTTACAAGTGTAATTGAGATAAGTGTTCTTTTAATTCAATCAATATGTCTATGTGTTGGTTGTCTATATCTTGTTCTTGTCTTGATTCCACTATGTTAGGCTAGATCTATCTTGTGTTTGCTTAGATCTAATGAAACCTAGATGTTAATTATGTGTTGATTACTTGTTTATGGTTGTATTGGATGAATGATTTCAATGTTAGGCTTAAAAAAACTGGCAGATCTCCAATTGGTAACATGCTTGAACGTCTTAGGAAACATGAACCGGTGTGCACTAGGTTTTATTGGTTGTATTTAATGCATGAGTAAATTCTAATGATCCCATGTTAGGAGCTTCTTAGCCAGATCGGCATAGGAGTGAAGTAGGCACTCATAGGATTGGGGAGTTAAGTGCACCACCCCATGAATGGTATTAAGGAATACAATCCGTCATCCACGCAACTATAACAAGTAATTAACGTGTAAAAGATATCTAGGGAGTAGTGAAATCTAAGTAAACACAATTCCTCCACTTATTGCTCACAACCTTAGTTTAATTTAGTTTTATTTTCATTTCTAGTATTTTGTTTTAATAGCATCTTTAGTATTGGGTTAGTTGACTAGCAACTAATTCCGCCCAAATCCTTCAAACCCGAGATTTTAACTCGCTTTCATAAAAATATAAAAATACAAAAATTATCATCTCTCATCTCTAGCACTAGTAATTAGGTTTTCTAATCCTAGCGACACTATTCCTAGCTGAACGATCAATCCCCCGGTACTTGTCACTATACTATACTACAACGATCAGGTACATTGCCTGGTGGGGGTTGTAAGCTTCACGAGATCCCTCGAGAGGTAAAGCCTGGTGCAATCCCAACGCATCACTAGCAAACAATATCGATCTCCGGCCATGGGAAGTCACAAATCGTTCGTCTACCCAATCGATTTTGAAGCAACACTTTCCCACTTTCAAACAAAATCAAACCGTTGGTTAAAAAAAAAAAAAAACAAAAAAAAAAACTTTTTTTCCAAAATATTTACCACTTTTCATCTTATAAATACCCACATCAAACCCACTTTCAAACACACAATTTCAAAAACAATTCATCCAAATTCTCATCAATATTCACAATGTCAAAGAAAAACACTCCACAATATAAAAACCGACGATCCCGACTAACCCAAAATGCACCGGATATAAATTTCTCTCCGCAAAACACCTTTGAACTAACCGGCATAACACCACCAAAACAAGGGAACATACGCTTTCGTACACAATCTTTTGAATATCCAACACAATTACCACAAGTCAATCAAAGAGAAAACTTGTTTTCCGTTCGTCGTCCTTTTGTCCCACCACAACGTGTTGATTATCACCAAGAACCAAGTGAGTCATCCTAACATGGATTTCTTGCATTGTTCCTAACCGTATCAAGAACATTCTCTGATTCGGTCTACTATTCTTGATATTAATTTGTATGATTGGGCAGACTATCATAACTATGGCTATTCGACCCAACCCTATCCGAGCCAAGACTACCCGAGTCAAGATATTTCGATGGGGAAAGGTTCGGGTCACGGTTCCTACCACGGTTCTATGCCCGTTAATGACGACGACGATGACAATGTCGAAGTCGAAGAGACATCACCCATCAAGCCAAAGAAGCCTTCGCGGCGTGCTACTGATGCGTGGGAATTGCTCCAGGCTTTACCTCTCGAAGGATCTCGAGAAGCTTACAACCCCCACCAGGCAGTGTACCTGGTCGTTGTAGTATAGTATAGTGACAAGTACCGGGGGATTGATCGTTCAACTCAGGAATAGTGTTGCAAGGATTAGAAAGCCTAAAAACTAGGTCTAGAGGTGAGGGATGATTCTTTTTGTATTTTTATATTTTTATAAAAACAAGTAAAAATCTCGGGTATTGGAAGAGTGGGCGGAATTAGTTGCTAGTCAACTAACCCAATAACTAAGATGCAATCAAAATAAAATAACAAAAATGAAAACAAAGCTAATTAAACTAGTCGTGTGAACAATAAATGGGAGAATTGTGTTTACTTAGATTTCACTACTCCCTAGTTATCTTTTACAGGTTAATTGTTTGTTACAGTTGCGTGGATGACGGGTTATATTCCTTAATACCATTCGTGGGGTGGCATACGTACTTCCCCAACTGTATAAGCTCCTACTTCACTCCTATGTCGAGCCTGCAAGAAGCTCATAACATGGGATCACTAGAATTCGCTCATGCATTAAATACAACCATAAAAAACCTAGTACGCATTGGTTCATGTTTCTTACGACGTTCAAGCAAGTTACACTATGGAAGTCTGCCAGTTTTCTTAAGCCTAACATCGAAATCATTCATCCATTACAACTATAAACAAGCAATCAACCTATAATCAACATCTAGGTTTCATTACATCTAAGCAAACACACAAAAGATCTAGCCTAGCATGTTAAAATCAAGACAAGCGTAAGATATATTCAAACAACACATAGACATATTGAATGAATTGAAAGGATACTTATCTTAATTGAACATGAAGGGTTCCAAGGGGTGAAAACCCTTGAAAATACTGTTAAACACGAGCTAGGGTTTATTCAAGTCGACCCTAAAATTATCCTCTCTTTCGAATGAAAATTACAAAGACTATATATAGATTTCCTAAGGTGACGGCGTCAAGAAGAAAGTTCTGCCGCCGTCAACTCGCCGCCCATAGAAATATTGGATTGCCTAGATCCAGATCTGACGTCATCAAGAGCAAATTATCTCTTGGCCGTCATGTGTAATGGGACCATGACGGCCTTTGGTGACGCCGTCATGCCCCTTAGTGTAAAACTCTCTGGACCGTCAGCCCGTCACGGACTCTATCCACTTCACCTCTTGTAATACTCTTGACACCGTCATGTAGAGCTTGGTGACGCCGTCAGGTACTGTTCCCAGCAAGGAAAATTAAGACTTTGCCGTTTTCTTCACTTTTATGCTCCAAAAACGTCCAAAATGCTTCCTTTTCCAGAATTCACTCCCAAAGTACCTAAAATCACAAAAGGAACAATTTAGGGCAATATTTGATCAAATTAATTCAAATTTCGGCTTAAATGACCCCGTAAAAACGAATGATTTTTCGCCTCATCATATACCCTTACACTTGAGATTTGCATGTCCTCAAGTAAATGCGCTTTTATTCTAATCAAAATACAAGCTAGGGGTCATTTAACACTAATATAAAAGTAATTACAACAAATAATCGTTCCACTAAAGACCAAAGACAAGCACGGAGGTCATACACTAGCACCTCACAAATAGTGTTTAGATACTCACATCTCTCGGGTGTAATAAAGGATATATCACAATATGGAAATAGAAAACATCTCTCACTACCTGTCATAGCAAAATCGATTACCATAGGCTTGGGAAAGGATCAAACCTCCACCACATGGCGTAAGTAACTAGGATAAACTATCAAAGAGGTCTTTCAAAGGGTTATAACGTTAGGTGTAGGGATATGGAATACACGGTTTTGTTGGATAAAGGCAATCTTTACTGGTGGCGAGTTAATCATCTTGGTTAATTACATGTATAATATGGCGTTACTAAGCCAAGACTAGACTCGACTTAAGCTAATAAATGAAAAATAACAAGAACATAAGATAAACATAGAATGAAACGGGATGGTAGTCCTTATGTTTTTCTCTTTTCTTTTTCTATTTTTTTTTTCATTTTTTTTTTTTTTTTCTTTTTTTTTGCATACACTCTTACCCTACCATCCAAAATAATACATCATAGGGAGTGAACATTCCCCTTACACTTGAATCTTTACATACTTTACAATTAACTAATCTAATGACTCGAATCAAGATAATCAAAAAACTTGGAGTACTTTTAAGATTAACGTACATATGGGGGTAATAATAGATGTTCTTCCCCATTACTCCATAACATTAGTACTTTACCCATGAGTCCCAATCGTCCCAAAACAATATGTACAAGGATATGACTCGACTTAGCAACCATGTAATCAATTAGATAATTAACTAAGGGTTTAAACGTATAACAATAATGCACTAAAGATGAGTGCATACACGCATGGCTAAGGCGATTTGGTTGTACATTTAAGTGGGTTGTAACAAATTCTTCCTTTAAGTAAAATGCTTAAAGGTAGAAATGAAAAGATAGGCTCGGAGGGGTTTACTAGGGGTTTCGTGTACTAAAAATGAGTACAACGCTAAGGTGTGGGAAAATTAATTGACTTTACTAGCCAAGTAATATGACTTAAGTGGTCAAGTAATTATGATACGGGTTTAACACAAGGGTGATCCTAATGCCTCTTATCATGTAGTAAATCCTACTACACGAATGTAGTCTCACTAGCGGTCTCGGGATGCATCACTAATGCAAGTTCTAGAATCTAAATGCTACCGGTACACACATAAGCACTAATAATAAATGCTTTTCCTATCAAATCTAAAGGCGGACCTCACATATTTGGGTGGAAAATTTTTTAAGTGGTACGGTTTTGTGCTAGTCATACAACCTCCTATCCATGAGACGCTTGCTAAGGCTAAAGTTTCACTCCTAAATGTTGTAAAAAAATTTAAATTTGGCGCTAAAATTACACTAACGAGTATTTCTCTTAGTTTTATTACACACCTACCATCAAACAAACAAACTCAAGTGCAAATATATACTATAAGGTATCATCATTTACCCTCCCCTTACACTTAGGATGAACATTGTCCCCAATGTTCAATTAAAGATTGTAAAAGTGAAATAGGTAAAAGAATGAAAGCAAATACTCCCCTGATTCATTCGGTTGTGGATAGAATGTCAACAAGGTTAGATCTTCCTCCAAAAAAATGAACAATCAAAGCTTCCCTTCCAGAATATAAATCATCTTCTTGTCATACATAACTTGTTAAACCTGAGAAAACAAACAAAGCAACCTCGCGTAAAATTGGCGGCAATCTATATATGATAACAAATCCTAGAAAGCAATGTAAGATATAATGCTTGTGGAATGAATGTTTGCAGATTCCCTGGAGTTTATAAAACTAAAGATTCAACAAAAACTTTAAGACTCCGTTAGAAAAACAAAACTAGCAAAATTTCCAGATTTTTACACATGACGCCATCAGGAATTTCTTCCTGACGCCGTCAGAATTGACCTGCATAAATTCTTACGTTAAGTTTCCGGAAAATTTTTGGAAAAACTTATGTCCTACTTCCTGGAAAATCCTGCAAAACATCATTATGATTCGATACAAGCATTTAACTCTAACAAATATGAATATACATGTTCATTTAATATTGTGGAGAATCATGATCGGTTTTGTTTCTTAAAAACATATTTGGGGTTTCCCCTTACACTTATCTTTTTTGCGAAATACCTTTGGATGAAGTTAAGACAAAGCCAAACGTCAAAATAAAGTATTTTCACCATTTTATTTTTGAAACACGATCTACTAACAATAAAAATAAAGCATGCATACGGAAACAAATAACATCAAACAAAATAAAATCACAAAAAACATGGGTTGCCTCCCAAGAAGCGCTTGTTTTTGTTCGAGTCACGAGCCTGCCTCTACCCTTATTTAACGGAAATAGGGGAGGTTTTCCCTACACTTAGGATTAAGTGCAGGTGGAAGTAGCGATAGACACCCTTAGGGTGGAAATATGCTACGTAAGGAAAGAGTGGTGGATGAATTATATGCTCAAAGGGGTGTGCTCCTATTATGATAACCTTACCCAATTCAATCGGGTTAATGGGTGGATTAAGATTTTCTCCTAGAAAAGGATCATTTTCTATCAAGTTTGAGAGACTCCTAGTTGGGAATCTATCTTGACCTAATAAACCCGGTTTAAACCCATAATGTGTCTTGTGATCAATCATGAAATGGTGATGTAAGCATGTAAGGTTATGTTCCACTCCTATATTGGCTTCCTCTCTACATGGCTTAAAGTCTACCACCTTTATCCTAAGACTACCCGGACTACATGGTTTGATGGGTGGATCGGGACCTATTTCAATTCCTAAATTTTCATCCAAGGATGGAAGATTAGGTAACGGTTTTGGTTGAGGCTCCGGTTCATCAAAACTAGGAACTTCCCTAGAACTAAGAGTAAGGCTATCATTATAAGTATTCAAACCTATATCCTCTAGTTGAGTTTGGTTCAAAGGTTCTACCTCAATTGGGATTCCTAAAGTCTCTTCTACTTCATCCGGAAAAGTCACGGGCGGTGTGTATGCCTCAAATGATGGTAGGACTTGTGGGGTACTTGGCGGGCTTAGATTTTCTACTATATCCCCCATCTTATCAAGATTACCTATGTGCTCATCTTGTATTGTGGTGAAATCAAACCACTCCGTGCACCTTATAAGCTTATTATCCCCAAACAAACTTCTTGCTTGTTCCCTCAAACTTGCAATCAATTGATCTGTAACAACATTTGTTGGGTTGTCCATTTTTTTGGCAAGTTGGGCACAATTCTCTATGGCTTCCCATGCTTCATCAGCACTTAATCCCCAAAGGTCCCCATCTGCAGCATGGTCAATGTCCATTTTGGTATAGTGGTCCACACGATGGTAAAATATTTCAATTTGGGACCACAGATTGAAATTATGATGAGGGGGACTTTTCAGAGTAAATATTTGAAACGAGTCCATGCATCATAAATAGGTTCATCTTCATGTTGTTTAAACATCAAGATGTCATTTGGAGTGGGTGAATTTCATGGTTGGTAGTATGGTGGATTCGCGTTCTCCATAATGGCCAACGGAATAGTCAATGAATTTAATTTACTAACAAAGGCACGAAGAAAAAGATAGACTAAAGAAAACCTAAAAATAAAAATAAAATCTTACTAGAAAGGAATTTAGCAAGTAGACCTAATAAAAAGAAATCCTAACCTAGACAATAACTATTCCCCGGGCTGCGGCGCCAAAAACTTGATGCGTGGAAATTGCACCAGGCTTTACCTCTCGAAGGATCTCGAGAAGCATACAACCCCCACCAGGCAGTGTACTTGGTCGTTGTAGTATAGTATAGTGACAAGTACCGGGGGATTGATCGTTCAACTCAGGAATAGTGTCGCTAGGATTCGAAAGCCTAAAAACTAGGTCTAGAGGTGATGGATGACTCTTTTTGTATTTTTATATTTTTATAAAAACAAGTAAAAATCTCGGGTATTGAAAGAGTGGGCGGAATTAGTTGCTAGTCAACTAACCCAATAACTAAGATGCAATCAAAATAAAATAACAAAAATGAAAACAAAGCTAACTAAACTAGTGGTGTGAACAATAAATGGGAGAATTGTGTTTACTTAGATTTCACTACTCCCTAGATATCTTTTACAGGTTAATTGTTTGTTACAGTTGCGTGGATGACGGGTTATATTCCTTAATACCATTCGTGGGGTGGCGTACGTACTTCCCCAACTGTATAAGCTCCTACTTCACTCCTATGTCAAGCCTGCAAGAAGCTCGTAACATGGGATCACTAGAATTCGCTCATGCATTAAATACAACCATAAAAACCTAGTACGCATTGGTTCATGTTTCTTAAGACGTTCAAGCAAGTTACACTATGGAAGTCTGCCAGTTTTCTTAAGCCTAACATCGAAATCATTTATCCATTACAACTATAAACAAGCAATCAACCTATAATCAACATCTAGGTTTCATTACATCTAAGCAAACACACAAAAGATCTAGCCTAGCATGTTAAAATCAAGAAAAGCGTAAGATATATTCAAACAACACATAGACATATTGAATGAATTGAAATGATACTTATCTTAATTGAACATGAAGGGTTTCAAGGGGTGAAAACCCTTGAAAATACTGTTAAACACGAGCTAGGATTTATTCAAGTCGACCATAAAATTCTCCTCTCTTTAGAATGAAAATTACAAAGACTATATATAGATTTCCTAAGGTGACGGCGTCAAGAAGAAAGTTCTGACGCCGTCAACTCGCCACCCATCGTAATATCGGATTGCCTAGATCCAGATCTGACGCCGTCAAGAGCAAATTATCTCTTGGCCGTCATGTGTAATGGGACCATGACGGCCTTTGGTGACGCCGTCATGCCCCTTAGTGTAAAACTCTCTGGACAGTCACGGACTCTATCCACTTCACCTCTTGTAATACTCTTGACGCCGTCATGTAGAGCTTGGTGACGCCGTCAGGTACTGTTCCCAGCAAGGAAAATTAAGACTTTGCCGTTTTCTTCACTTTTATGCTCCAAAAACGTCCAAAATGCTTCCTTTTCCAGAATTCACTCCAAAGTACCTAAAATCACAAAAGGAACGATTTAGGGCAATATTTGATCAAATAAATTCAAATTCCGGCTTAAATGACCCCCTAAAAACGGATCATTTTTCACCTCATCAGCTACTAAGGCGAAAGGCAAAGGCAAAGAACCCGAACCGGCAAAAAGAGCTGAACCATGGTCAAGCAGAGAAGAGGTCATTCTTTGTAAAGCTTTCATCTTTGTTTCTGAGAATGAAAAAAAAAGGAAACTCTATGAATCGGCACAAATTTTGGGACAAAGTGGTAATCTACTTTTGAAATGAAACTGGTTCAGACCGGACATACAATTCGATCATTTCAAAATGGAAGACTAGAATTCGTTGTCAAGTTGCGAATTTTGGTGCTATTATTGATAATGTCAAGGGGACGCATGGAAGTGGTGAGAACGACCTTGATGATATGTCCAAAGCTCTTATGGAGTATCGTGCGCGTTACGGTCAAAACTTCACTATGGTGGAGTGTTGGAAAGTTTTGAAGGGGCATGATGCTTGGAAGGATGAGATGCCCCTTTTCCAATCGGGCAGTCGAAAGAAAGTGAAGGGTTCAATAACTACGTCGTGGTCAACACAAGGCCCCCCGAATTTTCAAGACTTGGATGATGACAATGATGAAACGGAGGATGGTACTAGAGAATCACGACCACAAGGTCGTGACAGAGCAAGGAGGAAATCATCCACCTCCTCCTCTCGTGAAACATCAAAATCATTCATGAGTGGGCTAATAGCGGACTTATGGAAATCAAGACCGTCAAAGAAGGATAAAGGTAAAGAGCGTGATGAGTCGTGGAGACAATTCAAGGAACGAGAGCTAGCGCTCAAAGAACAAAACTTGGAATATCAACGAAAGATCTTGGAATGCCAGGAGGAACAAAAGGAACTCCTGAGAAATACCAAACTGGAGCAAGACTTGATTTTCTACAATTCGGTAATCGACCCAAATTTGCCCGAATGACAACGAGATGAACTTATGTGACTTAAGGCGGAAATCAAGGAACGCCACAAGCTAGATTATTAGTTTTTAAATAAGTGTTGTCGTGTTTAATTTTTAGTTGTTTAAGTTTTTTATTTAGTTGTAATGGTTTTCATTTCGTATCGTTTCGTTTATGTAATATTTACGTTTTATTAATAAAATTTGTGTTTGTGTTAAAAATGTTTTTTTTTTTTTTTTTTTTTTTTTTTTTTTTTTTTTTTTTTAAAAAAGATGATGATGCAATATGGGTAACCACTGTGAGAAGAGAGGTGAATATGGGTTGAGGAGAGAGAATGCTGAGGTGGCAGCCGGAAAGATAATGCAATATATGTTACCACTGTGAGTAGCGTTATAAAGTTATTGATAACCATAACATAAAAAAAGTAAAGTTATTCATCTATAAAGTATAAACTCCACCCTACTTTTAACAAATTAATACTACCTCCGTCTCACAATTATTGTCCACGTTTGACTTTTGAAGTCTTTATTTTGCAACTTTGACCTTAAATATTTTTATTTGTGTTATATAATACTTGATGAAAATTATATGAATGAAAATACATTTACAACTCAATCCACTTATATATTTTGCATCAAGTAATATATATCACAAAGAAAAATATTTACGGTCAAAGTTGAAAGCTAAAGACTAAAAAAGTCAAATGTGGACAATAATTATTAGACAGAGGGAGTATATAACTATAGCTATGCAGTTGTTACAAACAAGTGTTGTTACAAAAGGCATGTGCATAATGTTTGGTGGCTAGTTATAAAGAGTCATTATATTTTAGGTTTCGTATTACCGATTTACAGTTTTTTTTTTTTTTTTCAATGGTTTCTAAAGGTAGCAAGTTTGACTAGTTTTTACTTTTTAACTTCTCTCTAAATAATATACTCCTCCTTCTCACTAAAAAAAGAAAAACCCAACCTACCTGCTCCTTCTCCGGCGGTCGGCTATGGCCGGCCGTCCGGACTTTTCCCTTTTGCATTTTCCTTTCTTTTAATAAATGTTTGTCTACAGATCTGTCATTTCCTCCGATGCCGCTGTCTGTCGCTGCTGCCACTACTGCTTCTGCTCAGATCCGATGGCTTCCGGCCTCTTCTGCTCAGATCTGTTGTGGTCCGTCATCGTCGGCTTGCTGCTGCGTAGGGATTTGGTTTAGATCTGTTAGGATTTTGTTAGGCTCCTTTATGGATGCCTTGTTTTTGCATCTTTGTATGTATTATGTACTTCGTGTACTTTTGTCAAGCTACACCCTTATATGGTTGTTTTCAGTCAAAGCTCACTCGGGTGATTACCCCCACCTTTGAAGGGTATTGTTATAGGCTGTTACAGCTATATGGTGTATATCTTGTGATGTAACTTGTTATGTTGTTATCTTCCTCCGTTTGTGAGGTTATGTTTCGATGTAATTTGTTATGTCGTATCTTCCTCCTTTTGTGAGGTTTGAAATGTAATGAAATTAATCTTTGTTCAAAAAAAAAAAAAAGAAGCGGGTCGAATTCAGCTATTATCTCAGATTGTTAACAAGGTTAAATTTAAAAATAATTAGCTAAAATGAAAACTTGTTGAACGAGTAAGTGTAGTTTCTGAACGATCTAGTCTTTCGCCCAACTGCCCAACCCACCCCATTTGACCCACAATAAGAAATTATGCACCCATTAGAGCACTCGGTAAGGTGACGGTGAGTTATCCCATAACTCAATGTCACGTCAGCGCCACATCAGCTTTAACATTTTCACCTTAACTAAAAAATAAATAAATAAATAAAATCATAACTCACCTTAACTCAACATTTTTGGCCCCACTTTTTTCTTCTAAAAAAAAAAAAAAAAAAAAAAAAACTGAGTTATCCCATAACTCGGGGGGCGGTATAATAACTCACCTGAGTTATGCCATAACTCACCAAAAACCTCCCCCTTAACGCTGCGTTAAGGTGTTAACTTGGTGTGTTAACTCGGCTTTAACTTAAGGGGACGGTATGGTAACTTGGGGGTTAACGCGACTGAGTTATCCCATAACTCACCTTAGAAAGACACTTTACCGAGTGCTCTTAGAACCAAACCCGTTTATTTGGGTTACTGAATTTAGGTACATGACATTTTATTGTCATTGAACTTATATAAATATACGTAAACATCATTGAACTTGTAAAATCAGAATATTTATGTTATTTAACTATCTAACATATGTGTTTTGTACCCTGAAAATATAAAAACTAAACTAAATTATAAGTTCAGTAATAAAAATAAATCAAATGAAAATTCGTTACTTTTGCGCTGTTGCGCCGTTGCATGCATTTTTTCTGAAAATTTAGTGATACATTTGTATCTTAACCCTAAATACAAATACTCACATAACTTGTGCCAAAGACATAAAGAGACATAATGATCCTTTACTTTTACCAAATTTCAAACCACATGACATTTTTTTTACCAAATTCCAAACCATATGACATTTTTATGACGACTCTCATATATTTCGTTCACTTTTTGCTCGGTTACAATTAATTTAAGCAAATAAATAATGGATGGTCGCATCAACCTTTGTTTTAAAAACAATGAGGTTTATAACAATTGTTTGTTAGACAGTTAGTATTAGACTTGTAATAGGATATTAGGCCCGTGTATATTGACCCATATCATGTCTTATATAATGTGATGTAATTGAACATTAGAGATCATTCAATACATACGGTTTACACAATCTTACATGGTATCATACCTCCCTAATGATCCTTAAACATCACTGCTTCCGCAAACCCTAACCAGTAAGTTTCTGTCAAGGTTTTTTTTTTTTTTTTTTTTTTTTCTATCAACTTGTTTGTCGACAATCTGTGTTGTCGACGGGTGTTTAATTTGTTTGTCGACCTTGTGTGTTGTCGACTTGTTTATTTAGAATCAGTATAGCGGTTGGTCTATTGCATGGTGAATTGGGTTGTAGTAATTACCTCGTACTGATTCAAATCGTTATTGAATAAATAAGACGGTGGAAGGTTATTATTTAAACGATAGGTCAGTGGTAGTATATTATCATGGGATTGTCAATTCAAATATTACCTGGTACTAATTGATGACTTGTCATTTTTTTTTTTAACGGTGACTTTCATTTTTTGGATAAGAGTCGCACCTATCCCATGGTAGGCCCTCATCCACCACATACCCAGACTATGTTGCCTTAACCGGGTCCACGCTGGCGCGGTGGGGATTATTAACGACGTCCGCCTGGAAACCGTACCGCCTCCACACGATTATAATTCGCTGGAGATGATGACTTGTCATTTAGTGCATGGTTTTAAATTTATATTCGTCGGATTGAATTAAATTGCAAGTGGGGTTGTCGATTGGCTGATTCATAGATTATAGTTGTCGTCTTGTGCAAGTGATGAGGTGAAGGGATAAATTGTTTAATCTATGGTGCAATATTATTCGTTGAAGTTTATTTTGGTGTTACTGTTACATTCACCTATTGTCATTAGCTTATAAGCCCTAGTTTTGTCTACCCTAAGTCATAAACACTCACCTACTGTTTTCACTATGACTACGGATACAAATCCCTCCGCACTCGTCCTTACTTTGTCCGATAAACTTATGGCAATGAATCACCTAACCACTTTTGTGCCTATCAAACTCGATGTTGATGAGATGAATTACTTCTTATGGGTGTACTATTTTTCTTACATTTGTCATGGTTATGGCATCTTGGACCATCTTGTTGATCCACCCGAGTCCTCCTCTACTACACCTTTTTCACCACCAACTAGGGATCCGGAATGGCTAAAGGCTGATTTCATTATTCAGTCTTGGATCTTTTCCACACTTGCATCGAATCTTCAAAAGCGGTTGGTTGTTTTTAATCCCCAAACTGCCAAAGAGGTGTGGGTGTACCTTCAAACGATTTTTCAAGAAAATTAACGCCCAAGAGCTATGGCTTTGAAGGTGGAGCTACGGAATTTGAAGCTTGGGGACTTAACAATTGATGCATACTTTCAAAAAATTGAGTCAATTGCTTCAGTGTTAAATGGTCTTGGTTCTCCTCTTAGCAATGACGATATTGTTACATTTGCCATTGAAGGCTTGCCAAACATGTATGATGTGATTTCTACAGTTATTACTAATAGGGAACCCTTTCCCGATCTCAAGACGGTTTGTTCTTTATTGACCACACAAGAGATGCGTATGAAATCTAAGGTTCAAGACCCGCTTGTGAATGCTACATCCGCTTCTCCTATGGTTCTATTGGCAAATAATAATGCTCGACGTTCGTCTAATCCTTTGGAAAAAGTGAACAAACCTTGTTTTCTTTTTGCTAAAGGTCATTGTCGTTTTGGTGAGGCGTGTCGGTATCTTCACAATGATGTTCATGGTAAGTCAACTTTACTCCCTCGTACTTCCTATTCATCATCTCCTATGTCGGATATGGATGTAATACAGTATAATGATTTGGTTAATTGCATTTCATAATGAAGTGGTACAATATAAATGATTACAAGAATATTCTAGGGACGAGCTTGAGCCCAATAACTAATACAGGCCAACACTCCCCCGCAGTCCAAGCGGCGACTCGGACTGGAGATTAAAAGCTAACAAACAATAAAGTAAAACTAATAACTAATTGTTAAAGAAGATGTTCGACAGCAAGCGGAAGCACATCTTCAAGCAGCAGCAGACATAAAAACAAAACAAACCGGATAAACCAAAGTATCCGAACCAAACAGGATAAACCAAAGTATCATGACCAAACGGGATAAACCATAGTATCCCCTTATCAAATAGGATAAACCAAAGTATCATGACTAAACGGGATAACCCAAAGTATCCCCTACAGCTAAAACAAACGGGATAACCCAAAGTATCCCATACACTAAAACAAATGACATCAAACAAAATATGAAAGAACGAAAGTTGGTTCTAAAACTTCAACCCCCAAAGAACCTTCCGAACAAACGGGGCGTGTTTTTCTCTAGAAAAACATAAAGATCCATTTTTTTTTTTTTTTTTTTTTTTTTTTTAGTGAGAAACAATAATTTTTTTTAATAACAAAAAAAATAGAAAAATAAAAAGATAAGAAAACATCATATTATTCTTCCACTCACTCACCATCATATGTCAACATTTCAACTCCACCTTCTCCTGTCACTTTATATTCGTTGTTCCAATAATAAAACAAAGATGATAACAACAATCCGATCATCAAAGCCATTATTATCATCATTATCTTCTTCTTTCTTTACAACGATCATCATTTTCATCTCCATCAACTCTCCCATCTACCCACCTCCACACTTCCTGATCTTCAAACACCAATCAGATCCGATCAGATCCATCCAATTTCTACTGAATCAAAAAGTCGACTGGTGATCTAACAAACACCAATGATCGACTGAACGATGAATTAAACAAGACGATTGGTTATAAAGATTTAACCAACGATCGCCCGTAAACAAACCAATATGTCGACTGGTTATCTAGTAAACCAACGATCGATGTAAGAATAAAACCGTGGTGACTGGTTATCAAAGAACCAACGGCCAACCACTTAAAAGAAACAGCAACTGATGATAAAAAGAAGAAAAGAAAAAAGTAAAGACAGGGTTAACAGTTGTGATTTGAAGATCTTGAAGGAAACGGCAGATGGGATTGTTTTTAGGGTTTATGGGAAGGGATAATTTTGATGGGGTGGCTAGTTACAGCGGGCTTATGATGGTTGATAAGGTCCGATCAGACCTACAGATAACTTGATATTTGAAAAATGAAAGATTTAAAGGGAGCCCTTCGAACCTCCAGCTTGAAGCCGGCGGCCGGAGGCAGCGGCTGAATCAGTTTTGTATAGGGTTTTGAGGGAGGACCGATTAGGCATGATACCATGTAATATAGTATAATGATTTGGTTGATTGCATTCCATAATGAAGTGGTACAATATAAATGATTACAAGAATATTCTAGAGACGGGCTTGAGCCCAATAACTAATACAGGCTAACAATGGATACCTTGCGACAATTGTTGGCTAAGTTGGGGTTTACTCCTACACCTAGCCAAACTACTACACCTATTACTTATACTACCAATACCTCTCCTGTTGTTTATACTATGAATAACCATCCTTATGGACCGACTCAACTTCAATACCAATCTCAGCCTCTATATTCGGCCCAAGTGTTTCCACAGGGGTTCACGGTTTACTACAGGGGGCGGGTCATAATGTTGCTCACGGAGTTCACGGTCTACCACAGTGGATTCAGTTTGGGGTGACAGGTTTGTTTCCACAGGGGGTTCATGTTGCGCAGGGGGTTCTGTTTGCTGCAGGTTCTCAACAGTCGCAGGGGGTTCCAATTCTACCACAGGGGGTTCAGTTTGCAGGTTCACAACCTGGGGTTCAGTTTGGTCCAAGTATGGTTCAGCAAGGCCCATCACCAGCCGGTTTTCACCCAGGTCAACTACTAGCATCAGGTTCATAGGGTTCGGGTCAAGAGACTCTTCTACCAAATGCCTTTAATACCACCACTCTTCAGGAACCGACTGCTGGCAACTGGAATATGGATACAGGTGCAAGCACTCACCTTAATGATTCTGTACATAATCTTCGTTATATTCTTAATGAGTGCATTTATCCATCTGTTGCGGTTGGTGATGGGCGTTTCATTCCCGTCACTAACTCTGGTCATAGTATTTTGTCTACCCTTTTCGTCCTCTTCGTTTAAATAATGTTTTAATCACTCCTCACATTGTCAAAAATCTAATTTTTGTGCGTCAATTTGTTCATGATAATTATTACACTGTTGAATTTGATCCGTTTGGTTTTTCTGTGAAGGACTTCCTAACTTGACAGGTACTCCTCCGTTGTGACAACACGGGTGATCTCTATCCTGTTACGAAGCCTTCTCCCATTCCTCAAGCGTATCTTACCAGTCAGTATACGTGGCATCAACGACTTGGACATCTAGGGAGTGAAGTGTTACGGCATCTTGTGTCTAGTTTTTCTATTTCTTGTAATAAAAGAAGCTTCCCGTTCTTTGCCATGCTTGTCAGCTTGGTAAACATGTTAAGCTTCCATTTGTTAGTTCATCTAGTTCTGTTACTTCTTGTTCTGACATTGTTCACTTGGATTTGTAGACATCCCTAATTCCGAGTCTTTCTGGTTTCAAGTATTATGTTTTGTTTCTGGATCATTACTCTCAGTATGTTTGGGTTTATCCGTTAATGAATAAATATGATGTTTTGTCTAAATTTCATTTGTTTCGTAGTTATGTTCGTACTCAGTTTAAGTGTGAAATTAAATTGTTTTAGTGTGATCGTGGTGGTGAGTTTGATAATACTGCATTTCATAAATTAATTTCCACCCATGGCATCCAATTAGATTTTCTTGCCCTCGTACATCTCAACAAAATGGAAAATCTAAACGCATGATTCGTACCATAAATAATCTTATTTGTACTTTGTTGTTTCAAGCACACCTACCACTAAACTATTGGACCGAGGCTCTTAATATGGCTGTTTATTTATTGAATATATTACCTTCTCGTGCCATTAATAATGAGATCCCCTTTACCCGACTTTTTGGTGCTACACCTGATTATAGTGTTCTTCGTGTTTTTGGATGCCTTTGTTACCCACTTATTGATACCAATCATAAATTAGGTCCCCGTGCTACACATGCAATCTTTCTGGGACACGCTACCAATCATTTTGGCTATCGTTGCCTTGATCTTAACACCAATAAAATTATCATCTCTCGTCATGTTACCTTTGATGAAACAATTTTTTCATTTCAATCCAACCAATCCAAGCCCACCCCCTCATATGAATTTTTGGAAGATTCTTCCAATCTCATTTCAACCATTATCAACACCACACCAATTGGCCCTAATTCAAACCCAATTACTACTACACCTACGCCTCCTACATCACCTACACCTCCACCGTCTCTACAAAATGATCCTGTGCCGACACCTCCACCCTCTCCACCTACTGTTCCTGTTCCTGAACCTACACCTCTACCTGTTGTATCTACTCATCCCATGGTCACACGTTCTCGTGTCGGGACTACTCTTCCTAATCCTAAGTATGCTTGTCATGTGTCTACTGTTTCTCCTTCACCTAGGTCATATAAGGATGCTTTTAATGATCCCAATTGACGTAATGCTATGTATGATGAGTATAATGCACTTATTAAGAATAAAACTTGGAAACGTGTACCTCGACCTGAGGGTGTCAATGTTGTTAGTTGTATGTGGTTATTTTGCCATAAGTATTTGGCTGATGGCACTCTGAGTCGGTACAAGGCACATCTTGTTGCCAACGGTAGCACACAGATTGAGGGAGTTGATGTTGATGATACCTTTAGTTCGGTTGTTAAGCCGGGTACCATTCAGAATGTTCTTAGCTTAGCTATTTCTCGACATTGGCCTGTTCACCGGCTTGATGTCAAGAATGCGTTTTTACATGGAGATTTAGCCGAAACTGTTTATATGCATCAACCTCCCGGTTTTCGGGATCCAGAGCATCCGGATTATGTTTGTTTATTACGGAGGTCTCTTTATGATCTTAAGCAGGCACCACGGGCATGGTTTCAGCGGTTTGCTACTTACATTACTACTGTTGGGTTTACTCTGAGTCGGTGTGATTCTTTTTTATTTATTTACAAACAGGGTGATGATAGTGCTTTTATATTACTATATGTGGATGATATTGTGCTCACTGCTTCCTCTGATAGTTTATTACAACATATTATTGCATCTTTGCATACGGAGTTCTCTATGACTGATTTGGGTGCTCTTAACTATTTTTTGAGTGTGTCGGTTATGCGTGACTCTTCTAGGATGTTTTTTATTACAGTGTAAGTATGCTATGGAGAGTTTGGAGCATGCACATATGGTTGGTTGTAACCCGTCTCGGACTCCTGTTGACACTGAGTCTAAATTGGGTGATGATGGTGATCCGGTTTCTGATCCTAAGTGATGGATCTAAACACCTTGATATGTGTTAGATTGATACTTTGAATTATACTAACAAGTATGCGGAATCTACTTGCTAATACTTAGAAGATTATTTGTGAGTAAAGTAATTGTATGTGAATAAGTATATCAAACTCTTAGCTCCAATATTATTAATAATAATACGAGTGATCTTTGTATCACTAGGTTTTACAACTTGAAGCTCTAAGAAAACATATATCGCGTATCATAACCTAGGACCTCCTTTTATACCACAAGGAGTCCTCTTCTACAAGATACGTATAAACTAATAGAATAAGATATACACAAGATCTATTCTATATTTATCTAAAACACGTTTCCTAACAGTTATCCTGCTACAGTGGTAATTATATGTACTAGCAGTGGTAATAACTTTCCACTGCTAGTGCATTCTTCATGCAGTTGTAATATCCATGCTAGCCGTGGTAACTGTCAAGATAATTCCCAACAATCCTCCCCTAAACTTATGATTACTAAGTAAATCAATAAGTTTCTTCAAATTGTCAGCATCCTGAGGATATGGGAATTCTTCCAAACACTTATCTTTTGTTTCTCAACTCCTTGTCAGCCTTCACACTTTGATCATGAATCCTCTGTAGCAAATCATCAATGATTTCATTTCTTTCCCAACATCTAAGCTTAACACATCAACACCAGCTTGAGTAGATACATGATGTACATTACTTGAATCATAGAATTTCCACAAAGTATTCATATTATGAGCTTCAAATCTCCAATATCTGTCACTTGGATCAGGTTCATATAATCTTCTGAAGTGAACCCATAACTCTTGAGCTTTGACATCAATAAGTTCATCCTTCTTGGACTGATCTTGGACTATCCTCCACAAATTATCCAGGTCTTCTCTATCACAAGATCTAACAATATCTTCAAAATCTCTGCAAATACTTGTGACTCCACCAGTTCTGATAATTTTCCAAGCAACTCCAAAATTATCAGAATAGATTTCCCAACCAATCACTGGATATTTTGATTGTAAAGGCTCTATATTCAGCACATCAGTTTCAAGAACCACCATGTTTGTGACTTGTTCTTCAGTTAGCTTATTACCTTCTTTTGCTTGAGATGACGCTTGAGTCTTTGATTTCTTAACATTTTGAGATTCAAGACTCACACCCGATCTTTTTGTTCTCTTAAATTCTAGTTCTGAATCCATAGGAAAGAATTTGCTATCCTGTCTTTTAACCCTGTAGTAAATTTCTTCAATCTGATCATGTGACATTCCTTTGAATTGTACCATCTTCTAATTGCCAACATGACAACAAAAAGTCTTCATCTCAGCTATGATTTGTGCCTTTGTAGGTTGTCTAGACTTCTTTTGACCCATTCTAACTTTGCCAATAATATTATCAAGAGCCTGTTGATTCTTCATCTGAATGAAATCCTTAAGTTGAGCAGACCTTTGATCTTCAGTCAAAGTTGTATCAGCAATGAGTTCAACTGCCTTCTTCCTAATCACTGGATCATTTGCAATCATAAACTCAATCTCTTCTTCAGTAGGCACATAAGTGAACATTGGAGGTTTCTCTTTTAGCACTGTTGGTGGAACAATAGAGATTGGTTCTTCAATCACTGTTTCCAACTTATCCAATCTCTTAGCTTCCATAAAACTTGCAATTTCTTCCTCATCTTGTCTTTTCTTCTTTGCAAGATCATCTTCCTCTAACTTTCTTGAGAGTTCAGCATCATAGTTGATTTGAGCTTGTTCCCTCTTAGAAATCTTTCTTGACTGTTGCTCAGATGATTCATCAACAATGTAAACTTTGCCCTTTTCAATTCTCTTTCTTTGAAATTCTGCATTAGCAACATCCAATGTTTCTTCATTAGTTTCCACTGTGTCTTTATTAATTTCCACTGCTACAGCAAAAACTTCGTTAGATCCCACTGCTTCATCTTCCTTTTCTTGAACATTATCAAAATCATCAAGCTCAGCAAGTTCTTGTTCAAAATTAAGTTTCCTCCCCTTAAACTCTGCATCAGTTTTAATCGTCCCCTGTTTGGAAGAATCTCCCAAATCTGCACTAATGTTATCTGAAGTAGCATCTTGAGGTGAAGATGAAGATGATAGCACAAGGTTGGCAGATCTGTGCTTCTTAAGACTCTCAACTTCTGCTTTTAAACTCTGGATCTCTGCTTTCATCATGGTAAGCTCTGTGGCATGTTGTTGCTGAGTCTTTGCCAGTTCTATCTCTAGAGCTTTAACCTGCTTGACTAGATTTGTACATAATTCCATCAATTCACTAGGTGGCACACTGCCCTCAACATTTCCAACTGTATGACCTGTTGGGAGAGGTGAATCATTGGGCATGGATTCAGGCTCTTCTCTAGTTGGACTAGATTGAAGCCCAAAACCACCACTACTTGTTCCTATACCAAAAGGCTCAGAAGCAAGCAATGTTGAGATGGGAGGAGTTGGCTGTTTTTGCCTCCTCTCATAAGTATGTGTGACAGCAGGGGTATGTTGAATAGTTGGAACAACAATTGTGGGTGTGTGTTGGGATACAACTGGGATAGTTGCATCTTCACCCTGTACCTGTGTAATCTTTGAAAGGATTTCAGGAAAAAGTGGTCTAATCTCCCCATTCCAAAGTGCTGAAGCCTTAGCCATATTTTGAAAAACTTTTTGCTTAAGGCAGGGAGATTGATAGACTCTTTTGTGGGTTTGCAGTGGAAAATCATTTAGCGCTGCATGCACAAACCTTGGATACATCAAAAATTTTTATGAACTCTTTACATTGCCTTTCATATTATTAAAAATAAACTTTGAAAAGTTGAAAGTCCTGTTAGTTGCTAAGCAAACTAAAGCATAAACCATGGTTGAACTGAATTGTTCATAAGAAGTTTGTTTAGGACTTAGGCAATGTAAAAGAGTATGTATGAAAAACCTCCAATGGGGACAAAAACATCCTTTCTTGAAAGTAACCTTTTTATCAGATGTATCATACCCCATTGAGGAAATATGTGTATGAATATCGGAATTAGGTAAAGTGATGATACCATTGAGATCATCCAATTGGAGAATTCTCCTCAAGGATGACTCAGTAACATCAACTGTTACCCCATCCACTGTGGCTCTAAGAGCTTCCACAGGTTCTTGTGTGTTTCCCTGTTCAAGAGTTATGGACTCCACAGTGTTCCAGAACTGTTTGATATGAGAAACATAGATTGTGGGATTCACAGTTAAAGCATACCTTATATGGGTAGTATTGAGAAAATCCACAATCTCATGAAAAACAGGGCCACTCTTCTCGTTTGACTTTTGTAAGTAGGCCACTTGGTTGTGCTCCTCAGCGAAGCTTAGAATCACCATAATTTTGTGAGAAAGTTATAAAAGTGTTAGTAATCGTAAATAAGAATTAAGCCGTATGATAATGAATATATATTAATAGGGTTTTGAAAATAAACGGAATGTGAATTATCTTTAGAATGAATTTATCTTTAGAAAAGAATAAATTAAAGTTGGTAAGTAGATAATTCACAAAAGATTTACCCTAGTAATAAGGAAACACGGTTATTTTACAACGGCTAGTTAAAAATAAGATTACTGACACAACAGTTGTAATAGCTAGTTCATCAGTGGTAAAAATTACACTTTCAGTGGTAACAATGAACTAGCAGTGGTAAAATTTCACAAAATTTCAAAGAGCAGTGGTAAGAATAACAAGTGAAATTAGCTGCTCTAATCATAGTTTTTAGCAAACTATCAGCTATTAACGGATTTGATATGTCTTTACCATGAGCCGTTTGCTATGGACTAGCCAAGTCTTCATCACTTGGAATATGGTGAGTTGATAACCGTATAGTTTTTGGTAAACTATCAACCATAAATGGATTTGATAAGTCTTTACCAGTAGTTGTTTGCTCTGGACTAGTTGATTCTTATGTTGATTAAACATGGTGAATCAAAAACCATTTGTTGTGTGTCTGAGATACACACCTTATAACTCCAATTATGCAGCAAATATTGGTTGTATACTTCATCAGTGGTAAACATCAAACTTAACCAATATTAATTTAACCCAAAGTAACTTTTTGACCAAGTTACTATTCACCAAAAATATCTTAACAAACTCAACCCGATACTATCCAAATTTACTCCTCCAACTACCAAAACAGATAAGAGTAAATAACTCTTATTAATTATCCCATAGCCTTGACTTTGCATATAAAAGGGGCTTAAAAACACTTTAGTTTTCATCAAAACTGATCTCCAATATCACAAACCCTACAAAACATGAGCTGGTTTCCATTGATCTACATATCATCAGATGATTCCTCTGATGAGGAAATCAGTTATTGCTCTGACTCAGAAGAACCTTGAACTGGATGGAGTGATTATTTTCCTCCAACTGCTGCAACAGCTACATCCTCCAACATGAAGCCTAACAAGAAGATATCAGCTGCTCCTGCTCCATCTCTAGAGTTTTATACAAGTTCTTCCTCTGATGATGATGATCCAACCTACACCTTGTCCAAGGAACTTCCAAGAGCCCTTACTACAGCTTTGGAGTCAGCCATAGTCAACATGAAGTGGCCTGCTGTTGAAAAGCTTACACAATTGCCAATGCCTCCCAAGCAAGTTCTGGGCCTTGCTTGTCCAAGAAAGCAACTTTCGTTTGATAACAAGAGAAAGAAAGCTTCCAAGGGTAAGCATGATTATGAGGGTAAAGGGAAGAAACCCATGGAGTAATTGGTCTGAAGATTTAGGTGTTAGGTTGTGAGACCTTGTGTTTTGTGATTTTCTGGTTGTGTTTAGACTCTCTTAATCAATGTACTTTGTTTCCTTTTGAATAAATCAATAAAAGTACATTTATCTTTTTCTTCAGGTAGCTTATAATCTTTAGAGAGGATATAGCATTCATCTTCTGTGAATAGAACTCTATGCTTCTTGTCACACATATGTGACACACTGAAGAGATTGTACTTGAGATCTTTTACATAATACACATTCTCAAAGTCCAAGTTTCTAGCCTTGATTGTTCCTTTTCCAGAAACCTTTCCACCAATACCACCCCCAAAGCTGACAAATTGTCCATCATAAGGTTTGAAATTTGAGAGATAGGACATATTGCCAGTCATGTGCCTGGAACATCCACTGTCTGAGTATCCTTGATCTTCTTTAGGCTTTGAATGTTCCTGCACATAAAATAAAGGAATTAGTTCCTTTTGGGGACCCAAGCCACAAATGACTTGGATCTGCCTCGTGTATCAATATAGTTAAATCTATCAAAGGTCATTGATACACCATTGGGATTGTCTAAGGTGTTAATTCCTTTTGGTTTCCATTCCCAATGTGCTGAGGCCTTAACAGCATTTCCCACTTTTACCCATTTGTTATTTACAGAACCACCCGTGGAAATTTTTGGCCTTGCAGTGGTAACTGCTGACTTAGCAGTGGCAACTGCTGGTTTTGAAATTTTAGGTGTCCACTTGTGGTTATTGTAAATTTTCTTTTCAAAATAGGTATTGTTTCTTGTTTGTGCAGATTTAACAAAATTTGCAATTGGATTAGCACTCTTAACAGGAGACTTAGGGTAAACTCTGTTCATTGATCTAATAGTGGCAACTGCTGGCTTAGCAGTGGAAAGAGACTTGATGCTAGAATTTAACAAAACAGATTTGGGAGTCAATTTATTTAGTGGATTTGGGTGAGTAGACTTATTGGCATTATTTTCATTCACCCTGGTTTTCCCAAATATTTCCCTTCTACCCATGTGATAGTTGCAATTGTAATGAAGGTGATCAAAACTACCACATATATGACAAGCTTTGTTGTTAAACACAAAATCACTACCAAACTGTTGAGTTTTAACATGATTCCAACTCCTTTTGTTGCCTATAGGAATTGGTGGCCTACTTTTATACATCTCAGCATATCTAGTAGTGGGCCTAGTGTAATTAGCTTGGTTTCTAGGCTTCTCTTTCTCAACTTTAACAGCTTCAGGAATAACCTTTTTAACCTCCACTTTAACCTTCTCAGGAACACTAGTTTTAGACTCAAAATTCACATTTTCATCTTTAAGAGATGAGTCACTAGCACTTTCAAATGAATCAACCTCAATCTTAGCCTTTTCACAAGCAACAGCTTTAACAAATTTTGGGCCATAAGTTATGGTTGGTTCCTGGAACTCATCGAACCCTGTATGTGCTAAGTCAATACCAGGAGGTGATGAAACACCTCTTAGAGGTGGTGGAACTATTTTGTAACCTACTCCTGATTTGGCTTTATTGACTACTTGGGCCTCCCAAATTTTGTCAATACACTTAGACTGATGATCTAATGTATTCCAAGTTATCTGTATGTTTTCATTGGCCTTCTTAACCTTCTCCAACTCTTCCCTAAGAGCCTGATTCACAGCTATCTTATAATCTAAGTCTCTTTTTAAAACAACAATATCATCATTGAACTTAGATTCATTGGCTCTATAGTGCTCTAATTGTGCTTCTAAAACAGCAAGACCTCTTTTATGATTTGCTAGGTTATAATTTGTTTGATTTAACTCAAACAATTGCTCATCATATTGCTCTTTAAGTTTCTCATAATATTTCAAAGCCTTACAAGTTTTAGAACAAACATTATTAATTTGTACCTCAGAGTCAGAAAAAGCCATAAGTGCAAGTTCAGTAGCAAGCATTGCAGACTCTGAATCATCTTCTACATCCTTAGCCATAAAGCTCCAATCATAGCTCACTCCATCAATGGCCAGTAGCACCTTTGGTTCTTCAGTTGTAGGTTCTTTCTTCTTGTCCTGCTTATACCAAGTTGACCTGTTATCAGGTTTCTTTGGTTTCCTGCATTCCCTGGCAAAGTGCCCCTTCTTATGACAATTGTAGCACTCCACCTTCTTTTTATCAAATCCTACAGTTTCATTGCCATTTATGGTGATCTTCCTTCCAGTCTTCCTCCAGAACTTCTTTGCCTTTAAGCTTAGTAATGCAACCTGCCATTTAATGTCCATCTCTTCCATGTCATCCTCATCAATTTGATCCATGTCTTCATGTGTAAGGATTGAACCACCCATTTGACTTGACAGAAAAGCATAAAAAGTAGAATCACTAAGACCAGCAATCTGTCTTTTTGAACTAGCAGTGGAAACACCTCCACTACCAGTGGAAACAACAATGTTAGCATCATCATCATCACTATCACTTTCTCCATCTGAACTATCATCAACAGATGATGATATGAGTGCTACACTCCCTGATCCTGTACTTAGTTTGCCAGCCTTCTTCAACCTCTGTTCAATAATCTTAAAGTTATTGTACAAATCATTAAGCTTCATAGTCTCCAAATCTGGCTTGTCTTCCCATACTGCAACATTTGTTCCAAACTCAGAGGGTAAACTTCTTAAGAACTTTAGATTGAGGTCTTCCCTTTCCACCTCAATTCCAAACACAGTGAGTTGAATAACAATCTTCTGAAGCCTTGTGAAGATGCTGTCAATTGATTCATTGCTTGTTGAACCAAAGTTTTCATAAGTCTGTTTTAACAAGGTCTTCCGAGTCTTGTTGGTGGAATCATTACCACAAAAAACAATGCAGATCTCCTCAAACAAGGTCTGTGCAGTCTTGTACTTGTTGAATGCTAGAACTTGATCTCTGGGAAGAGTCATCAGCAGCAAACCTCTGGCCTTCAGATCATTCTTCATCTAAAGTCTTTCATCATTTGTGACTGGTCCAGTGTTGGTCTTTAGTACTACCTTGCCATCAATTGTCTCTGATGTAGTACCAGGTTTGAAAGAATTTCCAAACATAATGATCTACCAAAGTGCATAATCTTGCACCATAAAGAATTGTTCGATCATTAGCCTCCACATCTCATAGTCATTCAACTTAAGCTTGGGAAGCTTAGCAGCAATGTTGGACTGACTGGTCTCTGTCTCCATTGAATCTTGTGAGTGAACTTCGGATCTTCTAAATCAAAGTATCAAAGCCTGGCTCTGATACCACTTGATGGATCTAAACACCTTGATATGTGTTAGATTGATACTTTGAATTATACTAACAAGTATGCGGAATCTACTTGCTAATACTTAGAAGATTATTTGTGAGTAAAGTAATTGTATGTGAATAAGTATATCAAACTCTTAGCTCCAATATTATTAATAATAATACGAGTGATCTTTGTATCACTAGGTTTTAGAACTTGAAGCTCTAAGAAAACATATATCGCGTATCATAACCTAGGACCTCCTTTTATAGCACAAGGAGTCCTCTTCTACAAGATACGTATAAACTAATAGAATAAGATATACACAAGATCTATTCTATATTTATCTAAAACACGTTTCCTAATAGTTATCCTGCTACAGTGGTAATTATATGTACTCGCAGTGGTAATAACTTTCCGCTGCTAGTGCATTCTTCATGCAGTTGTAATATCCATACTAGCCATGGTAACTGTCAAGATAATTCCCAACACTAAGTTATATCGGAGTCTTGCAGGTTCTTTTCAGTATCTTACATTCACTAGACCTGATATTACTTATGTTGTGCAGCAGGTTTGCCTGTATATGCATGATCCTCGTGAGCCTCATTTCTCTACTCTTAAGTGAATTTTACGCTATGTTCAGGGGACTCTCTAGCATTTGGTTTACAATTATTTTCTTTTACTACTGACTCTTTGGTTGCTTATTCGGATGCTGATTGGGCTGGTTGTCCCACTACTCGCCGGTCTACATCAGGTTATTGTATTTTTCTTGGCAACAACTTACTATCCTGGTCCTCTAAGCGTCAACCAACGCTTTCTCGTTCCAGTGCTGAAACTGAGTATCGTGGTGTTGCCAATGCTGTTGCTGAGACATGTTGGCTTCGGAATCTACTTCGTGAGCTTCATACACCTTTGTCCTCTGCCACTATTGTTTACTGTGATAATGTGAGTACCGTGTACTTGTCATCTAATCCTGTTCAGCATCAACGGACAAAACACATAGAGATTGATATTCATTTTGTTCGTGATTTGGTTGCTACTGGTCAGGTTAGAGTTTTACATGTTCCTTCTCGGTTCAGTATGTTGATATTTTTATCAAGGGGTTACCATCCGCCTTGTTTGCTGAGTTTCGTGACAGCTTGAGTGTTCGGTCTCCTCCAGCTCAAACAGCGAGAGAGTGTTAGACAATTAGTATTGGAATTGTAATAGGATATTAGGCCTATGTATATTGGCCCATATCATGTCTTATATAATGTGATGTAACCAAACATTAGAGATCATTTAATACATACGGTTTACACAATCTTACATTGTTTAGTGCATGAAAAATATCTGGTTTGCAAAACCATTGCCAGGAACGCCATATGTTTATAACATCTTAAGTGAACAAACTTCAAAGTTTATTATTACAAATTTAAATAAAGAATTCAAATAATTGAGGTTCATATTTATTGTAAGGTTCAATTTCATCTTCAAACGTTTTCCCGTTTACGTCACATACTCATATATCTTAACTACTTGTAATGAAGAAATGGTTAAGTAAAATGTTAAGTTTTCAACACTTGATCAAATGAGAGAGAAAATTACTAATAATAATCGTTTCCTAAAACTAAATTATACTGTAATTAATATGTTTATTAAAATACCTCATTACATAAAAGTACAATGATTTATTTATATTGTACAACCAATTAAAAGTATATCTGCCAAATTAAATACAACTAATTAAAATATCACTTACTAGAAAATACAATAAAATTTTCACAATGTAGAATTTAAATAAGCTACAACATAATCCATATGAAATAATTAAACACACTAATTAATGATATTTTTAAACACCCTAAAATGAAAAGTACATGTTATTATACACATTATACAAATTAATAAAACACACAAAGCTTCATTTAACCTAACAAGTTGATGGTACATATAGTTTTGAAAATTGGACGGAACCAACGGGTTCAACCGGGAACTGGTGTCGCCATCGGTTCGGCTAACCAATAAAATTCATCCGAAAATGAACCAGAAAGGACCCGTTAAAACAGATACAAACTGGTGAATCAGGCATCATCGAGATCTATTTCTCCGGTTAACTGTCACAGGGTACCCGAAAGAAAAACTGAAAAGTGAAAAGTTGAAATTAAAAAAAGAAATATTGAAAACATATATTTCAAAAGGAAACTATTAATACAAATAACAAACCGGGTTGACCTAAGACACTTCAAACCCGGCGGGTTGACCCAGGTTAATTTGACTCATTTTCGACCAACCTAGCAAGTTGAACCGGTTTAAATTGACCAATTTTTCGACCGGAACGATTCAACCGGTTGAACCACCCGGGTCTAATCGGGTTTTAAAACATTATGTTTAATCCCAAATCTTCAAACTTTTATTATTTTTTGTTTATAATCTATAAACTTTTTTTTATTAATAAATTATCTGTCGCTATAAAATCCCGTTGCTATGCACGGGTACTCGTCTAGTAAAAATGAAAAAGAAAATATAAATAAACGTACATAAATTGACACTACTGTACACCGTCTCTGTTATGCGTAGATAATCGTTTAGTAGCAACAAATAAAAAATAGAAGAGAAAAAAAAATTGAGCAGAAAGAGTTTTGAGGGCTAGAACACGAGACCTACCATCTACAGCAAATGAGGCTTCGCCCTGAAACCACGTACACTCACATATTTTCTTTCAATAATTTATTACTCCGTATAAATCTGTATTCTTTTAGGTGGTCCAGGTGGATCGTTCAATCTCACATTTATAATTCTGGGTGCCTCAAAAATTGCTCGTGAATCTTGTTTCCTGAAAATAGTCAAACCAAAAATCTAGTGTGCATTAGTATATATTAATTTTCGTTCACAAAGAACTGGTTTGTTTCATCACTTCATGACAACTCAACAATACTCCTACTCAATAAGTAAACATTTTTTTGTAGTTTTTATGAGACAACCCATGTACAAGAAATATATCCCCGTAAGAATACATTAGTTGTTTTGATGTAGATTTTTATGGTTATTGGAGCCTCTTGAACTTCGATTCGAATAATCATTAAGCATGAAAAATTTATTCAAATTCCATGAGTTTTGATGATGAAGTATGCATTAATTAAGAAAAACTTTATTAAAAAATAAAAAATATAAAAATAAGAAAGCCCTCCAGTTTTATAGTAGCGTATCAAAGGGCTTGTGTCGTAATGATAGCTCTTATTATGTGAGAAGCACTCCAACTAAATGATTGTGGGTTCAAGATCTGCTTAGGGCTGTTTACTATCAAAACTTAAACCATTTTCGTTCGTTCTCATTCGTTAGTTATATATCAAATCGGGCTCACCAACTAGTGTATATGTCTTAGAGGAGAAAACTATATGAATATATTTACGTTTTCGTCCGTTTTTCTCACGCTTTTATATGTTTTTGTCTATTTTACATGTTTCGTCAGTTTTTTTTCACATTTTCATACATTTTAATCCGTTTTTATCTTGTCCGTTTTTTTCAAATAAGTTTGATGATTTACACAAGTACAAAAATTTACAAGAGTTTATAAGTTATGAATTTGGTAAAAAAAAATGGCTTAAGTTTTGGTAGTAGAGAGCCTTTGTTTTGCATTTTTTGTTTAAAATCTCGCGAGTCTTGATGTAAAACATTATTCCGGACAACTTTCGTGTTTTAAACTTTAGATGATTCAGAACAGAAAGGGGTCAAAATCGTGATTTAAAATTGACACATAAACATTTTTCTCAAATGTCAAATTTTCTTTTAGTGTACTTACCTAATCAAAAAAAAAAAAAAAAAATGAGCGAAAACGTAAAAAAAAAGGCGAAAACAGATAAAAATATAAGAAAACAGATAAAAATGTAAAAAAAGGGATGAAAACGTAATAAAACGGATAAAATATAAGAAAACAGACTAATACGTAGAAAAACGGACAAAAACGTAAAAAAATGGACGAAAATGTTAAAAAAACGGACGAGAACGTAAAAAATGAACAAAAACGTAAAAAGATTGACAAAAACGTAAAAAAAAAATGAACGGAAACGTTAAAAAAAACGGACGAGAACGTAAGAAAATGGACGAAAACGTAAAAAGATTGACAAAACCGTAAAAAAATGGACGAAAACGTTAAAAAAATGGACGAGAACGTTAAAAAATTGACAAAAACGTAAAAAATTGACAACTGTGCAAAATATTAATTGAGGGACTAACGGTGCAAAAAATGAGGACTTTTTTAGAAAATGAGGACTTGCAAAAAATATTAACGAAGGACTAACGGTGCAAATAACTTAACGGTTAAACTAACGGCCCATCCAAATTAAGAACTAAAAGGGTGATATGTTTCAAAACTAGGGATGTCTGGTGTACTTATTTTGACTTAGGGACTAAACTTGCAATCCGTGTAAACCACAGAGACCATCCATGTAATTTTGTCTTGAATCTTTTATGGATTAAGATCTGTCGAGTGTTCAATCACATTATTGGATTTTTTTTTTTGGTTATAAACAAATCGGAGTTTACTATCTTTTTCTTTCATTTCATGTTTAGCTATTGGGGTAGCTTCTACTCAGATATGATATCAATGTAGTTTTGATGTGATTAATGATTGTGAATTCTCCTTTTTTGCTAAAGTTTTTTTTTTTTTATTATTTTTATTATTTTTATTTTATTTTATTTTTGTAAACATGACGATGTTCAGGTTACTGTGGATGATGTCACTCTGTGCAAAACACTGATTTCGTGCTTAAAGTTTATGTTCCCATACTTCAAGTTTGCCTCTTTTGCTGTTTGTTCATATATTTCAGACCCTTAAAAAATGAAGACCTCTTTTTTTCTCTCTCCTCTAACAAACTCAACAACTTTCACACCCTTCTAATCCACCATTGAAAAATCAAAAATAGCTTTAATTCTTCATTTTTTTCATCACTATTTCTCAAATCCAATCCGATAAAACGTTTCAACTTTTCATTCTGAACAGTTTGATACAATTTGTTGGAATCTACCTCCTTGATAGATCTTTGAGCTTTAAGGATCGATAGATTACTAATGTAATCACTAGTAAAACTATACAGACAATCTCTGTGAACTTGTATCTATTGCGGAATATAAATACAAACCGTATACTAAAACTTTGATCCTCTATGGATCGTAATATTAATCACTAAAAACTGTTATTGAAATCGTACATCATACATTGACCAAGGGTTCCTTTTATACTACCAGAACCCTAACTCTTCTTACAAGAAACGAATAAAATTAAACTATGAAAGATATTCTAAATATCTTGTCCTAAAATAACTTAACTTTATCTACGGATCAACTATATCCGCAGAAACTATCCATTAGCAGAATCCTGATCATCAGCAGGATCTTCATCAGCTTCAGCAGGATCCCATCAGCAGGATCCATCAGCAGAATCATTATGCTGACTTCAATAATTCCTAACAATCCTCCCCTAATCTTGAAGTTGACATGGTTAACTCCAAGATTCTTGATAGATCTTGAATTCCAAGAGGATTAAATATGAACTTAAATACCAACAGCAAAGAATCTGTATCAGCAACATCTCTATGATCAGCCTATACTTGAAATCTCCATTCATTGCAGCAACAAATGACATAATGTACATCAAAGCATAAGTTTCAAACTATTCTCATCACATCCAGGAGTGTGAACTCCTGTGAGAGGTGAATCATTGAAAATAATGGATTTGATGTCTCTTTACCAATAGCCATCACTACTGGAGTAGCCAAATGTTTCAGTTCAAATAAGAACTATGGTACACTGATAACCATATGATTTTTAGTAAATCATCAACTGTAAACGGATTTGACATGTCTTTACCTGTAGCCGTTAGCTCAGGACTAGCTAATTCTTTGATTTAACAATCATGGTGAATCAGTAACCATATATGGTTTTCCACTGCCTTTACCATATGCCATATACATATGGGCTAGCCAATTCTTGGGAATCCATAAAGGAAAAATCCATGGTGAATTGATTACCATCCAACTCTCAGCAATTAAGCATGGGTGAGTTGAGTACCCTATGGTTTTTAGCAAACCATTACAGCTATCAACAGATTTGAGAAGTCTTTACCAAAGCTGTACCGTTTGGACTAGTCAACTTTTTGATGGAACAGTCAACATCATGGTAAGCTGATAACGATATAAAACCTGTATACAACAAAAAGTGAACTATACAAAGAAAAGTTAGTTTTTTGTTTTTTTGTTTGTTTATTTTTTTTTATTTTATTTTATTTTATTTTATTATTATTTTTTTTTTGTTTTTTTACTTATACAACAATACAGAAGATCAGAATCAGTTGTCTTTGTGTGCCCTTATCCTTGACTTAAACAACCTGATTAATTGTTCAGCATGTGTCCTCTCATTCCCAACAGGATCGGGAGGAACTTCCAACTTATGTCTAAGCATCTTCTCCATAAGATTAACAGACAAAGGATAATCCTTATCCAAGAACATAGAGAGTCTAAGACCAGTGGTAGTCTCCAACCCATGAACATATGGAATAGGATGGAACTTCCAGCTTAAAACCTTCCATCTGTTATTATTCTGCCAAACTTCATAACCAGCACCAGTGGGTGATTCAGAATCCATGAGCACTTGAAGATCACCCAATAGATATAACCCGGCTCCTGTAGGGGTATGGTTAGAGTAAAACTTGGTCACTAGATCATAAAGAGTAAGAAGATCTTGTTTATCCATAAGATGCAAAATTTCTTGCAGAAATGTGAAGTTCATAGAAGATTGATCAATGCTGTAAATAGTATTGATCTGTCCATTAGAAGAAAGTTCCCATCTACCCAATATATTGAAAGAACCTTCAGGCCAATCATCAGCAGATCCTTCTTCAATGAAAGAATCATCAGCAGCATCAAGATTTAAAGCTTCCTTCTCATGAGTAGAGGTAGAAACATTGATCTTAGCCATTCTTTTAGCTCTTCTACCAGGAATGTAGATAGAGGAGTGAGGAGAAGATGGTTCTTCAATAGATACATCCTGCTCAGGAGTAGCAATGGAAGAATCATGTGTGTCCACTGATGGAGGTGCTTGTGGAATATCAGTAGAAACCACCTCAGAAGGTCTGTCAAGTGATACAGATGCTACTTTTTCATCCATCTCCATCCTAGCTTGTTTAGCCCTAGCAGCTTCAAGCTCTACTTCTCTAACTCTGATCTCATGAAGTCTTGCCAATTCAGCCTGTTGATCATCATCCAATCTCTTGGCAGCTTCTTCACCCAATCTATCCTCATCCATTTGTTTTCTAGACCTCTTTCTTGAAGGAAGATCTTCTTTTACAACCTTTGCTTTACCTTTGTCAATAGAAGAGGTACTATTAGCAGGAATGGGATCAGCAGAAATGTGAGCAGCAGAAATGGAGACAGTAGGTAGTGGTTCATGACCAGCATCAGGAACACCCATATCAGTAGTTGAAATAGTATAAGCCAAATCAGGTAAAGGGGCAGGAGAAACAATAGTAGATGCAACTTCATCCATCTTTAGTTTCTTGGAAGGTGGTTATGTACCAGTAGAAGGCATACTAGGAACAAGCTGAGAAGGAGAAAGAAGTCCATCCTTTTGTAGTCTAGCCTTGATTCTATTGTAATGGTAAATCAATTGTTCATCTGATAAAGACCAAACTTGTTTCTTAGTCCAAGAATTATTATAGAGTGCACTACTTTGATTCTTTACAAATTCCCTTATAAGATTCCTTTGCTGTGCTGGTGTATGAGGCTTATCCTTCTTGGCTTTAGCTTTCTGCTCAGCCTCTGCTTTCTTTTTCTGTTTCATAATTTCTACCATCCTTGCAGGATAATCATCCTCAGTAACATGAGGTCCAAGAATGTCTCTAGCAAGATCAGGATTAGACAACACTTGATTACCAATATGCATCTAATCAGCCTCAGAAAATTCTCCAATAGCAGCATCCAACTCTCTTTGTCTTGCACGAGGCAGAGTAGAAACATATTTGGCTGTGGCAGATTTGAATTCTGCATCATATTTGGCTTGAAGTTCCTGGGCCATAGCAGCACTTTGCCTTTTATCTTCAATCTCCTTCAAAATTCTTTCCTGCTCAAGTCGTTCTTCTTCTGTCACAAGATCAGCAGTAATAGTTTCTTCTGTCAAAATCACTGGCTCTCTATGCACTTGTTCACCAGTGGTAGAACCTTCAAGAGTAGAAGGCCCTGGCATATCAACAGTAGGTAACTCCTGAACAACAGAATCAATAGGAGCATCAGCAGATTCATTAGTAGGTGGATCAGCAGATATGCCTCCTTCACCAATAGGCTCTTGGACAGATGTAGCTTGTATAGGAAAGACCACATATTATTTGCCAGCAACAAAGAATACATCTGCTGATGAAGTAGTAGTACTAGTGACAACATCAGCAGAATCTACATGCTTGGTAGCATCAGTAGATTGAAGCTCAACAGCAGCTTCCTTTGGTTTGTCACCATGAACATCATCAATAGGTTCACTAAGAAGTACCCCTGAATCAGCAACCAAATCCTAAGCATCCACTGACCCTTGTGATTTCTTTCCCATATAAGATCTGGGATGCCTTCTTTGATATCTGATAAGTCCCTTGGGCTTAAGTGATTGAACAGAGGTAGGTGCAGGTGGAGGTGATGGCTGAGCCAAAGACACATCAGCCAAGACATGAAGAGAATCAAACTGCACATCATCCTGTTCATCTTCTGATTCAATAATCACTTTCCTCTTTTTCGTTTGCCCAAGTTGTTTCTCCAAATCTTGAACCTTTGCTGTGAGAGCATCTATTTGACCACCCAGATTAGCTTTTGTGTCTTTAAGTTCTTTCTCCAAGTCATCTACCTTCTTTACATACCTGTTCAACAAAGAAAACATATTGGTGAGAGTAACTGGGTCCTCAGTTGCATCAGCAGATATACCTGTTGACTTAGCAGCCTCATCGGACCTATCAGGAGAAAGATGAAAAGCATCAGGAGTATGAGTTTCCTGAACCAATGGCTCTCTAATGGGACTAGTAGTCTCCTGCCTAGTAAAGTCTGACTCAACTTGAGGTTCCCTTTGGTCAAGACTAGGTCCAATCAATGTTTCCTCTGTCTCAGGAACAGGGCTAGGTGACAATGAGTCATCAACCGGTTTTGGAGAGGGTGAAGGAGTAACAACATCCTCATCATCAGCAGAGAAATCTGAACTCTCAACAGGAGTAGGAATCCTAGGGGATGACAAGGGTTGGTCACCAATGTCATCTGATGCAGTTGCATCAGTAGAATTGGAAGAGCCATCATCAGCAGATGCTGATACACTTGTGTCAACACCTGCATCAGCAGCATCAGGACTTGGTGGATTACCACCATCAGCAGCATCCCCTTCTTCATTGCCAACAGGCAACATGGCTGCTAACAAAGGAATATGGTCCCAAGTATATCTAGTTTTCATGCTAGCAAACAATTTAGCAGTCAAATCTTTAATAGGCCTATAGGTTCTATCTTGAGTTTCTATGCCTATTATTATCTGTAAGAACCTAGGATACATTAAAAATTTGTTCTTCTCAGCACTAACATTACCAACCATACTATCAAAAATAAATTTAGAAAAGTTGTAAGTAATACCCTTGGAAAGACAAACAACAGCACAAGCAATGGAGATTGAGAATTGATCCCATCCCCCTGACTTAGGACTTATACACTGAAGCAATGTATGGACCAAAAACCTCCATTTGGGGCAAAGCTTATTTTTTTCCCATACTTTGGTACCATCAGGCTTATATCCAACATCCACCATGCCAGGAAAAACTTCATCATATTTTGTGTCATCTTCTCCATCAGCATCATCCAGCCTAAGTCTTGTCCTTACCAAAGACTCAGTAACAACATACTCCACACCATCAATAGTTGCAACAATCTCCACAGGATGACCTTCACGGTTCCTTGTTGCAGGAGTTACCCAGAATTGGTGAACAAGAGATTCACACACCAAAGATGGATAGTGAGTGAGAGAAAATTGAATCTTGGACCTGAGTAGAAAGTCCACCATAGTATCATACACTTCATGACCTTCAGCCTCTCCCAGAAAGGAAACTTTATTATGATCACCCTTGAATTGTAGAGCCGCCATTGGAAATGAGAGAAGATTGAGTTGTGAACTTGACGTGTGAGTGGTGGGTTTAAATATTTCAAGAGGGAATCAGTTATTTTTGGCGTGGGATACTCACGTGTAGGGTATATGAGGTAGTTTCCAAACGTGGAAGGTAATTGGCAAAAATCGTGGAACGAATATTTGACCAATTTGAATCTGTAATAATTTCCCAAAATAAAACCCAAATCAACTTTATTAGTGGTAACCAGAAGTCAATAAGCAGAAAGTATTGGTCAATCCGTAGCTTATCTAAATATTGACCATGGTCAACACACAATCCCCTTCAATAAAAGTCAAAGTGATGGATCTAAACACCTTGAACTGTGTTAGTGATGCGTGGGAATCGCACCTTGCTTTACCTCTCGAGGGATCTCGCGAGGCTTACAACCCCCACCAGGCAGTGTACCTGATCGTTGTAGTATAGTATAGTGACAAGTACCGGAGGATTGATCGTTCAGCTTAGGAATAGTGTCGCTAGGATTAGAAAACCTAATTAAAAGTTCTAGAGATGAAAGATGATTATTTTTGTATTTTTATATTTTATGAAAGCAATTAAAATCTCGGGTTTTGAAAGAGTGGGCGGAATTAGTTGCTAATCAACTAACCCAAAAACTACTTTGTAACTAATTAAACTAATGAAAATAAAATTAAACTAATATTAAACTAAGGTTGTGAGCAGTATATGGAGAAATTGTGTTTACTTAGACTTCATTACTCCCTAGATATCTATTACTTGTTACACTTGTATGAATGACGGGTTGTATTCCTTAATACCATTCGTGGGGTGGCATACATAACTCCCCAACTCTATGAGCTCTTATCTCCTCCTACACCATGACCCATCACAACTATAGGGATTGTAAACAGTGGCTCATGCATTAAATACAACCAATAAAGACCTAGTACGCCTCGGTTCATGTTTCTTAAGACGTTCAAGCATGTTACCATTTGGAGATCTGCCAGTTTTCTTAAGCCTAACATATAAAATCCTTCATTCAAAACAAGAATAGACAAGTAGTCAACACATAATCAACATCTAGGTTTCATTAGATCTAAGCAAACACAAGAGAGATCTAGCCTAGCATAGTAGAATTAAGATAAGAACAAAAGATAAACAACCAACACATAGACATATTGATTGAATTAAGAGTATACTTATCTCAATTACAACGCAAGGTCTCAAGGGTTTGGAACCCTTGAAAAACCTGTAAAAGAGGCACCAAAATCGTCTTTAGGGTTTCACCAAAACTTCTCTTCTTTTAATGAAAAAACTAGAAAACTATATATAGGAAAATCGTCCTGATGGCGTCAAGAGTAAAATCTGACGCCGTCAACTCGCCGCCATACACTTCCTCGGACGCCCTAGATCCAATCGTGACGGCCTATGTGACGCCGTCACCACCTTCGGTAAATTAATCTTGGCCACTTTGACGCCGTCATAACTCCATCTGACGCCGTCACCAGCTACGGTAAATTATTCTTCATGTCTGACGCCGTCAAGAGCAAACCCTTGACGCCGTCACCTTGTATTTCCAGCTTGGATTTTTGGTACTTTGTCGTTTTCTTCACTTTATGCTCCAAAAACGTCCAAAATAGCCTCTTTTCCAGAATTCACTCTCCAAACACCTAAAATCACAAAAGGAACGATTTAGGGCAATATTTGATCAAATAAATTCGGATTCGGGCTTAAATGACCCCCTAAAAACGGATCATTTTTCGCCTCATCATATACCCTTACACTTGAGATTTGCTTGTCCTCAAGCAAATGAGCTTTTATTCTACTCAAAAGACAAGTTAGGGGTCATTTAACACTAATATAAAAGTAATTACAACAAATAATCGTTCCACTAAAGACCAATAGACAAGCACGGAGGTCATACACCAGCACCTCACAAATAGTGTTTAGATACTCACATCTCTCGGGTGTAATAAAGTAATATAACATTATGGAAATGGAAGATATCTCTCACTACCTGTCATAGCAAAATAGATTACCATAGGCTTGGGAAAGGATCAAACCTCCACCACATGGCATAAGCACCTAGGATAAACTATCAAAGAGGTCTTTTTAAAGGGTTATATCGTTAGGTGTAGGGATATGAATTACACGGTTTTGTTGGATAAAGGGAATTTTACTGGTGGCGAGTTAACAATCTTAGTAAATTACATGTATAAGATGGCGTTGCTAAGCCAAGACTAGACTCGACTTAAGCTAATAAATGAAAAATAACAAAAACATAAAATCAACATAAAAACGGGATGGTAGTCCGTATGTTTTTTTTCTCTTTTCTTTTTCTATTTTTTTTTTCTTTTTCTTAATTTTTTTTTTTTTTTTTTTTTTTTTTTTTTTTTTTTTTTTTTTTTGCATACACTCTTACCCTACCATCCAAAATAATACATCATAGGAGATGAGAATTCCCCTTACACTTGAATCTTTACATACTTTACATTTAACTATTCTAATGACTCGAATTAAGAAAATCAAAACACTTGGAGCACTTTTAAGATTAACGTACATATGGGGGTAATAATATTATGTTCTTCCCCATTACTCCATAAAATAAGTACTTACCCATGAGTCCCAATCGTCCCAAAACAATATGTACAAGGATATGACTCGACTTAGCAACCATGTAATCAATTAGAAAGTTAACTTAGGGTTTAACAAATAACAATAATGCACTAAAAATGAGCGCATACACGGAAGGCTAAGGCGATTTGGGTGTACATTTAAGTGGGGTGTAACAAATTCTTCCTTTAAGTAAAATGCTTAAAGTTAGAAACGAAAAGATAGGCTCGGAGGGGTGTACTAGGGGTTTCGTGTACTAAAAATGAGTACAACGCTAAGGGTGTGGGAAAAATTAGTTGACTTAACTAGCCAAGTAATATGACTTAAATGGTCAAGTAATTATAATACGGGTTTAACACAAGGGTGATCCTAATGCCTCTTATCATGTAGTAAATCCTACCACACGAATGTAGTCTCACTAGCGGTCTCGGGATGCATCACTAACGCAAGTTCTAGAATCTAAATGCTACCGGTACACTCATAAGCACTAATAATGAATGCTTTTCCTATCAAATCTAAAGGCGAACCTCACATTTTTGGGTGGAAAATTTTTCTGAATATACGGTTATGTGCTAGTCATACAACCTCCTATCCATGAGACGCTTGCTATGGCTAAAGTTTCACTCCTAAATGTTGTAAAAAATTTTAAATTTGGCGCTAAAATTACACTAACAAGTATTTCTCGTAGTTTTATTACTCATCTACTATCAAACAAAACAAACTCAAGCGAAAGTGCATATGTAAGGTATCATCTTTTTACCCTCCCCTTACACTTAGGATGAACATTGTCCCCAATGTTCAAATAAAGAATGTAAAAGTTAAAAGTAAAAAGAATGAAATCAAATACTCCCCTGATTCGCTCGGTATGGATTTTAGGTTGGCCAGGTTAAATCTTCTTCCAAGAAAACGAACAATCAAAGCTTCCCTTCCAGAATATAAATCATCTTCTTGTCGCAAATAACCTGTAAATCCTGACAAAAGTAGACAAGGCAACCTCGCGTAAAATCGGCGGCATCCTATATAAGTTACTAAATCCTAGAAAACAAAATAAGATATAATGCTTGTGGAATGAAGTTTGCAGATTTCCTGGAGATTATAAAACTTAATAATTCACAAAAACCATAAGACTCCGTTAGAAAAACAAAACTGGTAAAATTTCCAGATTTTTGACTCCTGACGCCGTCAAGAGCAATGCCCTGACGCCGTCAGAATGAACCTGCAGAAATCTTTATGTTAAGTTTCCGGAAAATTTCTGGAAAAAACTTTGTCCTACTTCCTGGAAAATCCTGCAAAACTTCATTATGACTCAATACAAGCATTTGACTCTAACAAATACGAATATACATGTTCATTAAATATTGTGGATAATCATGATCGGCTTGTTTCTTAAAAACATATTTGGGGTTTCCCCTTACACTTATCTTTTGCAAAAATACCTTTAGGTTGAAGTTAAGACTAGGCTAAACAACATAATAAAGTATTTCACATTTTAATTGAGAAACATGATCAACCAACAATAAAAATAAAACATGCATACGGAAGCAAATAACAATCAAACAATTAAAATCACACAAAACATGGGTTGCCTCCCAAGAAGCGCTTTTCTTTATTTACGAGTCTTGTAGCTAGACTCAAAGTCGTGGGTTACTACGTGATTTCATCATTTGAAATGATGTACCCCATATAATTGCGATCATTACTGTTATGGTGGTAGTGCCTCAATCTATCAATACTCGCAATCACCTTCCCACCTAATTTGCTTCTCAAGTTAGCTACCCCATCTTGGCTCAATCCTTCGATGGTGAATGGCCCATACCACCAAGGACTCAGTTTATCGGGTGGTATTGTGGTTTCTAAGTGTCTCAAGAGTACTAAGTTCCCTTCCTCAAACGGTGTATGATTGCTTGTGTGTTGGGTGTGTTTGAGTTCTATCGGATCTTTATTGCTTTTTCTCCTTTCATCCTTAGCTTTCTTATAGCTCTTGATTCTTGCCTCCCATGCAAGAATTTTATTCTGAACACGAATGGGCGTCGTGCCAATGTTGTTTTTAATCATTCTCCAACTCAAATTCTCATGCCCACTTTGCGGAGTCATGTAGAAGCTAATCTTTCTCTTCCCAGATTTAAGCTCAATCTTCCTATCTTCATACTTAATTACAGCCCTAGCGGTGGCGAGGAAGGGTGCCCCAAGGATTATTGGCATGCATCCATCTCCTTTATCATCAATGATCATAAAATCGACGGGGTACATGAATCCTGCAACATTGACTAATACATCTTCTGCTATTCCTATGGGGTATATGTACGAGTGCCCAACAAGAGACAGCCTAACACGAGTGGGTATTGGCATCTTTGATGTCAGTTGGATGTAGATAGTCAGGGGCATAAGATTTACTTCCGATCCTTGGTCGGCGAAAGCACTAAGATGTTTCAAGTCCCCGATGCTCGTTGGTAATTCAAAATTTCCACATGCTACCTGCTTGGTGGCCACTTTCTGTACCAGTAACCTCTCCACCACTGATCCTCCAATAAGCGTATCATACTCATCTTCCTCTTCTTTCTCTTTTTCGGGGACCTGTTTGGAGGATTGATTACGCCTATCATCCTTAATCCAATTTGTTATGGTGTTTTTGTTTATGTCGTGTTTCAGGTAGTAACTCAAAGGTTGTGACTCAGGCGGTTTTTCTAAGGTCTGTTTAGCAGGAGTTTTTACCTTCTCGTTATCTTTATGGACAATGGTGATGGAGTTAACAAATTGGGTGGTGGGATTGGCGCTTTCTTTCCTTAGCAGTATTCGTTCGGGGGACTTCTGACTGGCATACTCCTCCAATAAACTCAACATCTCATTCATTTTCCCCTGCATCTCCTCCTTTTGCTTATAAACTGCTTCTTCGAATCTAGCAAGCCGATCAGAATGGGTCGCCATATACTCTCTCATCCTAGCCTCAAATTCCGAGCTAAGTTCCTTGGGAGGGGAACAAGGTGGAGTGCACCTCTGAAAAGTCTCGACATGTTCTCTAGAGGGTGATTCAGATAATGGTATCGAGGTTGATCTTGAGACAGAATTGACCGTGGCTTGTCTAGGACTTAAGGGTCTCCTTTGCCTTTCCTCGAAATAGTCAACTTTTGCCTCAATTTTGCATAAGAGTTCCTCGGGGATTTCGGTGGTCCCTCCAGATGCCGAGACTGCATTGATGGCTGCTTCCACCGTATGTTTAAACTCCCAAATCTCATTGTTATCGATAGCGAGCTCTTCAATAATCGCCCATGACTCCTCAGCATTCTTATCACGCAATTTTCCTCCCGCGGCCCTGTCGATAATGCGCTTAGTGTGATAATCAACATGGTCGTAGAAAATTTGAACTAATAACCAAGTGTTTATGCCATGATGAGGGATCTTGTGGAGGAGATCCTTAAAACGGGCCCAAGCCTCGTAGAAAGGTTCACCCCGCTGTTGCTCAAACATCAAAATGTCCCTTCTAAGCATTGCAGTCTTTTCCGGCGGAAAGAATTGGGTAAGGAAACGATTGGCGAGATTTTCCCATGTGGTGATGGATCCCGCGGGTAAACGCTCAAGCCATTGACTAGCTTGATCCCGTAGAGAGAATTAGAATAGGCGTAAACGGGTAGTCTCTCTAGTTTCAACACCTAGGTCTATGGAATCTACGATTTTGAGGAAGTCCTTAAGGTGTTGGTTTGGATCTTCGGAACGAAGTCCATGGAATGCACATCCGCTTTGCACCAACCGGATGGTGTCGGATCGCAAGGGGGTCACATTGGCTCCGGTGAGCTCAATGGTGTTTCGGTAGCCTTGGTGGCTAGGTCGGGAATACTCTCCTAAGGTTCGGGGCCTAAGGGGTTCTAATGGTGGGTTTTGTTGTGGTGGGATGATGGGTTCAAAAATGTTACCACCTTCCATGATGTCGGATGGTAAAGAGTTACGAACAAAAGCACGAAGAAATAAGATAGACTAAAGAAGACCTAAAAATAAAAATAAAAAAAAAAATCTTACTAGAAAGGAATCTAGCAAGTAGACCTAATAAAAAGAAATTCTAACCTAGACAATAACTATTCCCCGGGCTGCGGCGCCAAAAAATTGATGCGTGGGAATCGCACCTTGCTTTACCTCTCGAGGGATCTCGCGAGGCTTACAACCCCCACCAGGCAGTGTACCTGATCGTTGTAGTATAGTATAGTGACAAGTACCGGAGGATTGATCGTTCAGCCTAGGAATAATGTCGCTAGGATTAGAAAACCTAATTAAAAGTTCTAGAGATGAAAGATGATTATTTTTGTATTTTTATATTTTATGAAAGCAATTAAAATCTCGGGTTTTGAAAGAGTGGGCGGAATTAGTTGCTAATCAACTAACCCAAAAACTACTTTGTAACTAATTAAACTAATGAAAATAAAATTAAACTAATATTAAACTAAGGTTGTGAGCAGTATATGGAGAAATTGTGTTTACTTAGACTTCATTACTCCCTAGATATCTATTACTTGTTACACTTGTATGAATGACGGGTTGTATTCCTTAATACCATTCGTGGGGTGGCATACATAACTCCCCAACTCTATGAGCTCTTATCTCCTCCTACACCATGACCCAGCACAACTATAGGGATTGTAAACAGTGGCTCATGCATTAAATACAACCAATAAAGACCTAGTACGCCTCGGTTCATGTTTCTTAAGACGTTCAAGCATGTTACCATTTGGAGATCTGCCAGTTTTCTTAAGCCTAACATATAAAATCCTTCATTCAAAACAAGAATAGACAAGTAATCAACACATAATCAACATCTAGGTTTCATTAGATCTAAGCAAACACAAGAGAGATCTAGCCTAGCATAGTAGAATTAAGATAAGAACAAAAGATAAACAACCAACACATAGACATATTGATTGAATTAAGAGTATACTTATCTCAATTACAATGCAAGGTCTCAAGGGTTTGGAACCCTTGAAAAACCTGTAAAAGAGGCACCAAAATCGTCTTTAGGGTTTCACCAAAACTTCTCTTCTTTTAATGAAAAAACTAGAAAACTATATATAGGAAAATCGTCCTGACGGCGTCAAGAGTAAAATCTGACGCCGTCAACTCGCCGCCATACACTTCCTCGGACGCCCTAGATCCAATCGTGACGGCCTATGTGACGCCGTCACCACCTTCGGTAAATTAATCTTGGCCACTTTGACGCCGTCATAACTCCATCTGACGCCGTCACCAGCTACGGTAAATTATTCTTCATGTCTGACGCCGTCAAGAGCAAACCCTTGACGCCGTCACCTTGTATTTCCAGCTTGGATTTTTGGTACTTTGTCGTTTTCTTCACTTTATGCTCCAAAAACGTCCAAAATAGCCTCTTTTCCAGAATTCACTCTCCAAACACCTAAAATCACAAAAGGAACGATTTAGGGCAATATTTGATCAAATAAATTCGGATTCGGGCTTAAATGACCCCCTAAAAATGGATCATTTTTCGCCTCATCAGTTAGATTGATACTTTGAGTTATATCACTAAGTATGCAGAATCTACTTAGTAATACTTAGAAGTTAGATTGTGATTGAAACAGTTGTATATGAATGAGAACAATGTATATATCAAACTGTAAGCTCCAATATTATTAAAGATAATAATACGAGTGATCTTTGTATCACTAGGGTTACACCTTGAAGCTCTAAGAAAAACATATATCTAACTTTAACCTAGGACCTCCTTTTATAGCACAAGGAGTCCTCTTCTACAAGATAAGTATAACTCTAATAGAATAAGATATACACAAGATCTATTCTATAATTATCATTACACGTTTCCTAACAATTATCCTAAAAGCAGTGGTAATGATTGTACTATCAGTGGTAATGTGTTTCCACTGCAAGTGCATTCTTCAGCAGTTGTAATATCTTCACTAGCCGTGGTAACTGTTAGTATAATTCCCAACAATCCTCCCCTAAAATAATGATTACTAGATAAATCAATAAGTTTCTTCAAATTGTCAGCATCCATAAGGATATGGGAATTCTTCCAAACACTTATCTTCTTTTTCTCAACTCCATGTCAGCCTTTGAACTTTGATCATAAATCCTCTGTAGCAGATCATCAATGATTTCATTTCTTTCCCAACATCTAAACTTAACAGATATCATAACAGTAAGAACACCTGCTCTCAATGGATATTCCTTCTCAGCTAGCATAAACACATCAACACCAGCTTGAGTAGAAACATGATGTACATTGCTTGAATCATAGAATTTCCACAAAGTATTCATATTATGAGCTTCAAATCTCCAATATCTGTCACTAGGGTCAGGTTCATATAATCTTCTAAAGTGAACCCATAACTCTTGAGCTTTGACATCAACAAGTTCATCCTTCTTAGACTAATCTTGGACTATCCTCCACAAATTATCCAGGTCTTCTCTATCACAAGATCTAACAATATCTTCAAAATCTCTGCAAATACTTGTAACTCCACCAGTTCTAATAATTTTCCAAGCAACTCCAAAATCATCAGAATAGATTTCCCAACCAATCACTGGATATTTTGATTGTAAAGGCTCTATATTCAGCACATCAGTTTCAAGAACCACCATGTTTATAACTTGTTCTTCAGTTAGCTTGCTGACACCTTCTCTTGCTTGAGATAACTTCTGAATCTTTGATTTCTTAACATCTTGAGATTCAAGACTCACACCTGATCATTTTGTTCTCTTAAATTCTAGTTCTGAATCCATAGGAATGAATTTACTATCTTGTCTTTTAATCCTGTAGTAAATACCTTCAATTTGATCATGTGACATTCTTTTGAATTGTGCCATCTTCATATTTCCAACATGGCAACAAAAAGTCTTCATCTCAGCAATGATCTGTGCCTTTGTAGGTTGCCTTGGCTTCTTTTGACCTTTTCTAACATCTCCAATAATATCATCAAGAGCCTGTTGATTTTTCATTTGAATAAAATCCTTCAATTGAGCAGACCTTTGATCTTCATTCAAAGTTGTATCAGCAATGAGTTCAACTGCCTTCTTCCTAATCACTGGAATCATTTGCAATCATAAACTCAATCTCTTCTTCAGTAGGCACATAAGTGAACATTGGAGGTTTCTCTTCTAGCACTGTTGGTGGAACAATAGAAATTGGTTCTTCAATCACTGTTTCCAACTTATCTAATCTCTTAGCTTCCATAAAACTTGCAATTTCTTCCTCATCCTGTCTTTTCTTATTTGCAAGATCATCTTCCTCTAGCTTTCTTGAAAGTTCAGCATCATAGTTGATTTGAGCTTGTTCCCTCTTAGAAATCTTTCTTGACTGTTGCTCAGATGATTCATCAACAATGTGAACTTTGCCCTTTTCAATTCTCTTTCTTTGAAATTCTGCATCAGCAACATCCAATGTTTCTTCATTAGTTTCCACTGTGCCTTTATTAATTTCCACTGCTACAGCAAAAACTTCCTTAGATCCAACTGCTTCATCTTCCTTTTCTTGAACATTATCAAAATCATCAAGTTCAATAAAAACTTGTTCAAAATTAAGTTTCCTCCCCTTAAACTCTGCATCAGTTTTAATCCTCCCCTGTTTGGAAGAATCTCCCAAATCTTCACTAAAGTTATCTGAAGCAGCATCTTGAGGTGAAGATGAAGATGACAGCACAAGCTTGGCAGATCTGTGCTTCTTAAGACTCTCAACTTCTGTCTTTAAACTTTGGATCTCTGCTTTCATCATGGTAAGCTCTGTGACATGTTGTTGCTTTGTGTGTGTCAAATCTTTCTCTAGAGCTTTAACCTGTTTGACTAAATTTGTACAAAGTTCCATCAATTCCTTTTGTTGTACACTGCCCTCAACACTTCCAACTGTGTTACCTGTTGGGAGAGGTGAATCATAAGGCATGGATTCAGGCTCTTCTCTAGTTGGACTAGATTGAAGCCCAAAACCACCACTACTTGTTCCTACACCAAAAGGCTCAGAAGCAAGCAATGTTGAGATGGGAGGAGTTGGCTCTTTTTGCCTCCTCTCATAAGTATGTGTGACTGCAGGGGTATGTTGAATAGTTGGAACAACAATTGAGGGTGTGTGATGGGATACAACTGGGATTGCTGCATCTTCACCCTCTACTTGTGTAATCTTTGAAAGCATTTCAGGAAAAAATGGTTTTATTTCCCCATTCCAAAGTGCTGATGCCTTAGTCATATTTTGAAAAACTTTTTGCTTAAGGCAAGGGGATTGATAAACTCTTTTGTCGGTTTGCAGTGGAAAATCATTTAGCACTGCTTGCACAAACCTTGGATACATCAAAAATTTATATGTACTCTTTACATTGCCTTTCATATTATTAAAAATAAACTTTGAAAAGTTGAAAGTCCTGTCAGTAGCTAAGCAAACTAAAGCATAAGCCATAGTTGAACTGAATTGTTCATAAGAAGTTTGTTTAGGACTTAGACAATGTAAAAGAGTATGTATGAAAAATCTCCAATGGGGACAAAAACATCCTTTCTTGAAAGTAACATTTTTATCAGATGTATCATACCCTATTGAGGCTATATGTGTATGAATATCGGAATTAAGTAAAGTGATGATACTATTGAGATCTTCCAATTGGAGAATTCTCATCAAGGATGACTCAGTAACATCAATTGTTACCCCATCCACTGTGGCTCTAAGAGCATCCACTGGTTCTTGTGTGTTTCCCTGTTCAAGAGTTATGGACTCCACAATGTTCCAGAACTGTTTGATATGAGAAACATAGATTGTAGGATTGACAGTTAAAGCATACCTTATATGGGTAGAATTGAGAAAATCCACAATCTCAGGCCACTCTTTTCGTTTGACTTTTGTAAATAGGCCACTTGGTTGTGCTCCTCAGCAAAAGATAGAATCGCCATAATTTTGTGAGAAAGATAGAAAAGTGTTAGTAATCGATGATAAGGATCAAGCCGTATGAAGATGTATATATACTAATAGGGTTTGGAGAATAAAACGGATTGTGAATTATCTTTAGAATGAATTTATCTTTAAGAAAAGAATAAATTAAAATTAGTAAGTAGATAATTCACAAAAGGTTTACCCTATTAATATGGAAACACGGTTATTTTACAACGGCTAGTTAAAAATACGATTACTGACACAACAGTTGTAACGGCTAGTTCACCAGTGGTAAAAATTACTCTTGCAGTGATAACTGTGAACTAGCAGTGGTAAAATTTCACAAAATTTCAAAGAGCAGTGGTAAGTAAAACAAGAGAAATTAGCTGCTCTAATCATAGTTTTTAGCAAACTATCAAGTGTAAACAGATTTGATATGTCTTTACCATGAGCTGTTTGCTATGGACTAGCCAACTCTTCATCACTTGGAGTATGGTGAGTTGATGACCATATAGTTTTTGGTAAACTATCAACCATAAACGGATTTGATAAGTCTTTACCAGTAGTCGTTTGCTCTGGACTAGTTGATTCTTATGTTGATAAGACATGGTGAATCAAAAACCATTTGTTGTGTATCTAAGATACACACCTTATAACTCCAATGTCTCAAACAATATGGATTGGTATTCTGCATAGTTAAGTAACACCTTATAACCCATAAAAATTAACTCAAAGTAACTTTTTGACAAAGTTACTATTCACAAAAATATCTCTTCAAAGTCAACTCGATAATATCTAAATTTACTCTTCCAACCTACCAAAACAGGTAAGAGTAAATATCCTTCATTAATTAGCATTCGACCTTGACTTTGCTTATAAAAAGGGGCTCATTAACCTTTAGTTTTCGTCAACACTAATCTTCAACATCACAAACCCTTACATCAACATAATGAGCTGGTTTCCAATTGTCTACATATCATCAAATGATTCTTCTGATGAGGAGATAAGTTATTGCTCAAATTCAGAGGAACCTTCTACTGGGTGGAGTGATTACTTTCCTCCAAGTGCTGCCACGTCTACATCTTCCAATATGAAATCCAAGAAGATTGCAGCTTCTCTTGCTCCATCCCTGGAGTTCTATTCAAGTTCATCCTCTGATGATGATGATCCAACCTACACTCTTTCCAAGGAACTTCCAAGAGCCCTCACTACAGCACTGGAGTCAGCCATAGTCAACATGAAGTGGCCTGCTATTGAGTAGCCTGCACAACTGCCAAAGCCTCCCAAGCAAGTTCTGGGCCTTGCTTGTCCAAGAAAGCAACTTTCTTTTGATGACAAGAGAAAGAGAGCTTCCAAGGGCCAGCATGATTATGAGGGTAAAGGGAAGAAACCCATGGAGTAGTTGTGCTGAATGTTTAGGTGTTAGGTTGTTGATCTTTGTTTTGTGATGGAATGCTGATGAATGTCTTCTCTAAATGGTTATTATGTACTTTCTTTTGAATCAACAAAAGTACTTTTTCCTTTTTCCTTTATCGCTGAGAGAGCCAATCTTTCCACTGTTGTATGATTATTTCCATTGTGCTTTAATTTCTTTGCATACAAGTTATTAGAAAACCATACATACATATACAAACAATATTAGTACCTAAAAACTATCCTGCAACACTAAAAAAGTATTAGACATCAAAGATTTATGGATTTAGCATTCCAATACCTGTTACCAAGTACTGAAACCTATCCACATCAAGCCCTTTTGTTAATAAGTCAGCATAGTTGTCATCAGTGTGAATTTTGACAACATTAATAAGCTTTTTCTCAAAACAATCTCTAATAAAATGATGTCTAATTTCAATATGTTTAGTTTTAGTGTGTTGCACAGGATTTTTAATAATGCATATGGTACTACAATTGTCTATATATATAATGGTGTTCATGAAATTGTACCCATAATCCAATAATTGATTCTGAAGCCATAAGATCGGAGCACAACAGCTAGCAGCAGCTACATATTCTGCTTCAGTAGTTGAAGTAGCCACCATTGTTTGTTTCTTGCACTGCCATGACACCAATCTACATCCAAGAAATTGACATCCTCCTGTAGTTGACCTTCTATCTAAACTTGCACCAGCATAGTCACTATCTGAGTATGTGATCAATTCCATAGGGGATTCTCTTGGATACCATAATCCTAGATTAAGATATGTCTTCAAATACCTAAAAATCTTCTCTACTGCTGTCATATGTGATGTTTTAGGAGTCACTTAAAATCTTGCACAAGCACATACAACAAATATAATGTCTGGTCTTGATGAAGTGAGATACATCAAAGAACCAATCATAGACCTGTAGGTGTGCACATCAACATCAGCACCACTAGCATTCTTCAATAACATATGAGTAGTCTTATCAGCAGGGGTATTTGAAGATTTTGCATCAGTGAATTTGAACTTTCTTATAATCTCAGTCACATATTTGTCTTGACTGATAAAGATGCCTTCTTTACTCTGTTGTACTTGCAGCCCGAAAAAGAATGTAAGTTCTCCAATAGAACTCATTTGAAATTCATCTTTCATCAGCTTTTCAAACTCTTTGCACATCTCTTGTCTAGTAGATCCAAAGATGATATCATCAACATATACTTGAACAAGTAGAATATCACCCTTGTCTTTCTTGATGAACAAAGTTTGATCAATCTTTCCTCTATGAAACCCATTATTCATCAAATAAGTAGCTAAGGTTTCATACCACTTCCTTGGAGCCTGATGTAAGCCATAAAGAGCCTTAACAACTTTATACACTTTATTTGGGTGTTGAGGATCTTCAAAGCCTGGAGGTTGAGAGACATAGACCTCCTCATCAATTGTTCCATACAAGAAGGCACTCTTAACATCCATTTGATAGACAGTAAAGCCCATAAAGGATGCATAGGCTAGAAACAATCTAATAGCCTCAAGCCTTGCAACAGGAGCAAAAACTTCTTCATAGTCAATACCCTCCTCTTGAGTGTATCCTTGAGCAACCAATCTAGCTTTGTTTCTGATAACAATACCTCTTTCATCTTTCTTATTTCTAAAAACCCATTTAGTACCAATCACCTTCATACCATCAGGCAAATCACAAAGAACCCAAATCTTTTGAAATTTGAACTGCAATAACTCCTCTTGCATTGCCTCTACCCAGCTTGATTCAGTTAAGGCTTTATAAACATTTTTAGGCTCCACTTGTGATAGAAAATAGAAGAATAAACACTCATTCTTGTTTGTGTGATTCTTGGACTCATAAACTTCAATTATGAATCCATGAACATCATTTGACTTTGTCTGTTTCTTGTCTTCACACCTGATTGTTGCTCACCAATAAAATTTTCAAGTGGATGCACTTTGTGAATGGAAGTCTGTGATGTACTAGGAATATCATATGTTGTGGGCATGTTTGAGATCTCAACATCATCACTGGGTGATTCCTGAGATGAACTTCCCACATTTAGAGTATCAGTGGAAACTTCTGTAGTAGCAGTGGGAATTGAGTTACAACTACTAGCAGGAATTTCTTTATTCAGTACATCAAAATTCACATCATCTGCATCACTTTTCTTTTCAGAATTATCAACAAAGTCCCAAAGTGGCATAAAAATTTGATCTTTATCATCTTCATCATCTTTGCAAGATTCATCTTCATCAATGAATTCTTCTGATTCTTCAAGATCTTTGTCTCCTGTACTTGAAGTAAGAGGTACATAATTCATTGTATTGGATAATGTTTCAAGATCAAATAGCCATTCTGGTCCTGAACCTGCCATGTTAGTTTTATTTTCAAGAAACTCAACATGCAAATTCTCTTCAATCTTCTTTGTTCTTAAGTTATAGACTCTAAAAGCCTTGCTAACCATAGAATATCCAACAAAGAAGCCTTCATCAGACTTTTCTTCAAATTTACCCAGATGATCAATGGTATTGAGAATAGTAACATGACCTCCAAATGGCCTCATAAATTCCAAAGTAGGGGGTCTTCCTCTGAATAGCTCATAAGGAGTCTTGTCCTTTGTTTTAACAGCCTCAATAAGTGTCCTGTTTCTTCTCTCAGCAACACCATTCTGCTGAGGTGTTCTTGAAACACTAAATTCTCTTTTAATACCTTTGTCTCTGCAGAAATCATCCATAACTTTGTTCTTAAACTCTGTCCCATTGTCACACCTGATGATCTTGATCTTCTTGTCAAACTTGATTTTCAATCTCAGTAATAAAAGTCTTAAGGATGGCAGGAGTTTCATCCTTGGTTCTTAAAAAGAAAACCCATGTAAATCTGCTGAAGTCATCAGTTACAATAAGACAATACTTCTTCAAATTTATGCTGCTCACTGATGTAGGACCAAACAAGTCCTATGCAGCATATAGAGTGGATGATCAATAGAATTGGATGCCTTGGTCTTGCAAGAAGCTCTATGTTGCTTGCCTTTAAGACAGGCAACACATGTTTGGTCATTCTCAAATCTTTTCTCTGGAACACCTCTGACTAGACCATCTTTCACAATCTTGTTAATGGTCTTGAACTTAACATGACCAAGTCTTCTGTGCCAAAGCATGGATTCATCCAAAGTGGCTTTTGCAAACAAGCAAGTAACATCATCTTTAGCCACTATGTTCTTCATGTCTATGCTATACAGATTACCTTTTCTAGGGATTTTAAGCAAAATATCTTTTTCTTCAGGGAGCTTATAATCCTTAGATAAGATATAGCATTCATCTTCTGTGAATAGAACTCTATGCTTCTTGTCACACATCTGTGACACACTGAGAAGGTTGTACTTGAGTTCTTTCACATAGTACACATTCTCAAAGTCCAAGTTTCCAGCCTTGATAGTTCCTTTGCCAGAAACCTTTCCACCTACACCACCTCCAAAGCTGACAAATTGTCCATCATAAGATTTGAAATTTATGAGATAGGACTTATTGCCAGTCATGTGCCTGGAACATCCACTGTCTGAGTATCCTTGATCTTCTTTAGGCTTTGAATGTCCCTGCACATTAAATAAAGGAATTAGTTCCTTTTGGGGACCCAAGCCACAAATGACTTGGATCTGCCTCGTGTATCAATATAATTGTATCTGTCAAAGGTCATTGATACACTATTGGGATTATTTGAGGTGATATTTCCTTTTGGTTTCCATTCCTAACGTGCTGAGGCCTTAATAGCATTTCCCATATTTACCCTCTTATTGTTCACAGAACCACCAGTGGAAACTTTTGGCCTTGCAGTGGTAATTGCTGGCTTAGTAGTGGCAACTGCTGGTTTTCAAATTTTAGGTTCCCACTTGTGGTTATAATAAACTTTCTTTTCAAAATAGGTCTTTTTCCCTGTTTGTGCAGATTTAACAAAAGTTGTAATTGGTTTTGCACTCTTTACAAGGGACATAGGGTAAACTCTGTTTTTATTTCTTGCAGTGGCAACTGCTGGTTTAGCAGTTGAAAGAGTTTTGATGCCAGAGTTTAACAAAACAGACATGGGAATCATTTTGCTAAGTTGATTTGGGTGAGTAAAGTTATTAGCATTATACCCATTCACCCTGGTATTCCCAAAAACTTCCCTTCTCCCCATGTGATAGTTTCAATTGTAATGAAGATGATCAAAACTACCACATATATGACAAGCTTTGTTGTTAAACACAAAATCACTACCAAACTGTTGAGTTTTAACATGATTCCAACTCCTTTTGCTACCTCTAGGAGTTGATGATCTAGATCTGTACATCTCAGTATATCTAGTAGTGGGCCTAGTTGAATTAGATTGGTTTCTAGGCTTCTCACTCTCAATCTTAACAACTTCAGGAATACCTTTTTATCATCCACATAAACCTTCTTAGGAACACTAGTTTTAGACTCAAAATTCACATTTTCATCTTTAAGAGATGAGTCACTAGCACTCTCAAATGAATCAACCTCAATCTTAGCCTTTTCACAAGCAACAGCTTTAAAAAATTTTGGGCCATAAGTCATGGTTGGTTCCTGAAATTCATCTAGCCCTGTATGTGCTAAGTCAATACCAGGAGGTGATGGAACACCTCTTAGGGGTGGTGGAACTATTTTGTAACCTACTCCTGATTTGGCTTTATTCACTACTTGGGCCTCCCAAATTTTGTCAATACACTTGGATTGGTGATCTAGTGTATTACAAGTTATCTGTATATTCTCATTAGCCTTTTTAACTTTCTCTAACTCTTCCCTAAGAGCCTTATTCACTTCAATCTTATAATCTAAGTCTCTTTTCAAAACAGCAATATCATCATTGAACTTAGATTCATTGGCTCTATAATGCTCTAATTGTTTTTCTAAAACTCCAAGACCTCTTTTATGATTTGCTAAGTTATAATTAGTTTGATTTAACTCTAACAATTGTGCATCATATTGTTCTTTAAGTTTCTCATAATCTTTTAAAGCCTTACAAGTTTTAGAAAAAGCATTATTAATTTGTACCTCAGAGTCAGAAAAAGCCATAAGTGCAAGCTCAGTAGCAAGCAGTCCAGACTCTGAATCATCTTCTTCATCCTTAGTCATAAAGCTCCAATCATAGCTCACTCCATCAATAGCCAATAGCACCTTTGGCTCTTCAGTTGTAGGTTCTTTCTTCTTGTCCTGCTTATACCAAGTTGACATGTTATCAGGTTTCTTTGGTTTTCTGCATTCCCTAGCAAAGTGCCCCTTCTTATGACAGTTGTAGCACTCCACCTTCTTTTTATCAAAACCTATAGTTTCAGTGCCATTAATGGTGATCTTCCTTCCAGAACTTCTTTGCCTTTAAGCTTAGTAATGCAACCTGCCATTTAATGTCCATCTCTTCCATGTCATCCTCATCAATTTGATCCAAGTCCTCATGTGTGAGGAGTGAACCACCCATTTGACTTGACAGAAAAGCATAAAAAGTGGAATCACTAAGACCAGCAATTTGTCTTTTTGAACTAGCAGTGGAAACACCTCCACTACCAGTGGAAACAACAATGTTAGCATCATCATCATCACTATAACTTTCTCCATCCGAACTATCATCAACAGATGATGATATGAGTGCTACACTTCCTGATCCTGTACTAAGTTTGCCAGCCTTCTTCAACCTTTGTTCAATAACTTTAAAGTTATTGTACAAATCATTTTGCTTCATAGTCTCCAAATCTGGCTTGTCTTCCTATACTGCAACATTTGTACTAAACTTAGAGGGTAAACTTCTTAAGAACTTTAGATTGAGGTCTTCTCTTTCCACCTTAATTCCAAACACAATGAGTTGAGTAACTATCTTCTGTAGCCTTGTGAAGATGCTATTAAGGGATTCATTACTTGTTGAACCAAAGTTTTCATAAGTCTGTTTCAACAAGGTCTTTTGAGTTTTCTTGGTGGAATCATTACCACCAAAAACATTGCAGATCTCCTCAAACAAAGTTTGTGCAGTCTTGTACTTGCTAAAAGCAAGGACTTGATCTCTGGGAAGTGTCATCAATAGCAAACCTCTGGCCTTCAGATCATTCTTCATCTGAAGTCTTTCATCATTTGTGACTGGTCCAGTGTTGGTCTTTGTTACTACCTTGCCCTCAATTATTTCTGAAGTAGTACCTGGTTTGAAAGAATTTCCAAACATAATGATCTCCCATAGTGTATAATCTTGCACCATAAAGAATTATTCGATCATAAGCCTCCACATCTCAAAGTCATTCAACTTAAGCTTTGGAAGCTTTGCAGCAATGTTGGACAGACTAGTTTCTGTCTCCATTGAATCTTCTGAGTGAACTTGGGGTCTTCTAAATCAAAGTATCAAAACCTGTCTCTGATACCACTTGATGGATCTAAACACCTTGAACTGTGTTAGATTGATACTTTGAGTTATATCACTAAGTATGCGAAATCTACTTAGTAATACTTAGAAGTTAGATTGTGATTGAAACAGTTGTATATGAATGAGAACAATGTATATATCAAACTGTAAGCTCCAATATTATTAAAGATAATAATACGAGTGATCTTTGTATCACTGGGGTTACACCTTGAAGCTCTAAGAAAAACATATATCTAACTTTAACCTAGGACCTCCTTTTATAGCACAAGGAGTCCTCTTCTACAAGATAAGTATAACTCTAATAGAATAAGATATACACAAGATCTATTCTATAATTATCATTACACGTTTCCTAACAATTATCCTAACAGCAGTGGTAATGATTGTACTATCAGTGGTAATGTGTTTCCACTGCAAGTGCATACTTCAGCAGTTGTAATATCTTCACTAGCCGTGGTAACTGTTAGTATAATTCCCAACACAAAGTCAATCAGCAGATGACTTTAGTCAATCCGCAAAAACCCATCCGTAGAAACCACGCTTCAGTAAAAGTCATTTGAATGGTCAAACTTTTCAATTACTTAACAACCGCCTATTAATTGTCATTAACTATCTCAAAGCACAATGTTTGACTCGGCTTATAAGTAAGGGTAAAAATCCCCAAATCACATCATCAACAAACCAAATCCCTAATTTACCATCAAAATCCCACAATCAACAACAATAATGAAATCCAATCAAAGCATAATCAACATCTCATCTGATTCCTCTGATTCATCTGAATCATTAACCTCTCCACTACCATTGCGAATCCTAACCAAACCAAAAGGCCTTACAAAGGAACAGGCCAAAAAGAAAAGACATGATGTGGGTACCTCAAACAGAAACCCCCAACCCCCTCCGAGTGAACTGACTTCACCCTTCACATGTACTTCCTTAGATGATGATGAACCCCAAAACAATCCTCCTACAACACCATCAGAGGAAGACCTTGCAAACCTCCCTCGCTGGGTGTTTGACTCGGATGCTGAAGATTTCACTGAGCGTCTCGAGCCAATCTTCAACCAAATGATGCAGCAAGAGCTTGAAAGGGCTGCGGCATCATTGCTACAACATCCAGTGGCTGTTGGACCTCAATCTCCCAACCACAACCATCAGCAAGAACAAGAAGGTCAAACCCCCCTCTTCCAAGATCAAGAGAGGTGGTTCTTGGGTTCCCTTGTCCCCAACAACAGGAGACCTTCACCAGGAACAAAGGCAAGAAGAAGGTTACTGATGTGAAGGGCAAGGGCAAAGGAAAGATGGTGTAGTGATTGTCACCACGATGATGGTGAAAATTGAAAGGGATCTAGAGGGTAGGACTGAGGTTGAGTCAGTGGGGAGGGTAGTTTGTAGGTTATTGGTGTCTTGTGTTTTTGTCAGAATCATGTAATTTCAACCTGATGTAATCTTTGATGTGAATGAATAAGAACTTGTTTTACCTATTTTAACTCATGGTTTCTATTTACACTGATTGCTTGAAAGATGTATGACACATAATTCTTGATGATTACCAATTCCACTGATATGAACACCACAAATAGGGACATCAGCAAAAACAGCAGCATGACCACATAACCACACTCTGTCCTATTAAAATTCTGCTGATATAATTCTACTGATATGGTCATTAACAATAATCCTGATCAAGCTCTTCTCAATTCTGCTAATTTGGTCATCAGCAGTAACACATATCAACCTCTTGCCATTCTGCTGATATGAACATCAGCAGCAACACAAATCAAGGATGTCAGCAGGAACTATGTATTAACTCTTTTTCACACATGCTGATATGTGCATCAGCAGTAACATAGAGCTGCAGAACAAACAAATCAAAGAAACACAATCCAAACTAGACAGAAAAATGGTTAGTCAAATGAATTAAACCTGCAAAACAAAATTAGTTAACTAAAATATAATATACATAATATACAACATCAATCCTCCCCTAAAGCATATGCCTCCCCTCAAACACAGCATTCAAGGATTAACCATCCCAATATGGACAACTAAGTGATTAAACCTAGGTCCATCAAAAGCTTTGGTTAATAAATCAGCCACATTGTCATCAGTATGAATCTTAAGCACCTGAATTAAATGTTTTTCATTTGCATCTCTTATAAAATGGTGCCTAATTTCAATATGTTTTGTCCTCTGGTGAAAAACTAGATTCTTAACAATTGAAATGGTACTTTGGTTATCTATATAGATTTTAGTGTTCATGAAATTGAACCCATAATCAAGCAATTGATTTTGTATCCAAAGTACCTGTCCACAACAATGAGCAGCAGCAACATACTCTGCCTCAGTAGAAGAGGTAGCCACAATGGTTTGCTTCTCGTATTGCCAAGAAATCAACCTTCTGCCAAGTAATTGACAACCTCTTGTTGTGGATTTCCTATCCAAATTTGCACCAGTATAATCACTGTCACTGTAGGTGTAACACCCCCAGTTTTGAAAACGTGCAGCGGAAATTAGATTGGGTGTTACTTCATAGCGCACAGTTTAGTAGTAGAAAATGATTGTCATTTAAGTCATTTTAAAGATTTATCATTCGAATATAAACACCAGAGTTTTAAAAGAGGTCCCCATTTGTCCCAAAGTTTATTTAATAAGTTTTCGAATGATAGGAAAATTTATAGCATTTATAAGTATCCGTGCTCCTCCTTGCCATCCTTGCTCATTATGGACCTGAGATAAACACATGCTAAAAGTGTCAACACAAAGGTTGGTGAGTTCATAAAGTTTATAGTTTCGAATATCGATTTCCAAAATCAAAGAGTTTATGAGTCTACAGTAGTTATAATAACAATTGATTGTCAAATTAAAGTGTGAGTAAATCCATAATGTTCATAGCTTAAATTGTTGATTTATCAAAATCAGAAAATGAGTGATTTCCTTAACCAATTTTATACAAATTAATCCGTTGGTTTGCCCTTCACCGGGTCAACACCAAAATAGTAGTTTGTTTGACCTAAATGGGTCAACACCAAAATATTAGTTCGTTTGCCAATTATTAGTAGTTTTTCCTGCTATATAGTGAACACAATCTCGAGGTTTGATAAAACAGTGGGCTACAACATTGTACGCCCCTAACATCAGTCATTGTAGTGCTACATTATTACCGTTCTATTGCCCTAAGCTCATGACACGCAACGATTAACAGACATCAAAATAACCATAATAATGATGTGAAATAGTGGCCCTCAGGATAGGTATTTACCAGTAACCTATGAAATCAAATAAAGTGCATTTTGTGGCTTTCCTCTAGCGACCAAATGGGGATTGTCAATCCCAAATAGATCTATCCACAATTATTTACGTTCACCCTGCTAGTGATTAAGGCGCATGATCGAGGGACTTTTGGTAATAGGAAACTTAGGCAACAGAGATCAAATATAGCATATCGTTGAAAAATCACTTGTAATCATGTCTATAGCAGGTATCTCCTTATGAGATATAAAAATGTGTAAACTAGTAAAGTTTATATGTAATATAGTCCTGTATTTAATTAATGAATACTTGTAAAAGTAAAAATAGTAGTTAAGCATGTATCTCCCCCAAAAACGTTTATAAACCATTGTAAAACAAGTAAGAGTAGGGGCTATGACTCACCTTGGAAGGTAGTGACGTAAGTAACATATCGGTGCCAAAGAGTATGGCCGAAAGAGTAACATAAGTGATGTCAAGAATTGGAGCATAATGATACTGAATTCGGCAGGACCTAATGAATATGAGCTTGTCACAAATACGGTATGCGAAGAGTACTCAATGCGTATGAGTTTTCAAAAGATAAGATGTTTTATTTTTCGTGGAATATTTGTATTAATGTTTGTAAAAGTTTAGTATCATCATTCGTGTGGTGGTTTTAAGGTTAAGACTCGAATACACATACCATAGTATAAAACATATAACACACTTATGACAGGAAATAAACACGTAAGAATCAAATAGCGGATAAGCGTTATAATGAGTGGATGGTTAAGTTTTTGGCATTCACCAGGTGTCCCCCAAATAATGTATGTTTTATAATAAAACATATGTTTTAATATGTAGAGCAAGTAGAAAAGGTTTAATGTAACTATCCTTCTTGTTTTGTTATCGTTTTTAGTTATAATAAAAGTTATTGAGATAATATATATTAAGTATGGAAATGCAAGCTTAATATGATTCTTTTAGTCCGTTATATCATATGTATAGTTAATCCGATAGTCTTAGTCCATACGACATGTTAACGTCGATTAAAGTACTAGTTTGGCCTTTATGTTGACTTTTCTACATATATATATACTTTACTTAAATCTGACCCGGCCCAAACGACCCACTAAAACACATTTTCACATCTCGGACTCAAAAGAGATTTTATGTAAAACGACATTCCAGAAAACTTTTTAGTAATAGCCGAGACCTGAATCTCAACGTAAAATAACCAAAATGCCCCTGCAAGTTTCAGCTGGTAGTTTGACTTTTTAAATGAACTGCAGTAGTTTGACTTTCCGTTTTGACCCGTTATATTACCTTTTCGTGACTCGGACTCTAAAGAGATTTTATGTAAGACGTCGTTCCAGACAACTTTTGTGCTTCGGCCGAAGGCCGAAACGGGTCAGAAGGTGCCCAAATCGACCCATTTCAGTTCTGCGCAGTATTCAAATTTACTAATATAATGCTGAATTTTAATATAGTATTTTCCAGATTTCGGATGGCCATAAAAACTTCGTTATTAGGAGTTACGGGACGTTCCAATTACCGAAACGAACATAAAAATAAGCTCTTTCATATTATCCAATCAAAATTTAGTTTTTACAAAGTCCCGAATCTCGGTTTGCGTGTCATAAAATCTGCACGAATTTTACTTGTTCTAAACACATCAAAACCCCATTTTTAAGTTTCTATTTCAACTATAATATGTCTAATATGATATATAAACACTACATGACCTAAACAAGCAGACCCAAACGCACCTGTGGGTTGAATCAAATAAAAAACAAACACGCCCCTTGGGCTGTTAATACGCACAAACAAACACCCCTGATGGGGTTGGCTGCGACAGCAGGTAACAAGCAAACCAAGCGCACCCGAGTGGGGGTTGTGGCTGTTAGTCGAACCAAACCAAACGGACCTTTAGGTCGTGGTGGTGTGAGCCGAAACCAATCTAAACGGACCCTTGAGTCGTGGTGGTATGAGCCGAAACCAATCCAAACGGACCCTTTTGTCGTGGTGGTATCTCTAAATCCACGACCACCATAACCACACGAAATCAAATAACACTTTTTATTATAGTTTTAATTCCACGAAAACTTTGATAACTGTTTGATGATCGGTTTTAAAATAAAAAGAGAATGATGAGATGGATGTGTGATGACTTACAACTTATCAAAAGGAAGAAGTGAGATGAGGTGGTGGAGGTGGCAGCACACGGCAGCAAGCACAAGAAGGAGAGATGAGAAGCCTTTAAACTCTTGAAAAGAAGAGTTCTTGATGAAGAAAAGAACCAAGAACAATATAGCACCAAAGATCTTTAATATTGTACTAAATCTTTATGTAACACCCCCAAAAGTCGTTAATAACAGCGGAAGACTTAACATGTCAGCGGAAGACTTTCGGGGTATTACTTCGAGGATCTTTGTCACAATCATAGTAGATATCACAAAGTGAAGTATTAAAGTTTAATTTATTTCAAAATACCAAATATACAATACATTATTAATTCAAGAACGTGTTTTATTCTGAAGGAAAATAAGTAATTTATTATGGTTCTTGTCATGCTTTTGCCCACTCCGTGCCATCCAGATCCGTCTTGTTTAGTTACCTGAGATAAACATGCTAAAGTCAACATAAAGTTGAGTGATATTCATAGGTTTGAATTTAAGAGTTTGAATCACAAGTTAAGAGTGTATTGTAATCACATACAATCAATATGTTAAAAATCAATGTTCCTGTTATTGCCTTAAGCTCATGATACTCAACGATTAACAGCCGATCATAAGTATGTATTATGATGGTAAGTAATAGGCCCCCAAAGATAGGTATTTGTAAATAACCTATTTATAAGAACAATAAAGTGCGCCTGGTGTTTTCTCCAACAACCAAACGAGGATTGTCAATCACTAATAGTACTATCCAGAATTATTTACGTTCACCCTTCAGGTGATTAAGGTTCATGATCGAGGGACTTCTGACAATAGTAACTTAAGCAAATAACATTGGCCTGACGGTATTTCAATACCCGGTATAAAAGACTTGTGTTCGAGTTTTAAGCATGTATCTCCCCCACGGGAAAATAGTTAAAGAGTGGGCTATGAAATCACCTTAGTAGTATAGTGGTATCGTAGTCTCAACAAAGCAAGGAAACGGCTTCACACAACACAACCTAAAAGATAATGCAAGTTTCAGTTAATAGTCTAAATCTGGTTTTATCGCGATTACTTGTTATTTAGTTTGTTATTAAAACTCGTGTTCGTTTAAATGTTTAAAGTTCAAAAATAAAGTTATATATAAATAAAATGATTAATGATTGATATAAAAATAGACGTATCATTTTACAAGAAATAAATAATGTATCGTTACATCGTTTAATTATAATTACGAATATATAACGTATATATAAGTTTATGTTTATATTAATTATATACTTAAATATGTAAAAGGTTAATATTATTTTTGTAAAATAATATTTACAGAAAATTCCTTTAAGTTTCCAAAATTTACCTTTTTAACCCTAACGATATATATTTTACACCGTTAGTCCAAAATATATATAATTTACATTTTAGGTCCAAAAGTATTATTATTTACATTTCTCACTTCCAAATTTCATTATTAACAGTTTCTAACTTATAAAAATCTGTTTTGACAGTTTATACCCATAGTTTACCATTTTGACACTTTTAGACCCTCGATTTGAAAAATTTGCAAACTGGGTCCAAATTTCACCCAATTAAAAGTTTAACATTTTCATTATTAGATTAAGCTCATAATATTCAGAAAAAGCTTATTTCTTCAGCTTATTTGTTTAAAAAGCTTATTTTTCACCTAATGGGCTTAACGTGTAAATTTAAAGGTCCGTTAACGTTTTGTGATCCAATGGGCTTACGAAAGGTTTGGGCCTGACCTTGGACTCATTTTAGGATACTAAAAACACTGGTGTTGGGCTCCCAGGCCCAGTGTATCACATAAGCTTAGTGGGCTTTACATAAGCCCACGTTGGCTTATAAAAGTTTTGTAAAATCTGGTTTTTGTCGAGACAAAAGGGGTCGGGTAAAGTAGTTATACGAGCTAGTTAGGTCGAATGAAAAGTGTTCTCTAATTGTTTACCAAGGTGACAATGGGGTCGAGCAATAAAATGGACATGTCATGTGTCGAATTTTTAAATGGCGAGACCAAAGTAAACGTTCCAACTTATTTCATAAAACAGTTTCATAGCAAAAAAATATTCTAAGTCTCAAAATATTCTAAGTGTTGAAAATATTTCGAATGTGCCCAAATGACTTCTAAACGTGTCAAGTTTAATGCCAAATCGTTATTATCACCATTAAAACTTTATGGCTCCCAATTGTTAGCTTATTGAACATAAAGAATGTCGAATAAAACATATATGTTACGTTTGTATATAACAAAATAAATGATCAAAGTAAACGTGCAAAATATAATAAAATGAAAAATAGAAAGGATTGAATAGGTTTCGAGTTGGCTTACTTCACCTCAAAAGGTGGGGATAATGGTACATATGGATCAAGAATGGAGCAATGAGGATTGTGGTTCACTGCTTGGTACACTAGAGATATGAGATGAGCAAAGATTGGCCTCCTTGGATCACTTCTAGGCTTCGTAATCGTTCCAAACCTTCTGTCCCATCTTCAAGTGCTACTCGACTTGTAACTTGTATATTTGGTAAGTTTTTGTGTGTGTGATCAATTTAGGTGCATGGGAACTTTTTATATAATGAGATTATGAAGTGTAGATAGGTACAAAGTTCACAAGAATGTGTGTTGGCTCGTTTGCATGGGGTGGCACCTCAAACTATGCCCAATCGATCATTAGCCAACAAGGAGAATGTGTAAGAGAGATACGCTGTTCATTCCTGACATTCCTGTTCACTTGAGTCAGCTTAAGAGGCATTGGATACATTGGGTGGTGCTAAGGAAGGCTTGTGACAACATTTGGTTTTACATTGTACATGGTTTTCGTCATTTGCTTTGGTCAATTCACAGGTAGCAAACAAGTGAGATAAATGGCAAACTTTATCATTCTCAATTCTTTGCTAGCTCGTAAATTAAGTTATGTAAAAATATGTTCATGTTGTATGTCAAAATCGCGATAAGGAGGGTGTGTTTTGGGTGTGTCGAGGCTGGCAGAAACAAGACAATAGGGTGCGTTTTGGGCTTTGAGCCTGTTGGGCTTGGAGTTTCGTATGGCCCAGCAGAAAAGGAAAAACAAAAATATAAAATGGTCCGTTTGGTTTGTTAGTTGGGTTTAAGGCCCAATGAGTCAACGGGGCCCACCTGGTGTGTTTTGTGAGTCAGGTTACGATCAAATAATGTTAATGAGTGATCTCGGGAATTTTCGTAGGCTCCGGGAATATATAAATATTGTACCTTAAATATACGAAACGTATATTATAAAAATATAAATGTTTTTAATATATATATATATTCGCGATAAATTAGACTATCTAGGTTTGTGTGCAAGCCATGTTTCTAAGCAAAAGATAATTTAAAGTTTTACCGTTCTGATTTATATATCAAGTCTAATAGAAAAAAAAATTTTCATACGTAAAAGTGGGTATTTAAATAACGTAATAACTTGTAAGTATTTACTAACCGTTGGGAAAATTACGAGAGGCTACAGTACATACATCTTACAGTGAATTCCGTCCCGGAATTCGAGTTTAGGAGGGTTGCCAAGGGTGTCTAAGAGAAGAGGTGTGGGTACTTGGTGCGAATCTGGTCCTCGCGTTCCCAAGTATACTCTGGTCCTCGTTTAGAGTTCCAACGAACTTTTATGATAGGGATATGGTTTTGTTTCAGTTGTTTGACTTCTCTATCCATGATTTCTACTGGTTCCTCGGTAAAAATGAGTTTGTCATCAAGTTGTAATTCTTTCAATGGAATGACCAAAGATTCATCGGAAAAACACTTCTTGAGGTTTGACACATGAAAAGTGTTGTGAATTCTACTAAGTTCCTCGGGTAGTTCAAGTTTATATGCCATGGGTCCAATTCTTTCTAGGATTTTGAATGGACCGATGTATCTTGGGTTTAACTTTCCCCTCTTTCCGAATCGTATCATTCCTCTCCATGGTGATACTTTTAACATAACTTTATCTCCGATCTGAAAATCCATGGGTTTTCTTTTTAGGTTGGCGTAACTTTTCTGTCGGTCTCTAGCGGTTTGTAAACGTTGTTTGATTTTGATGATTTTCTCGGTTGTCTCATGAACTAGATCCGGTCCTGTGAGTTGTATTTCTCCGACTTCTGCCCAGCAAACGGGTGATCTACACTTTCTACCGTAAAGTGCTTCGAATGGTGCTGCCTTGATACTGGTATGATAACTGTTGTTGTATGAGAATTCTGCCAACGGTAAGTGTTTGTCCCAACCTTTTCCGAAGTCTATAACACAAGCGCGTAGCATATCTTCTAAGGTTTGTATAGTTCTCTCACTTTGACCATCGGTTTGTGGGTGATAAGCTGTGCTCATATCCAGCTTTGTTCCTAAAGCTTTTTGCAATGATTTCCAAAAATGAGACGTGAAACGACTGTCGCGATCTGATATAATAGAAATCGGCACTCCATTTCGTGACACAATTTCTTTCAGATATATCTGAGCAAGTGTGTTCATTTCATCAGTTTCTTTGATTGGTAGGAAATGAGCTGACTTGGTGAGACGATCAACGATAACCCATATCGTATCGTAGCCAGTAGAGGTTTTGAGAAGTTTGGTGATGAAGTCCATTGTAATACGTTCCCATTTCCACATGGGGAGTTCAGGTTGGGTGAGTAATCCGGAGGGTTTCTGGTATTCTGCTTTTACTCTTGAACATGTTAGACATTTACTGACGTACTCAGCGATGTCGGCTTTCATGTTTGGCCACCAATATAGTTTCTTAAGATCCTGGTACATCTTGTCGGAACCTGGGTGAATGGAATATTTTGATTTGTGAGACTCATGCATGATGAGGTCACGAATACCTCCGAAGAGAGGAATCCAGCTTCTTTCCTTGAAACAAAGCATTCCATCTGATCTTTTCACAAATCCGTTTTCGTTTTCTGGCATACCAAAAATCTTTTCAATTGGTCGATTTTCTTTCTTAAGAGCTTCGCTCTGGGCGATAATGATTTGTGTTGGAAGGGGTGAACAAATAGTCATGCCTAACGATCTAACCCTGAGAGGTTTTAGTCTTTCTTTCCGGCTTAATGCATCTGCCACTACATTAGCCTTTCCTGGGTGATACCGGATTTCACAATCGTAATCGCTAAGTAATTTTAACCATCGGCGTTGTCTCATGTTTAACTCCTTTTGATCTAGGATGTGTTGAAGACTTTTGTGATCTGTAAACACGATACACTTAGTGCCGTATAGATAGTGTCTCCATAACTTGAGAGCGAATACTATTGCTCCTAGTTCTAGATCATGGGTTGTGTAATTTTCCTCATGTTTCTTCAGTTGACGTGAGGCATAAGCTATTACCTTATCTCGTTGTATCAAAACTGCACCTAAACCATGGTACGAAGCGTCACAATATAGCACGAAATCTTTGCTTCCTTCTGGCAATGCTAGTATTGGAGCTTCACAAAGCTTTTGTTTTAATAGTTGGAAGGCTGATTCTGCTTCTTGTCCCCAGACGTACTTTTCGTTCTTTTGGGTCAACTTGGTCAATGGTTTTGAGATTTTAGAGAAACCTTCAATAAATCTCCGGTAGTAACCTGCAAGACCTAAAAATTGACGTACTTCTGTGGGAGTTGTAGGTGATGACCACTCTTTAACTGCCTCTATTTTTGCAGGATCCACGTGGATACCTTGACTATTGATTACGTGTCCCAAAAATTGCACCGTGGGAATCCAAAAGTCACATTTTGAGAATTTCGCGTACAACTTTTCTTTCCTAAGTAACTCTAGGATAGTTCTCAAATGATTGGCATGTTCCTCTTTGTTACGAGAGTAGATCAGAATGTCGTCAATGAATACTATCACGAATTTGTCCAATTATGGCTTGCATACTCGGTTCATTAGGTCCATAAACACAGCGGGTACGTTCGTTAGACCAAATGGCATTACCTGAAATTCATAGTGTCCATAACGGGTTCTGAAGGCTGTCTTGGGAATATCTTCTTCCCGAACTCTCAATTGATGGTATCCCGACCTTAGATCAATCTTCGAGTATACACTCGATCCTTGTAATTGATCAAACAAATCGTCTATTCTAGGTAAAGGATATCGGTTCTTTATAGTGAGTTTGTTTAACTCTCGGTAATCTATGCACATTCGGAATGATCCGTCTTTCTTTTTAACAAATAGAACTGGGGCTCCCCAAGGTGATGAACTTGGTCTAATGAAACCTTTATCGGATAATTCCTTTAGTTGTTCCGATAGTTCCTCCATTTCGGAAGGTGCCAACCTGTAAGGTGCTTTTGCTACTGGTGCCGCTCCAGGCACTAGTTCAATTTGGAACTCTACTTGACGAGTCGGTGGAAGACTGGGTAGATCTTCAGGAAATACTTCGGGGAATTCCTTAACGATGGGTACATCTTTAAGTTGTTTCTTGGTTAACTTACTTTCCGTCACCTGAACCATGAATACATGACATCCTTCGTTCATGTATTTTTATCATTCTGAGGCATGAGATGATTCCGTATCGGTTTTTATTCTTGTCGCCATGGATAACGAGGGTTTCATTCTTAAAAGGAATGTGTATGGCTTTCTCGTCACAATGAATCTTAGCATGATGTTTGGATAACCAATCCATTCCGATGATAGCATCAAAACTACCGAGTTGGACAGGCATCAGGTCAATAGGAAAAGATTCTCCTACGAGGGTTAAGGTACAATTTCTTAAAACAGAGTTGGTGCTAATTAAGTTCCCATTGGCCATTTCTATCTCGTATGTGGTGTTTAGCTTAGAAGGGTTAGAGTTAATGAAAGGGGCAAACGTATCTGACACGAAGCTCTTATCTGCTCCAGAATCAAATAATACTCTAGCATTATGATGATTTAATAAGAACGTACCCGTGACAACGTCGGGGTTTTGTGGTTCATTTTTATTTCCCATCACGTATGCTCTTGCTCGTGCAGTGTTCTGACCATTTCCTTTTGGACAGTGGTTCTTGAAGTGTCCGGTTTCTCCGCATGAGTAACATGTTGGTGCTATTGGTTGTAGGTTGCTGCCGGTAGCAGGGGTCCTACAATCTTTTGTGGCATGACCTATCCTTTGGCATTTATGGCATTTTACTGTACAAGCACCATTGTGATGAAGCTTGCATCGGTTGCACTGTGGCTTAATACCTTGGTATCCATTACCATTGGTTGCAGTAAATACCTTAGGAGGTTCTTGTCGTTGGTTCTGTTGTTGACGATGTGGGTTCTTGTTCTGGTGTTGTTGTTGGTTGATCCTGTTGTAGTTGTTGTTGTTGTTGTGGTGATGGTTGTTGTTGCGATGGCCGTTGTGGTAGTGATTGTGGTTTTGGTGGTGGGTGGTTCTCCTGTCATCGAGCTTTCTTTTGAGTTCGTTGCACTTGATTTCGCGGTCTAGGAGTTTTTGTGCTAGCTCCATTGCGACTTGTAGTGATGGTGGGTTGGATGCTGTGACGTTTCCTTCAATATTCCAGGGAAGACCTTCAATATACTTCTCCAGAGTTTTCTCTAAATCTGGTACGATAGAAGGACATAATGCCATTAGCTCGTGGAATCTCCTGTTGTAAGCCCTAAGGTCGATTCCTTTGACTGCAAGGACATGGAATTCGTCTTCCAGTTTTCTTATTTCAGATCGAGGACAGTACTTCTTTAGGATCTTGGCTTTGAATTCCGTCCAGGAGAGTCGGTACGCTGCTTCTGTACCTAAAGTTTGAGTTGTAGCGGTCCACCATGACAAAGCGTCATCCATTAAGGTTCCTGTGGCAAATGTGACCCTGTTGTTTTCTGAGCATCCACTCCTTTGGAATACCGTTTCCCATCTCTCGAACCAATGGGCAAGTTTAGTTATCCCTTCAGTACCCATGAAGTAAGTCGGCTAACAAGCCATAAAGTCTTTATAGGTACATTGGCGAGGTGCGGGAGCAACATTTCTTCCCGGTTGTGCGTTAGCATTTGCTTGTTCGGCTAAGGCTGCATTGATTCCATTGGTGATTGCTTGTTGGATTTCTTCCGGGGTCATGGTTGCTGCTGAGGTAGTGGTCGTGGTTCTCTTAGGTGCCATATTCATAAAAATGAGAGTATATTTTCAGAATTTTCATAATAACCATCTTGTGTTAGACTATTTAGTAACATCAATAGGTTCAAAGTTATAATAGTGTCACATATATCACGATGCAATATACGATATCATAACACTTATGAAAATAAAGCAAACATAACATCATTGATTAGATTGTCGTTTTGAGTTTACATCACTTATTTATTCTTGTTGACATATCTCTAGGACATTCAAATACAAGTTATTACTGTGACGTGGGTGAGGCTACATCGACAATCTATGGCATTCTAGGGTTTTCCTTGGTTATCATCAAGACGACGTTCTAGTTCCTGAATTTTGGCGGCCATGGTTTCTATGATTTGGTCTCGGTCTCTCTCCCTAGCTTGTGTTTCTTGTTGTGCACGTTGCAGAGACATGACTTGGGCTCTTGTGGTGTCGAGAGCTTGATCGATGTCACACATGATGTCCTTGTTTATGGTGTTAGCAGAGCAAAGTAATCCGATGAATTCCATAGCTTCACCGAACTGGGTACTTAGTTGTTCAATCATGGTTCCCATCTCTAGGTGTCCCATCACAAGTTGTTCTATCTCAGCTGACATGACTTCTATTAGTTCATTAGGGATGTTGTTCACCAAGGTGGCTATGGCGTCTAACCTGTCTTCATGTCTTACTAACCTAGCTGCCAAGAGTGGTATGGTATGGTGAATGGGTTCTCCAGTGACTGGAAGGATCTTAGATGCAGCAAATGATGATCTTTCACCAAGTTCTCTGTTGGTGGGAGTACCTTCTTGAGATCTCCAATACTTAAGGATTGGTAGTAGAAATGACCATTTGCGAGCATTGACCCGCTTACGAGCCTTATGGTTGGTTCTTGCATAATAGTAAGGATCTGAGGAGGTAGGACGAATCTGGTAATTCCTTGGTTGATAAGACAGAGGAGCACTGGAAGTTTTCACAGGTGGTGGACTGTTGATTGTCACTGGTACAGTAGTAGTCTGCTGATAAAATATACTAGGTAGTATCACTGGTTCTGCAGTTGGAGCAATTTCCTTTTTCCATTTAGTATCATCCCAGATGTCTTTTTCTTCAGCATATGAAAGAGCTTTTCCAGCTGTGGCTGGTTCATAAGGCTGGAATGGAGAAGTTTGCTTACTGCGTCTGATTGGACCAGATGATGCTTGAGGTGAAGTAAAGGATTGCTGACTTTCCTTATTCTTGTCTGTTGTAGGTGACACAGTCATTGGAGCAAGAGTTGGTACAATAGGTGTAGAGCTCTCAGTTTCCGAATCCGATAACAAAACAATGAAGTTAGGTTTGGAAGACATGGTACAGTAATAATCCCGATTAGTAAACATAGTTATTAGCAAAATCATAGCATGTAAGCATATATCAAGTTATATAAGTAAGAAATAATGAGAAGTAACTTTTCTACCAGATGTTGGAATGTAGGCACGGAGGGCATGAAGTGGTATTTCGTAAAAATGGTCCAGTTAAAGTGTAGTTATAGTCCAATGTTTAAAAACATCTGGTTCTCTATAACCGTGGCTCTGAATACCAATCTGTAACACCCCCAAAAGTCGTTAATAACAGCGGAAGACTTAACATGTCAGCGGAAGACTTTCGGGGTATTACTTCGAGGATCTTTGTCACAATCATAGTAGATATCACAAAGTGAAGTATTAAAGTTTAATTTATTTCAAAATACCAAATATACAAGACATTATTAATTCAAGAACGTGTTTTATTCTGAAGGAAAATAAGTAATTTATTATGGTTCTTGTCATGCTTTTGCCCACTCCGTGCCATCCAGATCCGTCTTGTTTAGTTACCTGAGATAAACATGCTAAAGTCAACATAAAGTTGAGTGATATTCATAGGTTTGAATTTAAGAGTTTGAATCACAAGTTAAGAGTGTATTGTAATCACATACAATCAATATGTTAAAAATCAATGTTCCTGTTATTGCCTTAAGCTCATGATACTCAACGATTAACAGCCGATCATAAGTATGTATTATGATGGTAAGTAATAGGCCCCCAAAGATAGGTATTTGTCAATAACCTATTTATAAGAACAATAAAGTGCGCCTGGTGTTTTCTCCAACAACCAAACGAGGATTGTCAATCACTAATAGTACTATCCACAATTATTTACGTTCACCCTTCAGGTGATTAAGGTTCATGATCGAGGGACTTCTGACAATAGTAACTTAAGCAAATAACATTGGCCTGACGGTATTTCAATACCCGGTATAAAAGACTTGTGTTCGAGTTTTAAGCATGTATCTCCCCCACGGGAAAATAGTTAAAGAGTGGGCTATGAAATCACCTTAGTAGTACAGTGGTATCGTAGTCTCAACAAAGCAAGGAAACGGCTTCACACAACACAACCTAAAAGATAATGCAAGTTTCAGTTAATAGTCTAAATCTGGTTTTATCGCGATTACTTGTTATTTAGTTTGTTATTAAAACTCGTGTTCGTTTAAATGTTTAAAGTTCAAAAATAAAGTTATATATAAATAAAATGATTAATGATTGATATAAAAATAGACGTATCATTTTACAAGAAATAAATAATGTATCGTTACATCGTTTAATTATAATTACGAATATATAACGTATATATAAGTTTATGTTTATATTAATTATATACTTAAATATGTAAAAGGTTAATATTATTTTTGTAAAATAATATTTACAGAAAATTCCTTTAAGTTTCCAAAATTTACCTTTTTAACCCTAACGATATATATTTTACACCGTTAGTCCAAAATATATATAATTTACATTTTAGGTCCAAAAGTATTATTATTTACATTTCTCACTTCCAAATTTCATTATTAACAGTTTCTAACTTATAAAAATCTGTTTTGACAGTTTATACCCATAGTTTACCATTTTGACACTTTTAGTCCCTCGATTTGAAAAATTTGCAAACTTGGTCCAAATTTCACCCAATTAAAAGTTTAACATTTTCATTATTAGATTAAGCTCATAATATTCAGAAAAAGCTTATTTCTTCAGCTTATTTGTTTAAAAAGCTTATTTTTCACCTAATGGGCTTAACGTGTAAATTTAAAGGTCCGTTAACGTTTTGTGATCCAATGGGCTTACGAAAGGTTTGGGCCTGACCTTGGACTCATTTTAGGATACTAAAAACACTGGTGTTGGGCTCCCAGGCCCAGTGTATCACATAAGCTTAGTGGGCTTTACATAAGCCCACGTTGGCTTATAAAAGTTTTGTAAAATCTGGTTTTTGTCGAGACAAAAGGGGTCGAGTAAAGTAGTTATACGAGCTAGTTAGGTCGAATGAAAAGTGTTCTCTAATTGTTTACCAAGGTGACAATGGGGTCGAGCAATAAAATGGACATGTCATGTGTCGAATTTTTAAATGGCGAGACCAAAGTAAACGTTCCAACTTATTTCATAAAACAGTTTCATAGCAAAAAAATATTCTAAGTCTCAAAATATTCTAAGTGTTGAAAATATTTCGAATGTGCCCAAATGACTTCTAAACGTGTCAAGTTTAATGCCAAATCGTTATTATCACCATTAAAACTTTATGGCTCCCAATTGTTAGCTTATTGAACATAAAGATTGTCGAATAAAACATATATGTTACGTTTGTATATAACAAAATAAATGATCAAAGTAAACGTGCAAAATATAATAAAATGAAAAATAGAAAGGATTGAATAGGTTTCGAGTTGGCTTACTTCACCTCAAAAGGTGGGGATAATGGTACGTATGGATCAAGAATGGAGCAATGAGGATTGTGGTTCACTTCTTGGTACACTAGAGATATGAGATGAGCAAAGATTGGCCTCCTTGGATCACTTCTAGGCTTTGTAATCGTTCCAAACCTTCTGTCCCATCTTCAAGTGCTACTCGACTTGTAACTTGTATATTTGGTAAGTTTTTGTGTGTGTGATCAATTTAGGTGCATGGGAACTTTTTATATAATGAGATTATGAAGTGTAGATAGGTACAAAGTTCACAAGAATGTGTGTTGGCTCGTTTGCATGGGGTGGCACCTCAAACTATGCCCAATCGATCATTAGCCAACAAGGAGAATGTGTAAGAGAGATACGCTGTTCATTCCTGACATTCCTGTTCACTTGAGTCAGCTTAAGAGGCATTGGATACATTGGGTGGTGCTAAGGAAGGCTTGTGACAACATTTGGTTTTACATTGTACATGGTTTTCGTCATTTGCTTTGGTCAATTCACAGGTAGCAAACAAGTGAGATAAATGGCAAACTTTATCATTCTCAATTCTTTGCTAGCTCGTAAATTAAGTTATGTAAAAATATGTTCATGTTGTGTGTCAAAATCGCGATAAGGAGGGTGTGTTTTGGGTGTGTCGAGGCTGGCAGAAACAAGACAATAGGGTGCGTTTTGGGCTTTGAGCCTGTTGGGCTTGGAGTTTCGTATGGCCCAGCAGAAAAGGAAAAACAAAAATATAAAATGGTCCGTTTGGTTTGTTAGTTGGGTTTAAGGCCCAATGAGTCAACGGGGCCCACCTGGTGTGTTTTGTGAGTCGGGTTACGATCAAATAATATTAATGTGTGATCTCGGGAATTTTCGTAGGCTCCGGGAATATATAAATATTGTACCTTAAATATACGAAACGTATATTATAAAAATATAAATGTTTTTAATATATATATATTCGCGATAAATTAGACTATCTAGGTTTGTGTGCAAGCCATGTTTCTAAGCAAAAGATAATTTAAAGTTTTACCGTTGTGATTTATATATCAAGTCTAATAGAAAAAAAAATTTTCATACGTAAAAGTGGGTATTTAAATAACGTAATAACTTGTAAGTATTTACTAACCGTTGGGAAAATTACGAGAGGCTACACTTTATCTAGAAATTCAAACACAAAGGGTGTGTTTGTTCTTGGGTAGTCACGGCAGCAGCAACAAGAGGAGGAGAGCAGAATTTTTGGAGTGAAATACTAGATGGTGATGCATTCTATGTAAATTAGGAGTTATATATATAGGAGGTGAGTAGTGTTGTGTGTCGATACAAACAAGAAAGGGGTGGTATATGAGTTTTGCACATGGTTTCTAGGTTACATTTGAGGGAGTAACAAGTGAGGGAGGTGGTGTAAGAGTTTTGCACATGTAGTAGTACCCAAGTTGAGTCCAGGTCGTATTTTACAGATAACGGCCTAGTATTGCATTTTTAGTTTAAAATATTGCGAGTCTAGACGTAAAACATTATTTCGGACAACTTTCGTGTTTTACACTTTTCCTGGTTCGGACCAGAAGGGCCTTAAAATTGGGATTTAAATTCGTTACAAAAAGTTGGTGGTTTATTAGAATTTATACGAAGTGTCATTGGAACATAGTTATTATTTGTGTCAAATTGAGATGAAACGTGTAAGGTGCCTTAACTTGATCAATATTCTAGTATAGTAATTATATTTAAAAGTTGATAACAATTGTCATTCATGGTTCTTAGAAGCATGGAAACTAGAGTTGTGAAATAAAAGAGGTATGTCGTGTGTAAAAGTTACGATCAACTGAGCCAAATCAAATATGTACTTGTGACTTGTAAAAATAATAGTTAGAGGCGTGCTTAGGCCATGGAGCTTGGTGAGTTCGTTAGTGAATCAGGTTCAAAGGAAGGGAGCCAAGAATAAAGGGTCCGTTATTATTAGTGAGTACGCATGGGAATTTTGTAGGCTCGGGATTTATATAAATTGTATTTGGTAATTATTGAAACGTATAATTATTAAGTATCAACGTTTTAAGTTATGTATGGTATCTAGGTTATTAAGGTTCAGGTGTAAACGTCGTTTCAAGGTAAGAGTGAATAACGTTGTAATTGACAAAGTATATATAAAAAAAATTGTTATGGGTAAAAATGGTTAATTTATGTTGTAATAACGTGTTAATCGTAGGAAAATTTTACGGGATGTTATATTACCTACCCGTTAAACTGAATCCCGTCCCGGGATTCCAGGCTAAGGTAGTTGTAAAGGAGAGTGGAAGGGGTGAACAAATAGTCATTCCTAACGATCTAACTCCTGAGCGGTTTTAATTTTTCTTTCCAGCTTAACGTATCTACTACTACATTAGCTTCTTATTTTTAATTTTTCTTTCCAGCTTAACGTATCTACTACTACATTAGCTTCTTCTTTTTAATTTTTCTTTCCAGCTTAACGTATCTACTACTACATTAGCTTTTTCCTTGATGATAGCAGTTCTCATAGTCATAATTGTTGAGTAGTTCTAACTACTTACGTTGTCTTATGTTCAATTCCTTTTGATTAACTTGACTTAAGAAACAATTCCATTTTTGAATGAAGATTTTTATTTTAGCATGTTTTGAAGATAAACATGGTTCACAATATCTTGTTTCGTGAAAGTTAAAATTTGTGGGGTAACCTACCCGTTAAACAAAGTGTTTGCTAGTTACAAACTTTTAACAATGAGGGTTTCGGATGAGAACTTGATGAATGTAGAGAAAGTTGTTGAACTTCAGCTTTTGTAAAGAGAAACTTGTTAAATATAGTTTTAAGTGATAACACGGTATTTGGTTCCAAGCTTTTGTAGATGATGAATCTGTTTGTTCCTTAGCAATACCTTATCTTGAATTTTTATTAGAGGAATTTATAGATTTTGATAGATTTTAGGTGAAACAACGTAAAGTTGTGAAAGGTTCGGAGATCACTATATCACTCATAGTGCCGGAGAAGTAAGAGAGACCATTGTAATCACATACAATGTCGTGAAAAGGTTTCATAAATCGCCAGAATGTAAAGTAAGTACATGATTGAATAAATGTGGTTGTGCAGTAATGCCTTATAATTAGGCATACGCAGAAGAAAATTGTGAATCTTTTGCTGAAGTTTTAGTGCTTCTCATACCACTCGTGGTCCTAACCATTTGTGTGGATGAAAAAATGTAGATAAAAGCTAATATGGCAATAAAATAAAAGTTATGCTTTATGACCTTTAATGATCCTCAATTATATACGCATGCCATTTCAGATACAATTAAGCCCACTTATTTATAATTCGTTATTTACATAGAGAAGCGTCCCAAACGATGTAAATAACGAAGTATAAACTTATGGTTCGACGGTTTACAATTTCTTTATTTCAATAGAAAGGCGTCCCAATCAATTCAAATAAAGACATTGTAAATCATCCTACTTAAGAATTTCTGACTCAACATCCATACTGATTGACAAGGTTATCCAATGCGCAGATTTTTCCGAGAGTACGAAAAGAGTATGTCATATGCATTTGATGAGGCGAAAAATGAACCACTTTTAGGGGGTCATTTAAGCCCAAAATTGAATTTATTTGATCAAATATTGTCCTAAATCGTTCCTTTTGTGATTTTAGGTACTTTGGGAGTGAATTCTGGAAAAGGAAGCAATTTGGACGTTTTTGGAGCATAAAAGTGAAGAAAACGGCAAAGTCTTAATTTTCCATGCTGAGAACAGTACCTGACGGTGTCAAGAGGAAGATCCTGACGGCGTCAAGAGTAAAAACAATGACGACCCAGTGCAAACCTGAAGGCGTCACAACAAGGGCGTCAAGAGTTAATTTGGTGACGGCCTGCACAAGGGAAACACATGACGGCGTCAGACCCAGATCTAGGCAGTCCGAGAAACTATTTGGCAGCGAGATGACGGCGTCAGACATTTGTTCTTGATGCCGTCACCTATCAAACTCTATATATAGTTTTCTATTTTTCATTCATTAGAGAGGAACTTGTGTGGAGAAACTAGGGCCGAACTTTGTAAACCCTAGGTCATATTTTACAGTGTTTTCAAGGGTTTTCATCCCTTGAATCCTTTCATGTTCAATTAAGATAAGTCTTCTCTTAATTCAATCAATATGTCTAAGTGTTGTTTGAATATATCTTATGCTTGTCTTGATTTTAACATGCTAGGCTAGATCTACCTTGTGTTTGCTTAGATGTAATGAAACCTAGATGTTAATTATGTGTTGATTACTTGTTTATGGTTGTAATGGATGAATGAATTTAATGTTAGGCTTAGGATACATGAACCGATGTGTACTAGGTTTTATTGGTTGTATTTAATGCATAAGCAAATTCTAGTGATCCCATGTTAGGAGCTTCTTAGCCGGCTCGACATAGGAGTGAAGTAGGCGCTCATAGGATTGGGGAAGTAAGTACGCCACCCTATGAATGGTATTAAGGAATACAATTCGTCATCCACGCAACTATAACAAGTAATTAACGTGTAAAAGATATCTAGGGAGTAGTGAAATCCAAGTAAACACAATTCTCCCACATATTGCTCACAACTTTAGTATAATTTAGTTTATTTTCATTTCTAGTATTTTATTTTGATTGCATCTTTAGTATTGGGTTAGTTGACTAGCAACTAATTCCGCCCAACTCCTTCAAAACCGAGATTTTTAATTGCTTTCATAAAAAATATAAAAATACAAAAAGAATCATCCCTCATCTCTAGACCTAGTCTTTAGGTTTTCTAATCCTAGTGACACTATTCCTAGCTGAACGATCAATCCCCCGGTACTTGTCATTATACTATACTACATCGATCAGGTACACTGCCTGGTGGGGGTTGTAAGCTTCTCGAGATCCCTCGAGAGGTAAAGCTTGGTGCAATCCCCACGCATCAAGTTTTTGGCGCCGCAACCCGGGGAAATAGTTATTGTCTAGGTTAGAATCTCTTTTTATTAGGTTTACTTGCTAGATTCCTTTCTAGTAAGATTTTACTTTTATTTTTAGGTTCTCTTTAGTCTATCTTATTTCTTCGTGTTTTTGTTCGTAACTCTTCACCACCCGACATCATGGACAATGGGAACATCTTTGAACCCGTCATCCCACCACAACAAAACCCACCATTAGATAACCAACCTCTTAGGCCCCGAACCTTAGGAGAGTACTCCCGACCTAGCCACCAAGGCTACCGAAACACCATTGAGCTCACCGGAGCCAATGTAACCCCCTTGCAATCCGACACCATCCGGTTGGTGCAAAGCGGATGTGCATTCCATGGACTTTGTTCCGAAGATCCAAACCAACATCTCAAGGACTTCCTTAAAATCGTAGATTCTATAGACCTTGATGTTACAACTAGAGAGTCAACCCGATTACGCCTATTCCAATTCTCTCTACGTGATCAAGCTAGTCAATAGCTTGAATGTTTACCCGCGGGATCCATCACCTCATGGGATGATCTCACCACTCGTTTCCTTGCTAAATTTTTCCCACCAGGTAGAACTACCAAGCTTAGAAATGACATATTGATGTTTCAAAAACATCAAGGTGAAACCTTTTACGAAGCATGGACTCGATACAAAGACCTACTCCGAAAAGTCCCTCATCATGGCATCAAACCATGGCTCTAGATTCATATCTTTTACGATAAAGTTAACTATCAAACAAAGAGGGCTATAGATTACGCAGCCAAGGGCAGGCTAAACAGACTTAGCATTGACGAATGCTGGAAAGTTCTTGAGGGGTTGGCACAGTACGAAGAAGAAGGATGGGAGGACCCGATGTTTTCAAGCAAGGGGAAACTCGATTACGCACACGCCACCCAAGAACAATTATTAGGAAGCATCGAAAAGCAGGTAAAAGAATTAATGAGAGCTAAAAAACCTGCTACTGAAACCGCGTGGAATCCTAATATACGTAGGAATGAGGTTATCAACCATAATTTTCCTGAACGTTCACGACAAGAGGAGTTCGAAGGGATAATGGCAACCTTCATGAATAATCAGGAAAAACAAATCCGGCACTTAGAAGCACGCATGGAAAGCACTCGCAATGCTTTTATGGATTTAGCAGACAAATTCATATAAAGGATCAAAGAGAAGATTAAGGAAAAATTTGCACCAAGAAAAATCGAAAAAGTCTTTGAGGTTTCAACTCCTTTAGTGTTTGACCAAGAAGATAACGAGAAATCCCTTCCAAGTGTTTCACCGTCAATCACCTCCTACTTTCGTGAGCATCCTCAGGAAGAGAAAATTTCGCAATTTCATAACATTTTCGTTGGATGCTTGCAAACCACGCTCCAAAATTTGTACAAGAGACGTTCTTTTGGTTTTAAACCCGGTGTGAAGAAGTTGCACCTCAAAAACACCACAGCTTTGAGACCCTCTATGGAACAACACCTCTTTGCACCCACCGTTGACCAATGCGAAGGTTACAACTTAACTAAAACCTCACCCACCCCTTTCTACAACCACACCTCTTTCCGTGACAGTAATGAGACGTTCGACCATGGTGGACTTCACTAATGGGATAGCTACTCATAGTTTTACTTGTGTTTAGCTATTCACACTAAGTGCAGGGACTGAATGTGAAATTACCACTTTTTATTCCTGAAACGGGCATCTGACGGCGTCAGATGGTAACTCTTGACGCCGTCACCTCGCTATCTCAGCAATAATAACCCAACCTCCATCACTTTCAACTCATACCCCACAAATCTCACCCAAATTACTGCTCCACCTCCAAGTCTCCATCATCCAATCTGACATCTTCCGTAACTAATCTCCACTTGGTAAGTAGTTTTTCCTCACTCTTTTTCGTTCAATTGTCCTTAAGTTCAACCAATTTTGAAAACCCCTTTCATCCGAAACCCCATTTTTACCCATCTTTGATAAATCGTAATGCCATCCCCTTGGTGATTTGTAATCATGGGGTTACCCTTTGATGATGTTGTCCTGCTTGAATCATGCGTTAATTTAGGAAAAGTCTCTCATGCCACGGATTTTTTGACCCCCCACCCATGTTTTCTGCCTAAAGGAGTGTTTGGGTAATGGGTTAAGAGTTTGAAAATTGATTTTCCCTCGTAATTGCATGGTTCGATTTCTGCTTGATCTGACGGCATCAGGATCTCCTTCCTGACGGTGTCAGATGAGTCTGATAGCATAAGCCAATAAAATTCCCGTTCTAATCGTTTCCGTCCACTCTATCTTTTTCTAGGAAAATGAGCAAGCGATCACGACAACACCGTGGCATCTCGTCTAGGTCCCAACAAGTTAACTATGGGGAATTGGTCCATAGTTGGGGTGAATTCGACAATGTTGCCGCTACAACTAAGTGTGCGGAGCTTGTTAATCACCACATTAATGCTGGTGCTGTGATTGATCTGAGGTCCCAAGGGTTAGAGGCTGCGTTTTTGGGGAGGATCCAAACCGATGGGTTCACGGGTCCTCAATGGGAGAGGTTGTTTAGGATGAGGGAGACTGTGTATAGTGAGTTGGTGAGGGAGTTCTTTGCGACCTTCCACTTTGATCAGGCAGAGGCCAGGACGGACATGGGGGTACCACTATTTACTTTAGGTTAGGAGGGGAGGTTCGATCATGTTCGGTTACTGAGTTTGGATGGAGGATAGGTTTGTATACTAGGGAGGAGGCTGTTGAGGGAGGTTTTATGCAGAGGTTGTTACATGGGGAGACTGTGAGGAGCGATATGAGGTGCGCCACTTTTTGGCCGACCATCGGGAACGGGGTGTACACCTCGACTACTGGGGCAGCATCAATAAAGGACCCCGTGATCAGGTTAGTCCACAGATGCATCACATACAGCTTGTCGGGGCGTCATGGCACCACTCACCGTGTCACTGCTTCAGATATTTTCTACCTATATACCATCTTTTCAGCGGATGTTTACTGCAACATCCCATTTTGGGTAGCTAGCTATTTGAAGACCAGTGTGGGGGAGAGGGATATTGACAAGGTGTATGGGGGGATGTTCGTGACCCGGTTGGCTCGATCTTATGAGCTACTTGTTCCCCCGATCATGGGATACTTAAGCGACTGTGGGGCCTTTAGGGTAGTGAGGGCTAAATCCCTCAGGCAGATGAGCATCGTGATGCAGCTGGCGGATGGGTCCTATGGCTGGTACGAGGCAGGGGGACCTGATGATGCTGAGGATGATGGTGATGATGATGATGATGAGGGAGCGCCCCAGCAGTATCAGTTCGGGGGTTATGAGGTTGGGTCAGCTGATTACTACCGACACATGAGTCAGGGAGACTGGCAGGCACACCAGGGGGCCTGGATGGGTCAGGTGGACCGCTTTGATCGGATGTATGATCATACCATCCGCCAGATGCAGCACCTCTCCACCCGTGATCAGCTCGAGCCCCACATGCAGATTGACCCATTCCCCGGTCGTGAGACAGACTACCCTCCCTACGGGTACACAGGGCACCTCCCTCCTGGTTATGACTACCATTATGGTCCTCCTCCCTAGTGATCTTTCTTGATGTCTGTTATGTTTGAACAATTTATTGATGATGATGTAATTTGAAACAATTGGGATTGTAATAGTTTAGGTTGTGGCCTCTGTTGGCCTTGGATAATTTTATTTTTATCTTTATGCTTACGTTAATTAGTAATAATGGAATGTGCTTATGGTGTCATTCTTCATTTTGTGTGATTTTTATTTTGTTTGTTTGTTATTTGCTTCCGTATGCATGCTTTATTTTTATTGTTGGTAGATCATGTTTCAAAACTAAATAATGGAAATACTTTACTTTGTTGTTTGGCCTAGTCTTAACTTCATCCAAAGGTATTTTTGCAAAAGATAAGTGTAATGGGAAACCCCAAATATGTTTTTAAGAAACAAAACCAATCATGATTCTCCACAATATTAAGTGAATATGTATATTCGTATTTGTTAGAGTCAAATGCTTGTATCGAGTCATAATGATGTTTTGCTGGATTTTCCAGGAAGTAGGACGAAGTTTTTTCAGAAATTTTCTGGAAACTTAACATAAGAATTTATGCAGGTCACTTCTGACGGCGTCACGAGTTTACTCTTGACGGCGTCACGTGTAAAAATCTGGAAATTTTACCAGTTTTGTTTTTCTAACGGAGTCTTAAAGTTTTTGTTGAATTATTAGTTTTATAAACTCCAGGAAATCTGCAAACATCATTCCAAACGCATTATATCTTATTTTGTTTTCTAGGATTTTTTAGCATATGTAGATTGCCGCCGATTTTATGCGAGGTTGCCTTGTCTGTTTTCTCAGGTTTTACAGGTTATGTATGACAAGAAGATGATTATTATTCTGGAAGGGAAGCTTTGATTGTTCATTTTCTTGGAGGAAGATCTAACCTGGCCACCTTATAATCCATACCGAGCGAATCAGGGGAGTATTTGATTTCATTTGTTTTACTTATTTCACTTTTACATTCTTTACTTGAACATTGGGGACAATGTTCATCCTAAGTGTAAGGGGAGGGTAAAAAGATGATACCTTACAGATACACTTTCGCTTGAGTTTGTTTGCTTGGTGGTAGATGTGTTATAAAACTATGAGAAATACTTGTTAGTGCAATTTTAGAGCCAAATTTAAATTTTTTTACAACATTTAGGAGTGAAACTTTAGCCATAGCAAGCGTCTCATGGATAGGAGATTGTATGACTAGCACAAAACCGTACCATTCAGAAAAATTTTCCACCCAAATATGTGAGGTTCGCCTTTAGATTTGATAGGAAAAGCATTTACTATTAGTGCTTATGAGTGTACCAGTAGCATTTAGATTCTAGAACTTGCATTAGTGATGCATCCCGAGACCGCTATTGAGACTACATTCGTGTAGTAGGATTTACTACATGATAAGAGGCATTAGGATCACCCTTGTGTTAAACCCGTATCATAATTACTTGACCATTTAAGTCATATTACTTGGCTAGTTAAGTCAATTAATTTTTCCAACACCTTAGCGTTGTACTCATTTTTAGTACACGAAACCCCTAGTACAACCCTCCGAGTCTATCTTTTCGTTTCTAACTTTAAGCATTTTACTTAAAGGAAGAATTTGTTACACCCCACTTAAATGTACATCCAAATCGCCTTAGCCTTCCGTGTATGCACTCATTTTTAGTGCATTATTGTTATTTGTTAAACTCTTGGTTAATTATCTAATTGATTACATGGTTGCTAAGTCGAGTCATATCCTTGTACATATTGTTTTGGGACGATTGGGACTCATAGGTAAAGTACTTATTTTATGGAGTAATGGGGAAGAACATCATATATTACCCCCATATGTACGTTAATCTTAAAATTACTCCAAGTGTTTTGATTTTCTTAATTCGAGTCATTAGATTAGTTTATTGTAAAGTATGTAAAAATTCAAGTGTAAGGGGAATTATCATTCCCTATGATGTATTATTTTGGATGGTAGGGTAAGAGTGTATGCAAAAAAAAAAAAAAAAAAAAAAAAAAAAAAATAGAAAAAGAAAAGAGAAAAACATACGGACTACCATCCCTTTTCATTCTATGTTCATTTTATGTTTTTGTTATTTTTCATTTTTTAGCTTAAGTCGAGTCTAGTCTTGGCTTAGCAACGCCATATTGTACATGTAATTAACCAAGATTGTTAACTCGCCACCAGTAAAGACTGCCAATATCCAACAAAATCGTATATTCCATATCCCTACACCTAACGTTATAACCCTTTAAAAGACCTCTTTGATAGTTTATCCTAGGAGCTTTCACCATGTGCTGGAGGTTTGATCCTTTCCCAAGCCTATGGTAATCTATTTTGCTATGACAGGTAGTGAGAGATGTTTTCCATTTCCATATTGTGATATTACTTTATTACACCCGAGAGATGTGAGTATCTAAACACTATTTGTGAGGTGCTAGTGTATGACCTCTGTGCTTGTCTTTGGTCTTTAGTGGAACGATTTTTTGTTGTAATTACTTTTGTATTAGTGTTAAATGACCCCTAACTTGTATTTTGACTAGAATAAAAGCGCATTTACTTGAGGACAAGCAAATCTCAAGTGTAAGGGTATATGATGAGGCGAAAAATGAACCACTTTTAGGGGGTCATTTAAGCACGGAATTGAATTTATTTGATCAAATATTGCCCTAAATCGTTCCTTTTGTGATTTTAGGTACTTTGGGAGTGAATTCTGGAAAAGGAAGCAATTCGGACGTTTTTGGAGCATAAAAGTGAAGAAAACGGCAAAGTCTTAATTTTCCATGCTGAGAACAGTACCTGACGGCGTCAAGAGGGAGATCCTGACGGCGTTAAGAGTAAAAACCATGACGACCCAGTGCAAACCTGAAGGTGTCACAACAAGGGCGTCAAGAGTTAATTTGGTGACGGCCTACACAAGGGAAACACATGACGGCGTCAGACCCAGATCTAGGCAGTCCGAGAAACTATTTGGCGGCGAGATGACGGCGTCAGACATATGTTCTTGACGCCGTCACCTATCAAACTCTATATATAGTTTTCTATTTTTCATTCATTAGAGAGGAACTTGTGTGGAGAAACTAGGGCCGAACTTTGTAAACCCTAGGTCATATTTTACAGTGTTTTCAAGGGTTTTCATCCCTTGAATCCTTTCATGTTCAATTAAGATAAGTCTTCTCTTAATTCAATCAATATGTCTATGTGTTGTTTGAATATATCTTATGCTTGTCTTGATTTTAACATGCTAGGCTAGATCTATCTTGTGTTTGCTTAGATGTAATGAAACCTAGATGTTAATTATGTGTTGATTACTTGTTTATGGTTGTAATGGATGAATGAATTCAATGTTAGGCTTAAGAAAACTGGCAGACCTCCTTTGTGTAACATGCTTGAATGTCTAAGGATACATGAACCGATGTGTACTAGGTTTATTGGTTGTATTTAATGCATGAGCAAATTCTAGTGGTCTCATGTTAGGAGCTTCTTAGCCGGCTCGACATAGGAGTGAAGTAGGCGCTCATAGGATTGGGGAAGTAAGTACGCCACCCTATGAATGGTATTCAGGAATACAATCCGTCATCCACGCAACTATAACAAGTAATTAACGTATAAAAGATATCTGGGGAGTAGTGAAATCTAAGTAAACACAATTCTCCCACATATTGCTCACAACTTTAGTATAATTTAGTTTATTTTCGTTTCTAGTATTTTATTTTGATTGCATCTTTAGTATTGGGTTAGTTGACTAGCAACTAATTCCGCCCAACTCCTTCAAAACCGAGATTTTTAATTGCTTTCATAAAAAATATAAAAATACAAAAAGAATCATCCCTCATCTCTAGACCTAGTCTTTAGGTATTCTAATCCTAGCGACACTATTCCTAGCTGAACGATCAATCCCCCGGTACTTGTCATTATACTATACTACATCGATCAGGTACACTGCCTGGTGGGGGTTGTAAGCTTCTCGAGATCCCTCGAGAGGTAAAGCTTGGTGCAATCCCCACGCATCAGCATTTATAATGATGAGAGTGAGAAAATTAAGGAGGATCGGTATAGTACTCAAAATAGTTGGTGAGCATATATATATATATATATATATATATATATATATATATATATATATATATATATATATATATATATATATATATATATATATGTATATTAATATACTAGAGTGTTGTTGTAGCATAAACTATCTAAAAGTTACATAATCGTCTGGCGGATGGAAAGCACGGAGAGCGTAAGGCTAGAAAATGTTTTGTTTTTAAAAACGGTTATAGTTCGGATCTAACTTAGACCCGTTTCGCTATAACCAAGGCTCTGAATACCAATATGTAACACCCCCAGTTTTGAAAACATGCAGCGGAAATTAGATTGGGTGTTACTTCATAGCGCACAGTTTAGTAGTAGAAAATGATTGTCATTTAAGTCATTTTAAAGATTTATCATTCGAATATAAACACCAGAGTTTTAAAAGAGGTCCCCATTTGTCCCAAAGTTTATTTAATAAGTTTTCGAATGATAGGAAAATTTATAGCATTTATAAGTATCCGTGCTCCTCCTTGCCATCCTTGCTCATTATGGACCTGAGATAAACACATGCTAAAAGTGTCAACACAAAGGTTGGTGAGTTCATAGAGTTTATAGTTTCGAATATCGATTTCCAAAATCAAAGAGTTTATGAGTCCACAGTAGTTATAATAACAATTGAGTAAATCCATAATGTTCATAACTTAAATCGTTGATTTATCAAAATCAGAAAATGAGTGATTTCCTTAATCAATTTTATACAAATTAATCTGTTGATTTGCGCTTCACCGGGTCAACACCAAAATAGTAGTTTGTTTGACCTAAACGGGTCAACACCAAAATATTAGTTCGTTTGCCAATTATTAGTAGTTTTTCCTGCTATATAGTGAACACAATCTCGGGGTTTGATAAAACAGTGGGCTACAACATTGTACGCCCCTAACATCAGTCATTGTAGTGCTACATTATTACCGTTCTATTTCCCTAAGCTCATGACACACAACGATTAACAGACATCAAAATAACCATAATAATGATGTGAAATAGTGGCCCTCAGGATAGGTATTTACCAGTAACCTATGAAATCAAATAAAGTGCATTTGGTGGCTTTCCTCTAGCGACCAAATGGGGATTGTCAATCCCTAATAGATCTATCCACAATTTTTTACGTTCACCCTGCTAGTGATTAAGGCGCATGATCGAGGGACTTTTGGTAATAGGAAACTTAGGCAATAGAGATCAAATATAGCATATCGTTGAAAAATCACTTGTAATCATGTCTATAGCAGGTATCTCCTTATGAGATATAAAAATGTGTAAACTAGTAAAGTTTATATGTAATATAGTCCTGTATTTAATTAATGAATACTTGTAAAAGTAAAAACAGTAGTTAAGCATGTATCTCCCCCAAAAACGTTTATAAACCATTGTAAAACAAGTAAGAGTAGGGGCTATGACTCACCTTGGAAGGTAGTGACGTAAGTAACACATCGGTGCCAAAGAGTATGGCCGAAAGAGTAACATAAGTGATGTCAAGAATTGGAGCATAATGATACTGAATTCGGCACGACCTAATGAATATGAGCTTCACAAATACGGTATGCGAAGAGTACTCAATGCGTATGAGCTTTCAAAACATAATATGTTTTAGTTTTTGTGGAATATTTGTATTAATGTTTGTAAAAGTTTAGTATCATCGTTCGTGTGGTGGTTTTAAGGTTAAGACTCGAATACACATATCATAGTGTAAAACATATAACACACTTATGACAGGAAATAAACACGTAAGAATCAAATAGCAGATAGGCGTTATAATGAGTGGATGGTTAAGTTTTTGGCATTCACCCGATGTCTCCCAAATAATGTATGTTTTATAATAAAACATATGTTTTAATATGTAGAGGAAGTAGAAAAGGTTTAATGTAACTATCCTTCTTGTTTTGTTATCGGTTTTTGTTATAATAAAAGTTATTGAGATAATATATATTAAGTATGGAAATGCAAGCTTAATATGATTCGTTTAGTCCGTTATGTCATATGTATAGTTAATCCGATAGTCTTAGTCCATACGACGTGTTAACGTCGATTAAAGTACTAGTTTGGCCTTTATGTTGTCTTTTCTACATATATATATATACTTTACTTAAATCTAACCCGGCCCAAACAACCCACTAAAACATATTTTCACATCTCGGACTCAAAAGAGATTTTATGTAAAATGACATTCCGGAAAACTTTTTAGTTATAGCCGAGACCTGAATCTCAACGTAAAATGACCAAAATGCCCCTGCAAGTTTCAGCTGGTAGTTTGACTTTTTAAATGAACTGCAGTAGTTTGACTTTCCGTTTTGACCCGTTATATTACCTTTGTGACTCGGACTCTAAAGAGATTTTATGTAAGACGTCGTTCCAGACAACTTTCGTGCTTCGGCCGAAGGCCGAAACGGGTCAGAAGGTGCCCAAAACGACCCATTTCAGTTCTGCGCAGTATTCAAATTTACTAATATAATGCTGAATTTTAATATAGTATTTTCCAGATTTCGGATGGCCATAAAAACTTCGTTATTAGGACTTACGAGACGTTCCAATTACCGAAACGAACATAAAAATAAGCTCTTTCATATTATCCAATCAAAATTTAGTTTTTACAAAGTCCTGAACCTCGGTTTGCGTGTCATAAAATCTGCACAAATTTTACTTGTTCTAAACACATTAAAACCCCATTTTTAAGTTTCTATTTCAACTATAATATGTCTAATATGATATATAAACAATACATGACCTAAACAAGCAGACCTAAACGCACCTGTGGGTTGAATCAAATAAAAAACAAACACGCCCCTTGGGCTGTTAATACGCACAAACAAACACCCCTGATGGGGTTGGCTGCGACAGCAGGTAACAAGCAAACCAAGTGCACCCAAGTGGGGGTTGTGGCTGTTAGTCGAACCAAACCAAACGGACCTTTAAGTCGTGGTGGTGTGAGCCAAAACCAATCCAAACGGACCCTTGAGTCGTGGTGGTATGAGCCGAAACCAATCCAAACGGACCCTTGAGTCGTGGTGGTATCTCTAAATCCACGACCACCATAACCACACGAAATCAAATAACACTTTTTATTATAGTTTTAATTCCACGAAAACTTTGATAACTGTTTGATGATCAGTTTTAAAATAAAAAGAGAATGATGAGATGGATGTGTGATGACTTACAACTTATCAAAAGGAAGAAGAGAGATGAGGTGGTGGAGGTGGCAGCACACGGGCAGCAAGCACAAGAAGGAGAGATGAGAAGCCTTTAAACTCTTGAAAAGAAGAGTTCTTGATGAAGAAAAGAACCAAGAACAATATAGCACCAAAGATCTTTAATCTTGTACTAAATCTTTATCTAGAAATTCAAACACAAAGGGTGTGTTTGTTCTTGGGTAGTCACGGCAGCAGCAACAAGAGGAGGAGAGCAGAATTTTTGGAGTGAAATACTAGATGGTGATGCATTCTATGTAAATTAGGAGTTATATATATAGGAGGTGAGTAGTGTTGTGTGTCGATACAAACAAGAAAGGGGTGGTATATGAGTTTTGCACATGGTTTCTAGGTTACATTTGAGGGAGTAACAAGTGAGGGAGGTGGTGTAAGAGTTTTGCACATGTAGTAGTACCCAAGTTGAGTCCAGGTCATATTTTACAGATAACGGCCTAGTATTGCATTTTTGGTTTAAAATATCACGACTCTAGACGTAAAACATTATTTCGGACAACTTTCATGTTTTACACTTTTCCTGGTTCGGACCAGAAGGGCCTTAAAATTGGGATTTAAATTCGTTATAGAAAGTTGGTGGTTTATTAGAATTTATACGAAGTGTCATTGGAACAAAGTTATTATTTGTGTTAAATTGAGATGAAACATGTAAGGTGCCTTAACTTGATCAATATTCTAGTATAGTAATTATATTTAAAAGTTGATAACAATTGTCATTCATGGTTCTTAGAAGCATGGAAACTATAGTTGTGAAATAAAAGAGGTATGTCGTGTGTAAAAGTTACGATCAACTGAGCCAAATCAAATATGTACTTGTGACTTGTAAAAATAATAGTTAGAAGTGTGCTTAGGCCATGGAGCTTGGTGAGTTCGTTAGTGAATCAGGTTCAAAGGAAGGGAGCCAAGAATAAAGGGTCCGTTATTATTAGTGAGTACGCATGGGAATTTTGTAGGCTCGGGGTTTATATAAATTGTATTTGGTAATTATTGAAACGTATAATTATTAAGTATCAACGTTTTAAGTTATGTATGGTATCTAGGTTATTAAGGTTCAGGTGTAAACGTCGTTTCAAGGTAAGAGTGAATAACGTTGAAATTGACAAAGTATATATAAATTTTTTTTTGTTATGGGTAAAAATGGTTAATTTATGTTGTAATAACGTGTTAATCGTGGGAAAATTTTACGGGATGTTATAGTAGGCTTCTAACACAAATGGTGATTCTCTAGGATACCAAAGACCTAGTTTAGGTTGGCCTTTAAGATACTTGAAAATCTTCTTTACAACATTCAGATGTGAAGTCAAGGGAGTGACTTGGTGTCTAGAACAGGCACTGACTGCAAAAGTAATGTCAGGCCTTGAGGCTGTTAAGTACATGAGTGAGCCAATCATAGATCTGTATAGATGCACATTAACAGCTGCATCTGGCTCATTCTGAGATTTGGGCTGTGGAGGTTCATAGGGAGTAGTTGCAGTCCTCAAAAGTTCAAAGTCAAACTTCTTGAGCATATCTCTGACATATTTCTCCTGATGAATGAAGATCCCATCAGGTTGTTGCTTGACTTGTAACCCCAAGAAGAATGTTAGTTCCCCCATTGCACTCATTTGGAATTCACTCTTCATTAAATCTTCAAATTCCCTGCACCAAGCTTCCTTTGTGGAACCAAAGATGATATCATCCACATAAACTTGAACAAGGATGATATCCCTAGAATTCTTCTTGATGAAGAGAGTCTTATCAATAGCTCCTCTTCTATAGCCATGCTCCAAAAGGAATGTAGATAACCTTGCATACCATGCTCTTGGTGCCTGATGTAGTCCATAGAGTGCTTTAATCACCTTGTAAACCTTCTTTGGATTTTGTGTATAACACCCCCAAAATTGAACAATACAGCGGAAGACTTTTATTTACAGCGGAAGACTTTTATTTACAGTGGAAGACTTTCATTTACAGCGGAAGACTTTTGGGGTATTATATTGAGGATCGTTGTCACAATTATAGAAAACGACTCAAATGAGGCGTTTTAAGTTTTATTTAAAATACCAAATATCCATGTTTCCAGGATTGTTTTATTATTCAACAACAAGTTTTATTCAAAGAGAAATAAACATTTCTTTATTTGCTCACTTCGTGCCTTTGCCATCCATTCCATTTAGTTACCTGAGATAAACATGCTAAAAGTCAACAAAAGTTGAGTGAAATTCGTAGGTTTATAATTAATAGTTTGAACACAAGAGATAGATGTTTATTGTAATATCGATACAAATAAACAAGTTAGAAATCACATACATTATTGCCTTAAGCTCATGACACTCAACGATTTAACAGACATCAAAATTATCCATAATAATGATGTGAAATAAGTTGCCCCCAAGATAGGTATTTGCCAGTAACCTATGATATTAAATAAAGTGCATTTGGTGACTTTCCTCTAGCAACCAAATGGGGATTGTCAATCCCTAAGAGATCTATTCACAATTATTTACGTTCACCCTGCAAGTGATTAAGGTTCATGATCGAGGGACTTTTGGCAATAGCTACTTAAGCAATAACAATATCAAGAAAAGACTTGTGTTCGGTTTTTAAGCATGTATCCCCCCCACAAAAACAAGTTAAATGTGGGCTATGAACTCACCTTAGTAGTACAGTTGAATAATCGAAATCTCAACGATGCAAGACAATGGCTTCACACACAACCTAAAAGATATGGCAAGTTTCAGTTTCTAAGTCTCGTTTTATTGCGAACGTTAATTATTAGTCATGAGTAATTCATAATATATATGGGTGACGTGTTACGTCATAGATGTAAAAGAAAATAACTACGTATTGTTTTATCGTCTAAAATTTAATTATAGTTATATAAATTTTATACGTATATAAATATATATAAGTTACGTTTATACTTTTATTATCTCAATATATATATATATATATATATATATATATATATATATATATATATATATATAATTTATTATTCAAAATCAATATTATTATTCGATCCTTTAAGTTTCTCCAATTTACACATTTTACCCTTAACGAAATATATTTACGTCGTTAGTCCAAGGTTATATATTATTACCTTTTAGGTCCAATCATATCAATATTTACATTTATTAACACTAAGTTTCCATATTAACAGTTTATACACTTAGAATACAATTTTGACAGTTTTTATCCAAACTTTACAAGTTTGACAGTTTTAGTCCTTAGTTAACAAAAATTTACAAAAATAGTCCAAAAGTTTCCAATTTCAAAACTTAGCAATTTCAATATTCCAATAAGCTCAGAATGTTTAAAAATAGCTTATTTCAATAGCTTATTTGCTTAATCTCCTTATTTTTCATTAAATGGGCCTTAACGATCCAAAATAAGGGTCCATTAACGTTTTGTGATCCAAGGGGTTTGGGGGGAACAGTAGGTTTATCAAAATCCATTATTTTAAGTTACAAAAACATTTCAAAAGAGCTTTTACACACAGCTTATCGTAATAAGCTAAAAACAGCTTATTGGGCTTTAACGGCCCAACTTCATTTAGTTTCCTGAAAATTTTATGAGATTAGCGATACACTTTAGGTTCGTTTAAGCTATCAAATCAAGTTATTAAGTCTAAATATTTCTCATTCTCGTTAGCTTCCAAGTTGGTTATATAGGTCGCGCTTAAATATATTGTGGTCATGTGTCGATATTTAAACTGGCGAGGCCAAGTATATGGTCAAAATTCATTACGCAAAGTTATAAAACTTGCAAAATATATTAAGTGTTTTTAGTACATCTCGTATAGGTCCATTACTACTTAGAACCTGTGATTTTTATAATTATACGTTAGTTATGAGTTCAAATCTTTTATAGGGTCTCGTTAAGGACCTAACTATCAATTGGTACGATATATAAAACGTGCATGTTGTGTTTCCGTTTTACGAGTTATTTATAGAAAGTG